>OX381721.1:21673261-22251518 GCA_947462335.1 Harmothoe impar | reverse complement strand
TTTTAACGGTCGGAATCACGCACCCTTAAGAACTTAATTTGGTTCGGCCACGCCCCCCCCCTCAAAGTCAAGTTGCTTATGACACCCCTGTTCATGCCCCCCCCCCCCCTGACGAAGGCAGTGAACATTGTATAGGGGCCTATGACTATGTATGAACGTCCATGCCCAACTGTTGTATCCTTATTATATCAGTACATTATATAATTTTCACGCTGTACTTATTTTCACAGATTTTAATTTCCGCAAAAATCACAAAAATAAGTACAGCTCGAAATAACATACGTTTACAGTAGATCACAGTATTGATTAAACTTTCCGTAAAACCCCGCCCACAAGCCAAATTTTATTTGTTTTATTTCCATATATAAAGCCGAATTTTCCTCCTCGAACTCACATTCGGCTTATAGGTGGGGTTTAGATAAATTATATATCAAAAGTGAGCTGGGGAAAGAAGGAATTATTGATAATTATAATTAATACAATATTAGGGGTCGGATTCCCCGTACCCTGGTGGAGAGCCCGAAGGGGTGAAACACCTGGGTAATCCTCCCCCTCTGTACCATACCGATCCAGTAACATAGGGAGCGGAGAACAGTCAGACACGGGTTGGTAGTGTAACCGTTAGCACGCTTGTCACCGGTGCGAAAGGTCTGTGGTTCGATTCCTGGCCGATCTAATGACTAAGTTTTCCGCGACCTCTACACTGGTGGATCTGCCGGATGAATCGGGTAGTACGTTGACTGTGGACGGTTTGAGCATTCCAGCTTGCTGGGGATTGGCCACCTGCTGGCGGTTGGTAGTTGGAGGAGCAGGTTGGGAAGTGTTGGTCCCCAGCGGGGTCCCCAGTACGAACAGTTGGAGTTCAGCATGGAGTTTAGTCAACAAATTGGCTGAATCGGTATGGTGTAGAAAGCAACCATCACTGGGAAGCCAGGGTATCTCAACGACTGCTTGATAAAGCCCCATTGGGACCGTCGGTCTCCAGTGGGTGAGAATGCCTGGTGCTAGGTGCCTCTATACTCCGGGGGCTGGGACTCTCTTTAACTGCTTGATAAAGCCCCTTCTAGGAGGGAGAGAAAGCCCAGGGTTGGCAACCCCCCAGAAAATCCGAATCTAGAGGACATGATGGAAGCTGATGGGGGTAGTGTAGGGGTCGGATTCCCCGTACCCTGGTGGAGAACGAGTTGGTAGTGTAACGGTCAGCACGCTTGTCACCGGTGCGTGAGGTCTGTGGTTCGATTCCTGGCCGATCCAATGACTAAGTTTTCCGTGACCTCTACACATTTGATATACTTTTTCTCATATGACACAGGTTATTTTCAGGTTTTATAAGTGGGTATGGTTCAAGGTGACGTCTACCTAATGAAATCTTTTTAAAAAAGTTAAAAATTGGGTTGGGGGAAGGGGCTCAGATGGGGGCCAAAGGCTCCCAAGATTCCAAAAGTAGGGGGTCGGCTTATAGGAGGGGTTAGTGTCAAAATAATTTCCTATAAGCCGAATTTTTGTCCTTAAACTCACTTTCGGCTTATAGGCGGGGTCGGCTTATAGGCGGTGTTTTACGGTAATAATTGTTTTAATCCTGATTGCACGGGAACTAAATGAAATAGGAAGATGATATGAACATATTTAAAGACCCCTCACCAGGCTCTATTGTACTGGGTATGTCCTCATGATTTTGAAGTGATTTGAAAAATGCATGCAACTCCCTAAATCAGTAGACCTTAGTGTTAAGCCCAATTAGGCCCTCTTATCTGTCTTTCATTTTTATCTGTGTATATGTATTGTAGTTCTCAATAATTATTTATTAAACCTACTAATTCATAAAAAAGTGCGATATCACGATATTTAAAAAACAGGTTTTCCCATTGTGTACAGGAGATGTGCTGGAGTTGGATGGGTGTGGGAGGCCCCCCACCATGTGGTCTGGAGGTGTGTACGTCCAGGCCAACCACGGCTGTACCGTGCCCATCCAGTGTACATCAGTGCTGCCACCTCTAGGAGACTTGTGAGTACTGTATCTACATGTAGTTGGAAGCTGACATGTGTTTAATGTGGAGAAACAAAGTTACTATACTTAAGTACTAAAAAATGCACAAATATAGGACCATGCAAATTTAAGGAAGAGTGCTGGATCAAAAATTAGAATCATTGCCTGTTTTTTTGTGGTGACCTTTGTGTCAAACTCCTGCTCACAGTTGTGTGTGTCTGTGTTCTGGTTGTAGGTCGTTTGAGTACCAGTTAGTGTGTGCAGAGAGGATTGCCACCAAACACTTCCTGGACAGCATCCTGCCTATAGGGGAGCGCAAGCTGCCACTAGCAGGAGGTAAGAACCTGCAGGCTGTTTCACTTTCTGGAAAAGCCATGATTTCGTGTTACTTTTAGACTCTTGGATTTCTCCAGACAGCCGACAATTCATTTTACAAAGTACTTATATTATCAACTACAGGGGTGGTTCTGGTAACACGATTTGGATTCATAGTATGCAGGGTTTCTGCCCGCCATGGGGGAGGGGGAGGTCTTGAAAAATCTTAAAATGCCTTGATATTGGTGGTCTTGAAAAATGCCTGGATATTGGGGGGGGGGGGGGGTTAAATAATCCCTGAAAATTGATGATATGATACTTGAACCCCCCCCCCCCCCTCCCCACCTCTGCCTGGTTAGCTGAGATAAATATGCTCTTGGTTTACAGCCCAGGTGAATAGAGACGTGTTCCAGCCGTGTTTTGTAGACATTGACATTGATGACGGAGAAGACGGCATGTTTCCTGCCGCGGTCTGGGACCAGCTGCAGTCCCACCTCCAGCACAAGGACCGGGTACGTTACACATGCCGATATAGGGTGCGGGGAGCTCAGGTTTTTATCGCTATATTATAGTACTAAAATAGCAATTCCCAGACTCCTGGTGCGGGTTATAGGATTTACTCAAAGTCTTGGTGTGGGCGGGGTGTACGCGAGACTTAAAGGTACAGTAAATATCATGTATTAGTCAAACCCCTGGATAAGCTGCAACCGATATAACCTGCAACCGGTATAGGCCTATACATTTGTAGTAGATCAATTAGAAAAGTATTTTATTTTCAGATTGCCATCACCCACCAATACGGAAAGTCCATCGGTCAATGTAACCTATTTCTGTTCATCGTACCAGATACAATTGCACGCTCATTTTGCAGTAAGTTCAAACGACATGTTTGTGTCCTATTCTGCTCTTTATAGTAAAAGGTGTCATTGGCATGCATAATATATTTCTATGTTAAGATCATAAGAAACTGGAAATCATGAAAAGTTCTGATCTGAAAAATTGATCCAATACTTTCCCTATCCCTACCGAAACACAGTCTCCCATAGTTAGAAATATCACCACTCACTATTTAAAGCTCATCTTAATACATTCTGCAGTCTAAATTTGAATTAAAATCTAGTGATAGGACATGTAAATACAATTAATTATCTAAACATGTGCATGTATTTGATTTACTCTTCTTTTTCCATTTCAACAGGTTTTGAGATCCCTGAGGGACAATGTGTCGGTATCTTTTATTGGGCGGGACTTGCAGCTCCACCGTAAGTATTACCTCAAATTGTGTTTCCTCTTTTCCGTGTTAATACAGTAAAGGATTAATTTCGATATAATGAGGATTGATTTGTAAAGTCTTAGGAGCACATGCTTTTGTCCCATTTCCTTTAGATACATTATAATTTGCACTTGTTCTAACTCACCCGGCACTACTTTTCGTGCCGGGAACCCTGGGAGAGGACACCACCGGAAGTAGCCAGTTTACGCGCGAACATCTGAGCGAGCGGCTGGAAATTGGAGCGGGCAGGTGAGTTGTTGAAATTTGGAGTTTTTACTCCACCAATTTACCTGAAATTGCTTATTTATTGGTATACTGTTGGTATACCACTTGCTCCTTGCTTTGGCAGAGCAAAAATGAGGTGTTAACCCCGATTCTGTGTTATTTTGCAGAAATTTGGAAAACACGCGCCTGTTCATCATGTCGGATGCAGGGGAAGATGGCGGCCCGAGCAGGCGCCTTCGAAACTCAGTTGATAAAGAGAAAGACAAGGAGGCAGAGCCTGTTAATAATGTCATGATAGGCGTTCTGTCCGCCGGGACGGATGAGGAGATAGAAAAAATCTCGGACGAGGAGTTTCTACGCCGTGAGGCGAAGTTGACAGCAGAACGGCGTCGCCTTCGTCTGCGAAAAATCGAAGCAGAAGAGAGGGCGCTGAGAAGTCAGACAAGAGATTTGGATCGCCGCTATGAGCAGGATTACATGAGAGAACAGAATGCTCGGGAGGCAGCGGCCATCCAGGTTAGAGTTGAGCGTGAAAATAGACAAAGAAAGTTAGCACAGCTAAAAAACCAGTATGCTGACGGGGCGTGTGGCAACGACGTCGGCGGTGACAAGGACGCACGTGGCTTTGACAGACGCTTTGACAGCAACGCACGTGGCGCTGTCAACCAGGTTGACAGGGGCGACGCGTTCTTCAGGAGGCCGGGATACACACGGCAGGCCAATGATCATGCTGTCTCTGGAGACGAGTCAGACCCCCCTCCTCCAGGGGATGACAACTATATCCCTGCGGGGGCAACATCAAGGTATGCAGCTTCATTTTTGTATGGGGATGAGTCTGAATGGGACATAGAGTCTATCTTGGCTGAGAGTGAGGATGGAGCCGGGGTGGATGACGCTTCCCGGGAAGAGATTCCCAAAAAGGCAACGAAGAGAAAGAGTGAGGATGAGGGATCTACTGAGTCGGACCCTACTAAGAAGAAGGATGACAAGGAGGACAGTGAGCAGCGCCCTTTAAAGAAATTAAAGAAAGGGGCGTTTGCAGACAGGGCCAACCAGCTGGTTGACGAAGCTGACGCGGAGCACACGAGCCCAGCGGTGTCTGAGGGCCTAGCGGAATATGTCCATAAAATGTTTAAAAAGACCAAGGATCTAAGTACAGCGAAGGACTTGGTGGCAGCCTACCCGCCACCTGAGAACCTCAAGAAAGTGTTGGTGCCCAAAATGGATACGGCTTTTTATAAAAGCAACAAAGTACATGTCGACATAAAGAAAGCTGATGTGGAACTACAGCTCACTCAACAGCTCATCCTGGCCTCCATCACAGCAATGCTCCCGCTGTGTGATCTAGTATGTGAAAGGGGCACGGTGGATACTGAGTTAAATGATGTTGGCCTAGATGCTGCAGAGGGCATACGCTTGGCATTCTTTGCCAATACTTCACTGGTGAGGCGTAGACGACGAGCACTGGGAAATAATATTGACAGCGCTATTTCTGCCCCAGTAGTGAATGCTGATGTAGGAGGTGACTTCCTGCTAGGTGAGGATGTCCAGGAGACTGTGGACGAGGCAAAGAAAGCTAAAAAGTTGTACCGTGATTTAATGCCAGAGGACAGAAGCTACCCTACTAGGGGTAGAGGCAGGGGTAGGCCTATGGATCGCGGTGGACGGGGACAGCAAGGCCGCGGCAGAGGCCGAGGTTTTGGTAGCCCTAACAACTCTGGAGGTTATGGTAGGGGTGGTTACAATGGCCCGAGACAGGGTTTTCAGAACAGTTCAACCCCGCCACCCCGAGGCAGAGGCCAGAACAGGGGAGGCTACAACAACAACCAGAGGGCTCGGGGAAGGAGAAACGGAGAGCACCAGAGCCCGCTGCAGGATGTGGATCCAAAGCAAAACGGCCCCGACTTCAACAGGAAGAAGTAAACTCTGACAACCCCCAGGTTGGTAAGCACAGCATGGACTACTCACCAATTACAAACTCTCAACATTTAGATGTAAATCCAGTATCTATGGGGGATTTTGTACATAAACCATGTAATTTCTCTGGGGGTCAGGTAGCTGATTGTTTTGATGCTTGGTGTAATCTGACTAGTGATACTTGGGTACTGGAGAACATACAAGGAGTGGCAATTCCTTTTTTCTCAGAGCCGGTTCAATACTCTGTCCCAAAACCATATAGGTTGTCAGTTGACGATTGGGATGGGGCGAATATACAAATTGAAAAAATGTGGAAAAATGGGGTGATTGAAAAGACGGCTAGAGAAGAAGGGGATTGGGTATCCAGTGTGTTCACCAGGCCAAAACCAGATGGCTCTGTTAGGGTAATTTTGGATTTGACGGAATTGAACAAGTTTGTAAAATACCAGCATTTCAAAATGGCGTCTTTAGGGACGGCAGTGGAAATGCTCCGACCACATTCCTTCATGGCATCAGTGGATTTGAGAGAAGCTTATTTTTCTGTACCGGTAAGGTGGGAAGACAGAAAATTCTTGAAATTCATGTGGAATGGTGAGTTGTATCAGTTCACAGCCCTCCCTAATGGTTTGTCATGCGCACCTCTATACTTCACTAAATTGCTGACACCTTTGTTTGTTGAGGCAAGACTACAGGGGATACAGTGTTTCCCGTATATTGATGACATTTTTGTGATGGGGGATACATACGAAGAATGTCAGAATTCTGTGAATAAGCTGTGCAGAATGGTGGATGTAGTGGGTTTGGTAGTCCACCCTGAAAAGTCGGTGCTGATTCCAGGAAAAACCCTAGTTTTCCTGGGGTTTCTCCTGGACTCGGTACGAATGCTAGTGACATTGCCTGAAGAAAAAATTGAAAAGGTAGAGAATGCTATCAGGGAATTGTTGGGTACTAAAAACCCCACTATCAGGCACTGCTCACAAGTCATAGGGTTAATGGTAGCCTATACGCCAGCGGTGGATTATGGGCTGGCACACACAAAGAGATTAGAGTTGTGTAGGAATAGAGCACTGGGGTGGTCTAACGGTGGCTTTGAGGGGAAAATGAAAATTTCTGAGGAAGCAAAGCAGGACCTGTACTGGTGGCTGGAGAATGCAAGGGGGGCTGTGAGGATGATTAGATCTGACTCCCCGGACTTGAGACTGTATACAGACGCCAGCCTACAGGGCTGGGGGGCTTATGCAGAGGGTACCTCAGTAGGTGGCAGGTGGTATGAAGATGAGGTGGAACACATCAATGTGATGGAGCTAGAGGCAGTCTACCTGGGTCTATTGTCCTTCTGTAGGGATGGAGGAAAACACATACATGTATCTACAGATAACACCACGGCTATGGCTTACATCAGGAAGATGGGAGGTGTTAGGTCCCAATCATGCCAAGAAGTGGCATCTAGGATATGGGGCTGGGCTGAAAGGACGGCGTCTTGGCTGACGGTATCCTACTTACCAGGTGTATTAAATGTGGAGGCAGACACAGCGTCACGGGTGTTCAGGGATAACATTGAGTGGTCACTTAGTGCAAAGTGTTTTGAAAAGATATGCAGGGTGTATGGGAAACCTGACATAGACCTTTTTGCCTCAAGGAAAAATGCAAAGTGTGAGGTGTATGCTTCACTGGATCTGGATCCATTCTGTACGTATGTAGATGCTTTCACGTTGTGTTGGAAGGGCGTTGACGGGTATGCTTTCCCTCCTTTCAGCCTGCTGGGACGAGTGTTGAGGAAGATAGAGGAGGAAATGCCCAGCAGAATGGTTGTCATTGCACCAGACTGGCCATCGGCGCATTGGTACCCACGCTTGATCCAGACGGCCAGGAGAACGCTCAAGTTTGGCAGAAAGGTGTCAAACATAGAGAAAAACCCAGACTACACAGAGAGGTTCCCAAAAGGAGTGGGACTACTTGCTTTACTGTTTTGAGAGACAAATTGATTTATTTAGAAGGGTGTAGTAAGGCAACAGCTGAATTCTTGTTAGAAAGCTGGAAAGATGGTACTCAGAAGTGTTATGCGACATACTATAGAAAATGGAACACATTTTGTTTGATTAATGGAGTACCAAGACGGTCTCCCAATATTTTCCAGATTTGTAGTTTCCTACGGGACATGTGTGACAGGGGCTACTCATATGGGGCTATTAATGCAGCCCGGTGTGCGTTGTCAATCTTCCTACCCAAAGTTGATGGGGAAACTGTGGGGAAGCATTATTGGGTTGCTAGAGCATGTAGATCGGCATGGATCAAAAATCCACCGAAACCAAGGTATGACAGGTTTTGGAATGTGGGGAAGGTCTTTAGGTTGCTAAAATCTTGGGACGTAAATGAGAGACTGACTCTAGAGAAGTTGGTGAAAAAACTCACCATCCTTCTGCTGCTAACTTCAGGACAACGGGGGCAGGTAGCATTGGCTCTGGATGTTGAATGGATGGAGCAGGGGGATGATGGGTCTGTGGTGTTTATGCTGACCAAACACATGAAGGCAGCAAAAACAGGTGACACTCTGCAACACTTGGTATTGAGGCCTTATGACAGGGTGAAAAAGTTGTGTGTTGTTAGGACATTGAACGCCTACCTGAAGAGGGTAAAGCCGGTGAGAGGGAAGAAAACAGGTCTTTTTCTCTCCTACAAGAAGCCTTTTGGGGTAGTGTCAAGGGACACTATCTCGAGATGGGTTGTGTCGGTGCTGAGAAGCAGTGGTGTCAATACCCGCAGGTTTGGGGCCCACTCAACCAGGGGCGCTGGAACCTCGGCAGGGGCTAAACTAGGTTTGGCCACAAATGTGTTGTTGAGGTATGGCTCGTGGCGTTCAGAGCGAACCATGGCGAAGCACTATGCTAAGCCGGTGGAGGATGACCCAGAAGTGACACTGGGTGGAGCATTGTTGGACAACTTTGGTTAAAATGTAAAAACTGTTGTGTTGTGAGTGCTATAATCAGAGGTGGAAGCACAAATGGTGCTATTTGTGTTGAAGAATTGAAGATATTTTCACATGTATTAAGTCGAGGAGACTGTACTTGGTTGAGGACTCGGATAAAGGGTCGACTGATTTTGCAAGAGGACTAAAAGGTTGATATTTCAACTAACTTATGTTGTTCTTAAATAAAACACCTCTGGTGATTTTTGGCACTGTTATTCCAGCCTTGACTTGTTTATTCAGGGCTCACGGGTAACACAAGGGACAGCTTTGAACTTCTCCCAGGGTTCCCGGCACGAAAAGTAGTGCCGGGTGAGTTAGAATAGTAATTACCCGAGGTAAGAACGAAGTGAATACTGAAGGGGAATTTAGGTTCTAACGAAGCCAGGCACTACTGAGTGCCTGGGGGGCATGGGCCCACCAGCCTTCCCCGGATCTTCCTCCTCATAAAATGGGGATTATTAAAAATAGAAACAGGTATTTCGTTGTATTTGGGTTGGGTCCCTGTTAGTGTTACCCTAGATGTTACCGCTCCAGTTACTGGCTACTTCCGGTGGTGTCCTCTCCCATGCCCCCCAGGCACTCAGTAGTGCCTGGCTTCGTTAGAACCTAAATTCCCCTTCAGTATTCACTTCGTTCTTACCTCGGGTAATTACTATTAAAAAGAGCACTCGATTATTACGCGGCAGGACTGATTGATGAGTAAGAACCATGATGGATGGTCCGCCTCTATTAGATAGTTGTCACAGGACACTCATGTCTCAGTCCTCAATATAACGGTTAGAGAGGTTCAGATCATGAGAGGCTCAATAGGAATGATTTCTGAAACATTGACGTATCAAACGTGTTTTCTATTTACTCTCCAGTTTTCCAAAACCTACGTGCAAGACAGCGCAGACTTTGGACAAAGAACATCCCGCATTGACCGACGAAACGATGGTCCAGGGCTCGAGTAATGCAGAGTGTGAAGATGTCATTATGGAAGAGAACTTGGATTATTTCAGCTCCAGAGCACAACCTACATTGGCACCTCCCGATGACCAGGATTCCCTCAAGGGAAGTCCAATTGAAAATTGTGAGGTTATGAATGAAGCGGTGATAGATTGGGTCAACAAAGACGGAGGACCAGTCACAGCCTTGGGTGATTTCAAGGCGGACGAAAACTTCACTGATGCCAGTCTTGGAGGTACACTTCAGCCTGAGGTCGTCGTCATGAGTGACCCCAGCATTCTGCAACCTCAAGCCATCACTGGTTTAAGCAACCTTCAGTCGCAGCCCATCGATGACGTGAACACCCTTGAGGCACAGACCAGCAATGACTCAAATAACCTTCAGTCGCAGCCCATCAAAGACTTGGAACCCCTTGAGACGCAGACCAGCAAGGACTCAAATGACCTTCAGTCGCAGCCCATCAAAGACTCGAGCAATCATGAGTACCAAGCTATCAATGCCTCTAGCAGCCTTCAGTCTCAGGTCATTGATGATTTAAATAACCCTGAGTTGGATGGTATCAGAGACTCAAGAAGCTTTCATTCTCAGGTCACCAATAACCCTAGTAACCTGCAATCACAGGCCATCAATGGGTTTAGTGACCTTCAGTCTCAACTCATCAAAGACTCAGGTAACCTTCGGTCGCAGACCATCAATGACTCAAGTGACCTTCTGCCGCACGCCATCCATGAATCTAGCAGCCTCCAGTCCCAACCCACCGATATAAGTAACCTTAAGTCACAGGCCATCAATGACCCAAACAACCTGTCTCAAACCACCAAAGACTCAAGTAACATTCAGCCACAGGCCATCAATGACTCAGATAACTTGAATCTAGCTGTCAACCTGACCTCCTGCAGTCTCCATCAAAGTGTTCAGTCACTGGATGCTGCGAACCCTATTTTACTTGAAAACGCTGCGAATGAGAATTCTCATGATGTTGATGATTGGAATTCAGCTGTTGCCAGGTGTGATGAAACAAGTAATGCATCTTCTACGGATACTGCAGCATCCGATACCGCTCTGGCTGATATCATGGCGCTCATCAAGTCCACAGATTCTTGTTCCGAAGGCACAAGTCAAACCGAGACAGCTTCTGAAGACAGCAATGATGTACCAGAGGTGAGCAACGCAAGGTCAACGGTCACAAACTCTGGCTCTGTAGTACACATGAAAATGGATGATAAAACCTCATCTGATGTAGTTGAGGTGCAAAGTGAGGGTGAGAGGAGAACAAGTGATATTACAAAAGACATTAAAGTGGATATGTCAGGTGCAATAGATAGCATCAGCTCTAAAGGTGTTGTAAGAAGTTTTCCCCTAGATAAAGGGGGTATACACCACCTGGACACCAAATCACCATCAGACACTGCCAATGATAACTCAGACGTGAAATGTCTATCTGAGGTCATCAAAACTAGGGAGTCATTTGGAGCTGATGCTTCTGTTACCCCTAGTGATCTGCCTGATCTAGGGATTACTCAGAATGTAACTGACTTAAACTCGTTGCTGGTAGATGTTAATACCTCAGCGGACATTGTGGAGCTGGGGGACATGCTGGATGCTCTGTCAGCAGGAGATACACATCACACATCTGAGATGTTAACCACAGCCTCAGATGTGACTTCACGACAGACGAAGGAACCTTTCTGTATATCTGAGGTGTTAACTGCAACCTCAGATGGTACCTCACTGCAGACAAAGGAGCCTCGCTGTAAATCTGAGGTGTTACCCACATGCTCAGATGTAACCTCACTACGGTCAAAGTTATCTCTCTGTATATCTGAGGTGTTAACCACATCCTCAGATGTTACTTCACGGCAGACAAAGAAGCCTCTCGGTAAATCTAAAGTGAGGAATGTTACTGTCGGTGACTTCAAGACACTTAGTATCTCTGCCCCAAAAAACACCATTACGACCACAGACTGCCTGGAAGAGTCCGATTATGGCACAATCTCCACACATTTAGCCGAGGTTCAGGAATATGGTGCTAGCAGATCACCTGGTACTGAAACCAAGGACTCACCGTTAACTGGTAACGAACACTGTAAACAGGAATGTGGAACAGACCCCAGGACCCATGATACGGCCTCTGACGTGGACATAACCAGCGACAAAATAGATGGGCCTCAGTCGTGCAAAGTAAATGATACTAGATGTTCATCCGATGCGATCGAAACAAAGGATTTGGTGAGTTCATCTATTCACATTCACTCAAGCGGTCTGGTTAGTGCAGTTCCCCAGGATATCATGAAAGGGGTGGTTGGTGAGGAGCAAGCACCCACTGGTGGTGTAGTCAAACGTAAGGAGCAGGGCACCCTCAGTAAGGGTCCTAGTGTGGGTGACTGCCCATCAACTCACAGCAACTACTCGACTGACAGGGGTAAAATAGTAAACTCAAAGGATGGAACTGTCACCGTCTCACTGAAGGAATCCAAGGCCGAGGAAGCTGATAATACATGTACAGATACTGATATAGGCCATGAAGTGAGGAGTAACACGCCAAACCAAGTTGTTGCTGTTAAGGAGTTAGATAAACCTACTCCTGCAAACATTACTACTTCACAGGAGGCCCCTTGGTCTGGTCCCAGAGATGTCAGTAATGCAGTGGACAAGGACTTGACAACCCACTACGATGTTAAGTATCAGGACAAAGATGACGCACGTACTGCAGGAGTTCTAGAGGCTGTTGAAATACAGTGCACAACCAACGATGATATTACAGAGTTGAAGCATACATATGCAGCAGGGAAACCAGAGGGGAATCAAGACAAACTGAGACCTCGTGCAATATCCCCCCTGGTTACTGGGAAAACACCTGAGAAATGCACCCAACTTGATGATCTAAAGACCCGTACATTGAATGAGCTGAAGCTTGATAGCCTGAAAGTGGCTAACATTAATAGCTCTGTCGAGGAGGTGCACCCCGGTACACTCGAGCAGATTATGTGTGACGACAGCATACTGAAAAGAGCGCAGGACGCCATTGAGAAATTGAATGAGCTTCACGTTTTTCAACTCAAGAAAGTAATACCCGCCGTTCAGCTCCCCATTGTGACTGCAGCGTGTGGTGGTGGTATAGCTGAGGATGTCAATGTGAACGGTTTGGATCTGTCCGCTAGATCGTCGACGGTACAGCAGTGCAGCGAGCAGCCGGTTCGAGCAACACCCGAGTCTGAAGGAGTGCAGCACCACTGGGCGGCCTGGGTAGACAAGAACGCACAGATTGTAAAGGATGCCCTCCACACCATCAACACCAACGACAAGACACAACTGTCTTCAGGTTCTGACCAGACCCAAGCATCGCCCAACCCAGCTCTATCAATGATGGCGATGGGTCATGACGACAAAACGTTAATACCACCCTACAATGCGGCCGGGGCTCAGGATCAACTCGAAGGGCCACTGGACCTGTCTGCAAAAACTGCCTTAATCAAGGGAAATTCAGGTGTTCAGTCAGATGACCATAATTATGTCAAGCACCCTGCAATGGTTGATGGCAGATCTGGCGCCCACAGTATGAGCTATAGACAGGATACTCCCAGGCCCACTGATCATATCTACAATGCAGCATTCAACATTAAACCAGAGGATATGTACAGGGAGATACCCACTAATATGAGTGCAAAGTCAGCCCTGCTAGAGGATGTGTGCAATGTGACTTGGTTGAACCAGCAGGGAGCGTGTAGTTACAAGGTCAGTAGTCGACCGGCGCCTTCCCACATAGCATCTTCCCACCCCGATACTCACACATACAGCCAATGGCCAACCCAGTTCTCACTCCCAAACACTGGTTCCAGACCAGGAGGGGCGATAGGCATGGCACCTGGGTATACTCATGTAACACCCATGGTCAGGCCTGCCTCATTCCACACACCAGGGATGACTCCTTTTCCTTTGGCAGCTACTCAGCCAACATGGTCCGGACAGTACTGGCACGTGGACGAGAGGCAAGCTAGTGCCGCCACCACAGCTTCAATGTGGTCACCCTATAGTAATGTACCTCTACCTGGAGAAAGCACAGCATCATACACAGGTCAGGGAGGAAACATCTCAAAGGAGTTAGTACATTCAGGAAATAATCTGGGGAAAGAGAATCCAGCTGCAATGCAAAATATGCTGAGACAACACGGGATGACTTCAGCCAAATCACCTCAGTTTGTGCCTGACCCGATATCCTCCTGGGAGGAATCGCCAACGACAAAAATTGAGTCGCAGCCCAAGTGGCCACCGTGTTACATCACTAGTCCCCATTCACCAGCATTCAGGTTCTTACCAAAGGGTGCAGAAGATACAGATGTCCTGGATGTTACTGCAGCTACCTCCAGTGGTGTACCAGGCTGGTCACCCTCCGTCTGGAGTATACCTCAACAGGGGGACTCGCACAGAGGACCGATTGGGTCTGGTGAGAAATCGGGCGCAGCGTCACATACAAACGCGCCGAATGAGCAAGATTCAGCGCATGTAAAGAAGAAGAAAAAACGCCGCCGGACAAAAAGTAACGAGCAAAATGAGATCCGGAGAGTACGTCTTGTCCCATCAGCTGATAATGGGGTAAAGGAAACCCCACAGGATAAAACTAGTGAACAAGCAACTCGATACCCGTTACTGAAACAATCACTCAATATCAAACGTGAAGTGTTAAAGGAATCCCCACAATCAGCTGTGCCCACCCAGTCAACATTGGAGTTGGCAGATCCCAAAGCCATCCTGCAGAAGAAAGTAAAAAGGAAGAGTGAATCAGACTCATTTTGGCCGCCATGCTTTTCCACTAACCCTCATTCTCCTACATTTATTAAGAAAGAGAGTGAAGGTCCATATACCGCCGTTAAAGATTTCATAAACTCAGGGCCTGCAGTGACTTGTTCAGCAGAGACCCCAGCGGTATCAGGTTCCCTTCCATCTTTAGTTTCTACTCAAGTGAGTAAGTCTGACTCCACCAAAGCATATGTGGCAAAAGAGAGACAAACTATCATTGAGGGAATCAAGAAGTTGAAGCGGACGACGACTGGTAAACCTCAGGAGAAGGTGTTGGGGTATAGAAGTTCCTCCATCCCCTACCCCGTGCCGGCAGCCATGCAGCACATGATGTTCGCTCAGAGCCCGTACGGCATGGCCGTGCAGGGCGATCAGGTGTCGGGCTACCTCATGCCTGTACAGCAGGCAATGCTACATCCAGGTTTGCAGCATCCAGGCACCTCCATGGTGCAGCATCCAGGCACCACCTCCATGGTGCAGCATCCAGGCACCACCTCCATGGTGCAGCATCCAGGCACCACCTCCATGGTGCAGCATCCAGGCACCACCTCCATGGTGCAGCATCCAGGCACCACCTCCATGGTGCAGCATCCAGGCACCACCATGGTGCAGCATCCAGGGTTTCAGCCCACCCCAACCTCCATAGTACAGCTTCAGCAGCCCGGAGGAGGGACAGTGCAGGTCCTAGTCCCCATGCCGGGCTTCATCCCCAGGCAATGCTGGGCAGTCCAAGCCCAACGCTCTCAAGACGGCAAAAGGGAATGAAGCCTCAAAACTAGCTCTGCAGATAACACTCATACTGGATGTTTCAGCTACAAAGTAGACATTGAGGTTAACTCGAGGATTGTCGCAAGTCCGCTCAAAGACGTGTTTGTGCATGAAAGAGGTTAGATCTTTTCCTCTTGATATTTAACAGGCAAATCAGCATTGTAAGTTATTAGACAGGCAGTTTGTCCTCCCGTCTCAAAGAATGTGAACATTCCACTTAGCATTAAGGTTTATGGTTTATGTTTCTGTCTCACATGGAATTAGCAGCAGAAGTTCTATCAAAGACTGACTCGGAAGAAACTGAATTGCAATGTAGCATTAGCACACGTTTCAAGACGGTTGATCCTTGCAGAAAGTCAACATGCAAATTAGCACTGGCAGTGATTTCAAAGACTGTTGTCTATTCGTCTAAAAGAAAGTGAAACTAAATGTAGGATTGTAAGCTAGATATATGCCTGTTGGTGCCTTAGCTGCAAAAGAAAAAGTGAACATGCAACATAGATTTCGTTATGGTGAAAGGGTCTGTGGGTTTGGATCATTGCAGTAACAATAAGAAAACTGAATACTCAACTAATGCTTCTGACGAAACATGATATTATCTGCGAAACTGCTGGTGCCTTATTTGTGAATGCACAGTAGAAATAGTAGTTAATAGAGTTAAAGCCTTTATAGTGGCATAAAGATGTATACTAGACATTAAGTAGAACTGCACATACGTTATGTCCTAAGAATTAGATATATCAGTAAGGTTTGGTGCTACGAAGAAAGTCCATATAGAAATAATGGGGGAAAAGTTTCTTTTTGATGACTAAGATTGTGAAGTTATAGGTAAAATGGAAACACAAAATGTAACGTAATATACATGTATAACTCTTTGAACACTGATTGTCAAGAACTATTTTTGTAAAGCCGTCCAAAGTACTTAAAATAAATGTTTATTTTTCTATACTACAGTTTGTTAATTATTTCTATGTAACTATATGATAAAGAATTGGAAACCTTTGTATGCTAATATAACAATATAAGATAAGTGAAAGGCATTACTGCACTATGAAATTATCAATTACACGCATACCATAATACCTCGTGTATAAGCCGCACCTAGACTGAGAAAGCTATATAAACCACACTCTATATAGGTATATGATTGGTATGGAGTTTGAATAACGTAAGCCGCAGTTCATTCTTAAAAATCACCGAATATCCCAAGCGCATGATATAGGCCTACTAGAGTAGACCTTTTCAGTACATATCTCAAGGATTCCTTTGTTAGTTTAACGGCATTGCCAACACAATGGCGAATGAAACTAAATGCTATGCCATCTACATGAGCCTGGAGTAGGCCTTAACATGAATTGCAAGAAGCTCGTCCGGATCGGTGATTCCTTCAAGCGCCTTCAGCTCTAACTGTGTCTTACTCATGACAAACCACTCGATGAAGGTCTTCCCGAGAGCCTCCACCATCACGGCATCTTTCTGTAGAGCCTCGAGCGCCTCAGGGAGGGAGCGAGGCAGTTCTGGTGCAGTCTCCATGTCGTGAGGGGCAGGGCAGGTGAGCTCTCTGTGGATGCCATCCAACCCGGCCGCAATGGTAGCGGACAGGGCCAGATAAGGGTTGGCAAGGCCACTAAGTAACCGGTTCTCGAGATAGGTACCGTCAGGACCGTCGTTTTTCACGCGGATCAAGACGTTGCGGTTCTGCACTCCCCAGTTGGCACGGGATGGAGTGAACGGTGTGCCAAGACGGACGTAGCAATTGGGTGTCGGACAGCAAAGTGCCGTGAGGGCATTTGCATGATGAAGCAACCCGGCAATCCAGTGCCCGGCAACTTTACTGAGCTTATCGTGACTCGACTCATCCCATAGTAGGTTTTCCTCACTCTGCTTATCCCAAAGAGATAAACTCAGATGAAGACCATTGCCGACACTTGACAGCGAGCGCTTTGCCATGAAGTTGGCTTGCATTCCTCTCTGTGCTGCCATTTCCTTGATAGCTTGCTTCAGTATCACACACCCATCCATACCTGCGATACCAAAACTTGGTGCGGTGGAGAACTCAAATTGGCCTGGGCTGTACTCGCAGTGCATCCGCTCCAAGGTGACCCCTGCTGCAGTGACATTCTGGGCCACATCTGTTATCCAGGTGTGAAAGTTACTCTGAGTGAGTACACCCATGTGGTCAGGCTCAGAGAAAACGGGCTGCTTGTTCTTCTCGTCAATCAAGGCGTATTCCACTTCAACGCCAGTGTAGATCTTAAAACCCGCCTTGTCTAACTTTCCGAGGAGACGCGTCAGAATACCTCTTGAACATGCCTCCTGCGGGGTGGATTTGTCCCAGTATGTTCCACACAGCAGTTGTCCAATTTTAAGTCTGAAATATGGAGGTATAGCTTAGAAATAGAGGTACTTTTGTCATAGTTTAGTTGATTCTTGACATCAAGCTAATAGGTTCAGTTCAGTGCAAGTTGCAAAACAAGTGACTTGCACTTTTTAACTTGACCTTATGTCCACTGTGTAGGTTTTCACTATGCATGGGTCCATCCAGAAAAGGGAAATTTCCCTGAAAACAGCCAATATGGCGAGAATAAAAAGTTCTATAACACAAAAAGGTGAAATTTCCATAAAAACTGCCAATTTGGATGCAACGCATGAGTGCAGCACAGATGCAGCATAAGTGCAGCATGAATGCAGACACTCATGGACACAGACTCTTGTACACCCACACAGACATACACATGAACATGGCCTTCTCCATCATATAGCAACCTATGGATTACTACTTTGATGAGACTGAATATAGCTTTCTGTTGGAAGGACTCAGTGACATGGATGTCCAGTTTTAGATAAATACTCATATAGTGCATTGGACTGATATAATGTTGGACTGCTGTATTTTTTGCTGGGTGTGGCTCTTTGTCTGCAAAAGAGAGTATGAGACAGGCTGACTATGCCCTCTCACACAGGGACAATTGGTGTACCGACCTCATGCTATTGATCTAAATAGACAACAACCTCACCTACTCCTAACACTACCAGGCCGCACCTGGCCGAATGACTATTCACCTCATTCATCCCATAGATGCCGTCATCCATAGATGAATATGCCCTCAGCTCTCAAAATGCTGTAAACATTAAACGACCATTAGTACTCACCCATTTACTAATAGACCCTTTGTCCTATATTCAGGACCTCCATGCCACCCATGAAGGCCTATGCACCTGGCTACGCTCTTTTTGATGGGTCAACTGCAGTTAACTCTCCAGGAACGGGGTCAATTCACTTGATTCCCTTTCATCAGTCATGTGGGAAACTAACTGATCCTAATTACTGGACATCGATTCTCTCTCTTTGTAGCTCTATAGTGATCGATGCCCAGTTTTATACTTCAGACCAGTGGCTCATTTTGGCAGTTTTTTGCCTCACAGATTGCTTCTAGGGCAAAATCCTGACTAGGTGCCAATATATTCTCTATGTCAATGTGTAATATGAGGCTAGAAAACACTGGAACTTCAGTTAGAAAAACTCCTACTGAACAGTTTTTGAGAAAATTTGGGTTTTGTTGCATATTTTTGGTGTTTTTAGTACATTTCCTACATAAACCGTGAACGCCAGCATTTTTCACTTTTCAGGTATTTAGAATTAGAATTTGACATATCTTTATTCGCAGTAGGATTCCTGAATATCGAGCCATTCTACACAGGGTGTTATTTTGAAAAAATATAAAACATTTGATAGTGTATTTGCTCTCCGAAATAGAGGGAGTTTGGTCATAGTTTAATTGATTGTTGACAATCCAGTCAAGGGCTATTAGGTTCAGTTCAGTGCAAGTTGCAAAACAAATGACTTGCACTTTTCACTTGACCTTATGTCCACTATGTAGGTCTTCACTATGCCCATGATGGGTCCATCCAGAGTCCATAAATGGGATCAGACATGGAGGCAGATTCCGCAGCTTTTGGCGAGAAAAAAAAAAGAAAGTGAAATTTGCCTAAAACACCCTATTTGGCGCGGAAAAAGTTTGAAATCGCAAAAAAGTGAAATTTCCCATAAAACACCTTATTTGGCGTGGAAAAAGTTTGAAATCGCAAAAAAGTGAAATTTCCCTAAAAACACCCTATTTGTTCTATAAAGTTCTATAATACAAAAAGGGGAAATTTCCATAAGAGATGCCAATTTGGATGCAACATGTGAGTACATCACAGTTGCAGCATGAATGCAGAGTGGCTGCAGCATGAATGCACACACTCAAGGACACACTCATGTACACTCACACAGACATACACATAGGCATGAACATGACCTTCTCCTTCATATAGCAACCCATGGATTTCTACTTTGATGAGACTGAATATAGCTTTCTGTTAGAAAGGCTCTGTTACAGGGATGTCGATGTCCAGTTTTAGATATATACCCATATAGTGAATTGGAGTGCTATAATGTTGGACTGCTGTATATTTAAGAGAGCTACGGCGACTCCCTTACCTTTTTGTGTGGCATTATACCCCCCCCCCCCCCCCGCCTCAGATCATTATGAAATCACCCTATTGTCTTAGTCAGGCCCTTACCAGGCATTCACGCTTGTGAGACATTCAACTTTGTCTTGCTAACACAGACCATTACTGCGGACTTATACACCTGCTTTATATCTCCACACAACCTCCACCCCTGCCTTAGAGCTCCCCCTCTCTCATACCATTACAGCACTTGCCCCCAATTAAAAGGCCATCTGCCTTATAACCATTAATATGATACTGCACTTACTCAGGTTTGGGGAGCCAGGGCACTGCATGAAGGGTGTCCAAGTCAGGAATCATCATGACGTTTCCTAGCTTAGCGTCGTACACTTCCTTAGGAAAGATCAACTCATTGTTTGGGCCATATGCCTGTAAACCTGCAGCAAAAGGAATTATATCAGCATGGTCGTGTGTTGCTAGGTAAAAAGACTATTAGAGTAACTGTTGTTAGGCAACCATTTACCTGCCTTTCCAATTAAGTGAGGAAAGGTATTAATAAAGTTGAGCAGGCACTTACATCATTTGAAGGGACTTGAAGGTTTGAGGGCTGATGAAGTGGGAGTGTGCACATCTCTATATCATTAAATGCTTGTTTATATTTTGTGGTAAAGCAAATCAACATATCCCATGCCAATTGCTAGGCAACAGCTCCAAATAAACTGCTAAAATCAGCTGTCAGGCTCAATAACATAACTTCCACATCTTAATGATCTAGGAAAAAATGAGTATTTCTGTAATGCCTAAGTGAGAAGGTACGCAGTGAATTACAGAGAGCTAAAATGGACCAAGAAACGGTCTCACTCACCCATAAATAATGAGCTAATACTGAAAGTAGGCCCTACATCCAAACATCTTTAGAATAGGTTTATCCCAAGCCGACCACATACTAAAGTACCTAAAATCAGCCACTAGTCCAGGGAGGAAACGTCTGTATGATGTTGAATCAAAATGTATATCTGGTTGAATAATATTGATTCAACAAGTGGGTATACTGTTAGTTTTCGATCCCTTGACCAGGGGGAGGGGGTCAACTCTGTGCGACCCCCCCCCCCTCCCCTTAGTCAGCGGGGAGGTTTTTTTTGGGGGGGGGGGGGAGTGGGGCAATCTGAGCCCAACCCCACTGTGTTAAAATGATGGTTTTAAATGATCGGCGGGAATGGGTGAAAAGGGGGTGATGGAACCCATGTAAACTAGTTGGAGACTAGTAAATATCGAGACTTCCAAGTGCCAACTTACCAGAATAGCAGCCGACACCTGCCTCCAGGAACTTGGCGGCGGAGGTGGCAGGAAGGATGCAGCCCCGGTTTACACCATTCATGTCCAGCACTGTAAACCGTATGTAGGAGAACTCTGCCAGAGCCTTCTGGACGTCTGTTAGTGTAGCTGCTGCCATGGTGACTGCTTCAGGAGGACTGCTCCAGGGGATCAGGTGAAACTAGGTTATAGGGTGATGATTATGTTAAGTGCTTCAGGGTTATCATTTGGTAGTAAACAGCCCCAGCCATCCTATAATATAGAGCTGAATACCTGTCTAGGCGCCAATCCGGCTGCTGGTGTAGGGGTACCAACATTTGGGCCTTTAACTTAGGCCAGACAGGGGCAGCCATGCATACCTACAGGGTTGATTCAGGTAAAGTGGGACACCTAAGCAATATTCACTCAATCCTTCGAAAAGAGTAAGGGACGTGCCCTGGTAGCGGTTTTCTCCCTCGTCTCATAGATGCGGTCATTCATTTCATAGATTTGATCATGCATAGAATTAGAGGCAGTCCATGCTGTACTGGGCAAGCAGCATATAAATATCTGTCCTACTGCGAGGCAGACTACCACTTTTTGTGGATGACTCCTTGCTGACTTGAGATAAGTCTGGGGCATCAATGCACACTTGGACATTAAGCATATCAATCAAACCAAATCAAAGAGTTTGCATGGATGATGTACAGATGTATCAAACATGCCCTATATTTTGTATATGCCCTATATTCAAAATTAAAGCGTCCCACTTTTCTTGCATTTTTGGTAAAGTAGGACACCCCCTTCATGTTAAATGGGACAATTAACAAAAATCTACCCCAATAATATATATTGACAAAAATGATAAATCTAAATTCCTGAAGGGCATGTTTGTATTTTGATGCATTTATACATAAAAAATATCAAAGAAATGCAGGTAGAGTTCTCTACAAGAATGAACCAAGTGCACAGAGCAGAAACGTAAAACTGCCAAAAATATGGTACTTATGGGCCCATCGGAGGATTATGCCACATGAGAACTGACTATTATTCTCAGTAACTTTGAATTATTTACACAAAAAAGTATTGTAATGACATTTACCATGACCTTTTTTTCTAATTCTAAATCAAAATATAGCTATATCTGGGAATTCTACTCTAAGAGATGGGTTTAATATAGTGTCCCACTTAACCTGACTGCTTGTCCCACTTCACCAAACACATTCAGGTAAAGTGGGACACTTACATTTAAGGTCTACATAATATACTTTATTTCAATATCTAACAATATATGTATCTAATACATACATACATTTTAGAATATTATGCTATATTCTAAATAACACTGAATACTCTGGGTTCAACAAGTAATTGAACCATTTTCTATGTATTTCCAAATTTATATCGGCAAAAAGGTGTCAACCCATATAATGTTGAAATTTATTTGGCATAATTACCTCTAAACCTTGGTGAGATAAGCATACAGTTAAGAGGGGTCATTTCGCAAAAAAACACTAAATTTTACACCCAGGAAAGGGAATAATTTGATACATAGGGTCTTAATGTTAATTGTCCAACTTTACATGAATCAACCCTATGTAATATGTTTTGGTATCGTATTGACAGCGTTCGTGGAATGTGAATAGGAGGTCATGCGAAAAAGGCCAAATAACACATACTTGTGGAGCATGGATGCACATAGAAAAGAAGTAGAATCACAGTGACTCACACATGTGAATCAGGACTCAATCACTGAGGTAAATCTCCCCACTGACTCCCAATGATAAGGGGTCCAAGTGTACTGACTACCTTTGTAAAGCGAGTCAAATGGCCCTGGTCCTATTCAGACTCAGACTCAGCAGGATCTAACTTTGTTAATGAATAGATTCAAACTGGTATCTGAGTATGACTCCATTAAAACAGGAGTCAAATCAATTTGACTCCATTATTGCAGGGAGTCAAAATGCAAGGATATCTCGACAGCTCCTTTCTCATTTACATCAATCTAAATACATGTAGCAGAAATCCACTAGATTGAAAGATGCTAAGATAAAGCATCTTTATTTACTTGAGCTCAGTCATCAGGATTATTATGAATGCATAGAAGAAACAGTGACAATGCTTTAGCCTAAACGTTTACCCACAGAAATGGGGTCTAGACTATACTTCTATTGTAACTTCTTTTGGTATATTTTACATAATAAAAAAAATGTTTCTTTAGTCAATGTACATCCCCTTGTGTTAGTGATAACCTTCATGATGGGGGCATGAAAGAGAAGAATAACTTCATCGGGAGCCTTCCATAATACCAATGGGCATACCAGAATCGTTCAAGGCAACAAAACTTGAGGGGTTACTTGGTCAGTTGCTGTGACCATAGCTAATAAAGCTATTGGCAGCCGCTGCCCGTATGTGCAGGTGACCTTCATGCTGGTGGTCTACCTTGTGATCTCTACTCAGTGAACCACTTCTAAGATGTAGCCCAGGTATGTAGGACCAGGCAGATTAAAGAACACTTGCTATCCTTTGAAAAGAGTAGAGGACATGCCCCAGTAGCGGTTTTCTCCCTCACCTCATAGGCCCTGACACCTGACACCCTGGAGGGAGGAGCATTAAACCCCTTAAGCACAGCATATTGCTAAAATGGAACAAAATGTAGTCATGATCCAATGCAGCACTGAGCAGTATTTCATCAGCATTGCATTAGTGTAACATTTAAAAGAACGCTGGCGTGTATCAACATTGACAACCACCTATCAATGTTGATTCAATGTTCTGTGCCCACTGGGATAGGGTTGTAAGAGGTGACTATGAGGAGGTGGCCATGCTGTCCTCTGACTGCGGCTATAGGGGTGTAACAGGTTACTATGAGGAGGTGGCCATGCTACCCCTGACTGGGGGCGATAGGGGTGTAACAGGTTACTATGAGGAGGTGGCCATGCTGTCCTCTGACTGGGGCTATAGGGGTGTTACAGGTTACTATGAGGGGGTGGCCATGCTGCCCTCTGACTGGGGGATGTAGGGGTGTAACAGATTACTATGAGGAGGTGGCCATGCGAACCCTGACTTGGGGGCTATCCCAGTGGGCACAAAACTCAGTCCAATGTTGAACCAACGTAAATTCGAAATGGAACCAACATTGACAACCACCTATCATTGTTGATTCAATGTTCTGTGCCCACTGGGATAGGGTTGTAACAGGTTACTATGAGAGGGTGGCAATGCTGTCCTCTGACTTGGGGATATAGGGGTGTAACAGGTTCCTATGATGAGGTCAAGTTCAAGTTCAAGTTTGTAATGATTTTATTTTTTCCTAGGCTCAAGTACAGTCATCGTGAAATGATCTCCCCTCATAATGCGCCTAGGGGGGTAATGATATGTGCGGCGATAAAGTATGACCCCTTCTTCACATAACGTACATTGTATCATAACAACAAACTTTTATCACCGCCCCTGCTGTCCTTATAGGTACACAAATAAATAATCTAATAAACTACATCGTTTCTTGGGTGGGTAGGTTTACTAAGAGGTAGGTAGTACAGTGTGTATGGGGTAAGGGGAGGCGAGTCACATGAAGATTGCTTTCAATAACCTGGATAAAAATCCTTACACATAATAAGACTTATTCATTACTTAAATTGACATTTTTATATATTTATATATATATATATATATATATATATATATATATATATATATATATATATATAGGCCACATGCCTAATACATGATCAAAATACTCCAGAGAGCATAGCTCGCCTTGTACATATAGCACACTAACCCCTAACTCCGATCTGCTCTAGGGGCTTCTGGTATAATACTTATTCCCGTGTACAGCAGTTGGAGTTGGTCACTCCTCCATTTGTCATAGAAAAATCTGGTCAATTGGGCTTTAACCTCACATTTAAAAACAGCTTTCTCTGTGACCCAGCGAAGCGCTGGGTCCAGTGAATTCCACTGAGCATAACACTGATAACATGGATCATTAATAAGTCTAGTTAGTTTGGGAGCGTCCTGTCTTACAAGTGGAGCATCCGCGGCTCTTGTCCTATCTCTAGTAGCTATGTCGAGGTGACCATTATATATTAGTCTATGACACATGGTGACCTGCATGTATATTCTCCTAAGATCTATAGGCAACATGCGCGCAGTGCTATAAAGTTTTTTCACTCTTATCTCTCTAGGATCTTTGACTGCCATGCAAGTTCTGATACCGGTATTATACAGGACATGAAACTTATTCATAATGACAACAGAACGAGTCGAGTCAATACAATGGTAAAGTTTAATCCTGTAGTGAAAGTTTTATGACGGTACAACAGGATAAATAATAATGTATGTAAATTAAATGTAAATTAAAGGCCGAAACTTTTGGCCTAGTAAGAAAACCCTTAGTAGTAGATACGATACCGGTAGTGTAATAGGTATCCATGGTTACTAAAAGTTACATAGGTGGTAACCATGGAAACATGAGATGAGAATATAGTATTTACCGGTAGTAGTAGTTAAGATATATAGACGGTAACCATGGAAACATGTCGTCATGGCAACTAAGAACATGATATGGTAATAGTAATGTGATCCATGTAGGATGAGTCAGTCTAAGAGGTATACAATAATACAGGGTGAGGAGGGTGGGTATAAAAATACACGTGTAATTACTAGTATTAAAGATGGGGAAATGGACGATTTTCGCTGGTAACGGTGATGAGGTAGTATGTCAGCGTCCCATGAGGGGGCGCGCCACTGTTTTTGCCGCGCTCGTTCTGAGCCATTACCCGGGGAATTCAAGTCTTCCCCATAATGACAACAGAACGAGTCGAGTCAATACAATGGTAAAGTTTAATCCTGTAGTGAAAGTTTTATGACGGTACAACAGGATAAATAATAATGTATGTAAATTAAATGTAAATTAAAGGCCGAAACTTTTGGCCTAGTAAGTAAACCCTTAGTAGTAGATACGATACCGGTAGTGTAATAGGTATCCATGGTTACTAAAAGTTACATAGGTGGTAACCATGGAAACATGAGATGAGAATATAGTATTTACCGGTAGTAGTAGTTAAGATATATAGACGGTAACCATGGAAACATGTCGTCATGGCAACTAAGAACATGATATGGTAATAGTAATGTGATCCATGTAGGATGAGTCAGTCTAAGAGGCAAATAGGGTAGCCAGCTTTGCAGCTACACATGAGGACTGAGCTGAGGGGACATAGGGTCGCATCCCAACTGTGGAGGTCCAGGTACCGTGTGCAGCTATATCTAGTCTTTGAGCTCAAGCTTGGAGTGCTGCTGTACTTCCCCCTCTCCTTAGGGAGTGACCTGAGAATCTATGTCCGTAGGGGCACCCAATGGCTATCAGGCAGTCTTTAACGACTCTGTTGAACACAGTAGGTGTAAGGGGACTACCGGTAAACAGAGCGAATGCAGGTGAGTCAGGGTACCCTGGGACGTTAGACACATATGTGTCCCAGGCAGCAGATGGACACACAGGTGAGCCAGGTATCCTGGGGAGTGAGAGTACCGCCGGGGGTGAGTTTGTAGAGATTGTCTTAGATGATCTTATGACCACTGTGAGGCCTGTATTATGCGATGTAATGTCTCCCCTAGAGAAGGTGTGGGGGCCTGACCACAGAGTTACAGTAGGTGTAAGCAAGTTGCATGCCCTAACAAACGAGAAATATCCAACACATAGGACTGCCTTAATAGGCAAGGAGAATGGGATTTTATCTAGATACTGACACACCAGTAGCAAGTCTTGTGGTGTTAGCCCGGGTGCTGGATTTGGTATATGTGGCCTTAGGATAAGTCCTCCTTTGTAAACAGAGGTTGCTTCTGGGGAGGAGAAAGGAGAATCATCTCCCCCTCTAGCAGAGATCCATTTCCTAGCACCAGAGATGTAATTTTTCCTGGATCCTGGGGCGGCGAGAGAGTTAGCCAAGAACTGATGGTACATAGCCGCCTCCGGGATAGAGGGGAAAAGGCAGTCAACTTCATAATAAACTGTGAATGTCAAGTAGTAAACAGCTTGTCTGATGGCGTTAGTCTTGGTAGCTTGAGTAACGGATGCATTGAATGCAGCTAGTGTTTGTTGACCCAGGGGAGTATCTGAAATAGTTCAAATGGGGTCAAACATGGGAATGGGAAGGCAAGGGGAGACTTTGAGTAGGCCCCTGCGGGCTATTTCTTTGGCTGCATATGTCCTTTTGCTATGTACATGCTGACGACTGAGTGCGTCGGCCAGGGGGATATCCTCCCCTTTTTTGTGCTTTATGACAACAACTTGGTCTCTGTTGGCTGCTTCAAGCCAAAGTTGTCTAGAGCATCTCGCCAGGATTTGATCTGTAGCTCTGCCGGTCTCTAGTGCCTGGCTCGAGGCCATATTGTCGGTGTAGATCAGGACTCTAGAGCCCGGAGTGTCCGTGGGTGTCAGGGTACGGTAGGCTGTCACCAGGTTGAGGGCCTCAAGATGCACGATCAGGGGGTAATCTGCTTTTTCAGCCTTGGTGTAGGTATGTGTGTAGCACTTGGTATAGCTGTTCCCCCCACCCCCGACGAGAGTAGAGTCACACTCTATCACCTGGTCGTATGAGGGAGGTTTCAGCAGGTGTACCCCGTTCGACATGCGTGCATACTGGTAAAACCAGGCCACATCCAGTCTGAAGGGCTGTGTGATGTAAACCAGCCCAGCAGGGGGTGAGTGGCGGAGGGTCTGAAGTATACGACATATAAATTTTCTGGCGGGAGGAATGCACTTGGACACATGGACAATTTTGCCGACTAGTGATTGAATGTCCTTAACAGTGGCGAATTTTGTAGTAAGCCATGTGAGGCACTCCTTCTCAATCTTGCCAAGTTTAACGTCTGGCACTGTGATGGTCATGTTCAAGCTGTTAAACTGGAACCCCAGCCACTCCATACACTGTGTAGGGGGCTGACACTTCTTTGGAGAAAGTTGTAGTCCGAGGTCTGCACACAACTGGAGGAAGGCATTATAGTCGAGCTGTGCCTGCTCCAGGGTGGAGGCTGCGCCGCAAAAATCGTCAAGATACGATAATGCCCAGTGCCCGGTAGTAGACAGGAGGTAGACCACCGCGTTGGTGGTTCGTTGGCACGCTGAGGAGGAAAGACGGGCCCCAAAGGAGGGGCACAAGTCAAGGTAGTAAAGGCCCTCGAACTTCATGCCGAGTAGGGGGAGATCTCCAGGGTCCGTCCGCCACTGGTGATAAGCCCTGGAGAGGTCCCCTTTCCAAAGATAGCAGCCATCACCCAGGAGGCGCATCTTTGTGGCGAGGTCTTCAACAGAGGGCAGGGTATATGGGCGGAGTTTTCCTTCGAGGCAGTGTTTGGTAATGCCACCATTCACCCCAGTCCCATCAGGAAAAGACAAGTCCAGGACGATCCTTCTCTCTTTAGACTCTCTCTTACTGGTAGTCATAAGAGGGGCCGTGTTTGTCCATGGTATGAATGGGGGCTGGGTGAAGGGGCCAAGAAGGCCGCCGAGTCCAATCTCTTTAGAGATGTAGGCCCGAACTTGCTCTTTGTAGCGTGTAGCAGAGTCATGATTTTTATCAATATGTGGCGGTTCGGCTTTGCCCGTATACCCAACCGGCCAACCATACCGTAAAAACTCCACCAATTCTGTGTCATGATAATTGGAGAGTAGGGCGTCCCATCTGTCCAGGTGTAAGGCAGTGGGGACTGTTAGACGAGCACCCAAGTGGTTAGGAAGGTTTGTACCCCTGACCGCAGTGTATAGTTTAGCGTATACAGGGAAGTTCGTCCATTGTGACTCCTCCAGGACGGGCCAGAAGGACGCTTTAACAGGAGCGTACTCTGATGGTGTAGGTCCAACTGGAGGGGAGTCTGGTAGTGCTGGGTCATAGTCAGTGTCATTTTTAACCTCACCACCCATGTCAGTCGCCTGCAGTGGAGGACCATCAGCAGCGGCAGCCTCTGGGATGTGGGCTGCTAGGGTGGTTGGAGGTAGAACAGGTGTTAGGCCTGTAGTGTAACAGCAAGGAGCTGTAGTAATTGAACAGCTGTTAGGGGCTGTAGTGGTAGTAGTAGTAACAGCAACGAGCCTGGGCTTAGACCAATGGCTGGTAGTGTAAAAAACAGGCGGGAGGGTGCCTTTTGAATCAATCAGGCAGCAGGTCCCGGTGTTAGTAGCCGGTAAGCTAGTATCAGTGGCAGGTAGGAGACTACCGTGTTGCGAGGGGCGAGCCGAGTCAGCATCTTGATGGGGTGGTATGTGGGGGCCAGCTGTAGTGGCTGGCCTAGGCCCGAAATGTAGCAGGGCCCCTGTAGCTACCCTTAATGTTACATGATGTAAGGGAGTGTGTATGTATGATGTAAAGGGTGGACCTGCACCAGCTGCAGTGGTGTCCTTGCTGAGTTGGGCCGGCCCAGTGCCCATCCTCCAGGATGCAGCCTGCAGGCGTGTTATACGCCTCACACACAACGTCGGTCCTACCAACAGACGAAATAGGCTTTTTCTTCTGCCTGGTAGAGTTGTTGCCGGTAGACCTGGCCTGTGTGACGTATGTAGCAGATGCGGAGGCAGAGCCAGCTGCAGCAGCTGGCATGTTGTAGGGGGCGACCTGGCGAGCTGCTCTAGTTAAAGCTTGAAGCCTGGTATGTTCAGCAGCCAAGGCCACAGCAGTGGGTGTGGGGTACAGCCTACCAGGGCGGAAGCGGGACAATTCCGACCTGGAGGCGGCAATGGCGGGGTCCGTCCAGGTGGGGTCGAGGGGGTCAGACCACCTAATTGTACCCTCGGCCACACCTGAAAGGACCTCCTCCGACCACTCTCTAACTTGGGCCCACTCAAAGTCTTTTGCATCGTACAGGACCTGATTAAAGTGGTCCATGATCTTTGGTTTGTCACACAAGGGGGTTTTATCATCAATAGCGAGCTTCTTTAAACCAAAGAGATATTCTGCCAAATCTAATGAGGCGAGGCTCGTCTTAGTACGAGTGGGGCCTCTGGTAATGAAATCGTGTGGATGTGTTGGCCTACCCTTAACTCCCGAAATATGCTGCGCCGTATCCAACAACGCCTGCACCCTGAGGTTGACCACCGGGTCGTTAGCTGTGGGCATCGACAGCGGGCGCAGGTGGGCAGGTACCTGAATGGTAGGTACCGACTGGAGTACCTGCTGCACGGAGGGCTGGTGGTGCGAGTAGAGGTGAGTAGGTAGAGGCTGGGTAGCAGCCGACGTCTGGATGGCGGTGTTGACAGCCGGTGGAGCCGGGTAGCTCGTTCTGAGCCATTACCCGGGGAATTCAAGTCTTCCCCATAATTGCCGGGGATTGAGCCGTTGTGAATACTATACCATAATCAAAGTAGGGCATGACCATGGCTTTCAAAACTATTATACTAGTAAACATATCAATGTAATGTCTTATATTTAACAACAACCATATTCTATGTCTGATTGACAGTAACATGTTCTTCCCCTGCGTTACAAACGACAACATGGAGTCGATCGTTATACCCAGATACTTATATTCTAGCACAGGTTCAAGTAATTCACCACCTATCTTAAGCACCAGTGACTCATTCTCTCCCGGTAGTAACAGCATTTGTTTAGACTTTACAGTGTTAACAGTTAGTGTGTTGCGAACGCACCATTCATATACAAGGTCTAGGTCCGACTGAAGATCCCTGTTAAATTGCTGTACAGTAGGAGCTGAACATATCAATAAAGTATCATCGGCATATAGCTTTAATGTAGATCTCACCCCTAGTTTAGGCATGGAATTCACATATATTATAAACAATAACGGACCCAGGATGGAACCCTGGGGTATCCCATATCGTACCTCTCTAGGCGTAGATCTTACCCCATTACACATTGTGCACTGTTTTCTGTCCGAGAGATAGCTGCGAAACCATTGGACTGTGTCCTCACAGAGTCCTAGTGGCCCAAGCTTCTGTAGGAGGATGCCATGACTAAGGGAATCAAAGGCTTTAGTGAAGTCTAAAAACACTATACCACAACTTTCTTTGTCTACCTCTGCTCTATGTGCCTTATCAATGACTTGGAAAACAGTGTCCAGAGTGCTATGTGATTTTCTGAACCCATTCTGGCTCTGCGTCAACTTATTATTACTCTCTAGAAAACTGTACAACTGAGTGTGAATAAAGCGCTCTAATATTTTCCCTGTGACAGGTAATAGAGAAATAGGTCTAAGCTGAGATGGGTGTGATGCCCCAGGTACTTTAGGCAGCGGTACTACTGTAGCATTCTTCCAATTATTTGGAAAGACATTTCTCACTATTGAGATGTTCAGCATATGTGTGAACTGTACAATGAGGATCAACAACGACTCCTTCAATACCCCTGACTTGGGGGATATAGTGGTGCAACAGGTTGCTATGAGGAAGTGGCCATGCTACCCCTGACTGGGGGATATAGGGGTGTAACAGGTTACTATGAGTGAGTGGCCATGCTGTCCCCTAGTAGGTTGCTATAGGGCTGTAACAGGTTACTATGAGGAATTGGCAATGCTACCCCTGACTGGGGGATATAGGGGTGTAACAGGTTACTATGGGGAGGTGGCCATGTTGTCTTCTGACTGGGGGCTATAGGGGTGTAACAGGTTACTATGATGAGGTGGCCATGCTACCCCTGACTTGGGGGCTATAGGGGTGTAACAGGTCACTGTGAGGAAGTGGCCATGCATGCTATCCCTGACTGGAGGATATAGGGATGTAACAGGTTACTATGAGGGAGTGGCCATGCTGCCCCCTAGCTGGGGGCTATAGGGGTGTAACAGGTTACTCTGAGGAATTGGCAATGCTACCCCTGACTTGGGGGCTATAGGGGTGTAACATGTTACTATGAGGAAGTGGCCATGCTACCCCTGACTGGGGGCTATAGGGGTGTAACAGGTTACTATGACCGAGAGGCCATGCTGCCCCCTAGCTGGGGCCTATAGGGGTGTATCAGGTTACTATGAGGAGGTGGCCATGCTACCCTCTGACTGAGGGCTATAGGGGTGTAACAGGTTGCTATGAGGAGGTGGCCATGCTACCCCTGACTGGGGGCTATAGGGGTGTAACAAGTTACTATGAGGAGGTGGCCATGTTACCCCTGACTGGGTCTATAGGGGTGTAACATGTTACTATGAGGAGGTGGCCATGCTGTCCTCTGACTGTGGGATATAGGGGTGTACAGGTTACTATGATGAGGTGGCCATGCTACCCCTGACTTGGGGGCTATAGGGGTGTAACAGGTCACTATGAGCGAGTGGCCATGCTGCCCCCTAGCTGGGGGCTATAGGGGTGTAACAGGTTACTATGAAGGGGTGGCCATGTTACCCCTGACTGGGGCTATAGGGGTGTAACAGGTTTCTATGAGGAGGTGGCCATGCTACCCCTGACTGGGGGCTTTAGGGGTGTAACAAGTTACTATGAGGAGATGGCCATGTTACCCCTGGCTGGGGCTATAGGGGTATAGCAGGTTACTATGAGGAGGCGGCCATGCTGTCCCCTAACTGGGGGCTATAGGGGTGTAATAAAATCCTTAATAGTTGTTCGATTTACAAACCGTAAAAACTTGAAAATAGCTAAATTTTCCAAAGACTGGAAAAAATAGGAAGACCCGGCACTGTTTTGCTAGATCCGGTCAGGTTACCGGAAGCAAAACTTTTTTTTCATTTGGCCTAAGTTCTACAGAGCATCTCCCCATATTTGTTTACAAATGCAGCAGTGTGCTGACGTCCTACTCGTTTAAACAAATCTTTTGCAGACATTGGGGCAGAACTTGTTGAGGTGAAGGTCGCAAATGGTCTTGACAGACAGAGTACAGTGTACAATCCCCTTTTACTTTAACTCTCATGAGGGAAAGTCTTTTTTTAATTGTCAGTAGAGAAGATGTTGTGAAACTAACTGAAAGCATTTATGTAAATAAACCCTCACAGTGTTGCCACTTGATACTTTAAAAAAAAGTAAATACTTTATTTCAGCACTTTTCCAAAATTATACTTTATTTATACTTTATTTGGATAAAATACTTTATTCATACTTTATTTTCAAGAAAAACTGAGGAATTTGCCCTAAATTACAGGATTTTATACTTTATTTATACTTTATTTTCAAAAAAATTTCTGGGCCGAATGGTTTCTTTTTTTGTGTACAACCATGAATGCTAGAACAAGCATGCACACAATTTTTATCTTTCAAAGGAAACAAAGATCAACCCAGATTCCCTCCCTTTCCCCATCTCCTGGATTTCAAAAAGTTGCCAAAAGAGGAACGCACAACTAAGATTGTATAGAAATATAAGTTTTCAGGGGATGTGATTATAATTTATTCATACTTTATTTGGGCTAGATTTATACTTTATTTCGGTAGTGCCGATACTCTATTTTCATGAAGGACCGGTGGCAACACTGCCTCAGGGTTGGTTGATATAGGCAGTGAGGTTCTGAAGGACGCGTTTGGGTGTCTAACCCAGTGGGCACAGAACATTGGATCAACATTGATAAATGGTTATCAATGTTGATTCAATGTTGGTTCAACGTTAATTCAATGTTGAACTGAATTTTGTGCCCACGGGGAAGTGATCAGTTGACTCACATGTTCAGGGTGTCCTTCTCTAAAGGTACTTTTTCAGTCAGTTGGAAAAGAGCGGTTGTTACTCCACTACCTAAACCAGGAAATGCTAGTAAAGTTACGAATATCAGGCCTATAAGTATACTATCAGTAGTGGGAAAGCTACAAGACAAGGCTCCCACCTCGAAGGCAGCTATAGGAAGGAATTAAGTACAGGAGAGGCAATTTTTGACTTGGTAAATGATTTGTTCAAGTACAGAGACATTTGCCAAACCACAACAGCGATCTTCATTGACATGAAGAAGGCATTTGATAGTGTACACCATAGTCTTCTTCTAGAAAAACTAAGCAACTAAGTTCAGGTCTAGGACCCCTCTGAAACCCACAATCTCTCTTTTAATGGACTCATATAAGCAGGGTATTGGTATTTATAAGCGCAGGGGCGCTTAAACGGGCCACTACGGTAAACTTCATAAATGACCTTCCAGGAAAAATAGTTCATTCCAAAATAGCCATGTATGCTGATGACATTATACTGTACTGCTCAAACAAGAATCCAAGGTCAGCAGTAAACTGTATGCAGGTTAACTTAAAGTTAGTACATCCGATGATTGGGGCTCAAAAATAAATTTTCCTAAAAATGGGTCAGAATGTTCACAGATAATATGCTTCCCTTTATATCTATTCAATTTCCCCTTATTCCCTACCATTTTGCTCAAATTCGATTTTATGGCTCAAAATGTGATCACTTTGGAATAAAATCGTGCACGGTTTTATTCTACCCATTAAAATACACTGTAAATACCATGGTTATGCCCCATTGGACTCACTCTCTGAGCTATGACTGCCCATAGATACCATTTAAATGTTTCCCAACCCATTAATGATATTCCTTTACAGTATTTGGAACATCTTTATGAGGAATTTAAAATTTGGCAAAAATCGGATATACCCACTTTAAACAAAGTAAGTGAATGGTGTGATGCAAACTTCATGACTATGAATAAAAAAATAAGACAAAGGCAATGTGGTTCACGTTTACAAATAATAGAAAGAAGATACAAGACATGTCTCTGAAGATTAATAATGTTCAACTAAGTGAGGTAGAGCACTACCAGTACCTAGGGGTTGATCTTGATATGGACCTCAATCTAACTAAGTATGTCAATACGACATGTCAAAGATGGGTAATAGAGTTTTCAAACTGGGTAGACTTAGAACCACTGTCCCAGAGTACACAGCAATATCAGGATACAAGCAGACACTACTTTCAGTGGTTGACTATGGGTGCTTTCTCGCTGAGTCGGCTTGTAGAGATCCCTCTGAAAAGTTTCAAGTGTTACAAAACCAAGCGCTGAGAATATGCCTAAAGAAAGGAAGGAGGGACATGAACTCCATTGTAGGACTGAGGTTCCGATGCTTATAAATTGAAGAAAAGAGCTGCTTGTTGCAAGGATCTGCGGAACAAAGAAAAAAGTTAACCCTGTCATAAAGATTAGAAACACAAAGCCTAACGGAAAGTTAGTCTTTCCATCAAGATGAGCAAAGTCAGCAATGGGAGCTAAATCTTATAACAGAGGTGTACGACTTTGGGATAAGCTCACAACAGAGGTTCAGAATTGTAAGACAAAATGGATCAAATGGATGTTATGAATAAACAATTAAAAATTAATTCATTTGATAGATTCGATCATCCATAGATGCGGTCACTGCTGTATTGGGCAAGCAGCATAACATATCTGTCTTACTGCAAGGCAAGACTACTACTATTTGTAGATCAGACAACTAGGGAAGGCTAAATTAAAACCATTATGATAGGCACTGTACTGGGGAAAATTCACAACTTGTATTGTGAGGTCCTCTAGAAGAAGAGCCCAAACTAGTGCTACATTGAAATTCAAATTTGAGAGTCAGGAGTTTGACCCTGTAGTTGGAGTCAAGAAGACTGCGACTCTCCTCCTACGGCACTGGCAGTCAATCTGCACTGACTCCATGACATTATCAGAAAAGGAAAGGGAGTCAAACTACCTAAGCTCCCATACAATGAGGATTAGTAAAGAATTCCACTCCACTGACACATGTCTGAACTTTATTTCCATTGGTTTGATTTCATTGCTTTTCTCTTTTTGTACATATGGCTGTGGGTGTATCCCTCTAACCTCTATATTGGTATACACACACTTCGTGACGTTATCACTTTGTGTGGTGTGTGTATGCGCATCTGGTGACGTCATCACTTGGCGTGACGACCGCATGGGCAACACTAAGGACATGATAAGATCTATGTACATGTTGTACTAGTATCATAGTGGATCCTCATGGGATTAAGACTCCTTGTCAAGGACTGTGCTTTCCCAGCAGTGTTTGTGGATGAAATGCTACGTGACCGACTGGTGCTTGGCACCAACAGCTAAGAGACAAAGAAACGGTACCTGGATAGCAGAAAGGACGTTGACCTGTTAGCAGCTTTGAATATTGCTCGTGCTCTGGAGAGTACTCGACGGCACCTGAGGTGCATGGGTGGCTCAGAGGCTGCAGGAGTCCAGGCCATAGGCATATCCAAGAAGAAAGCAGTTTCCAACAGGCATAAGTATGGCCGACCGATAGGCAGCTCGACCTCAGGTACACAAGCCACAGTCTACCTCAGGTACACAGGATATAATCAGCCAATCAGAATTGACCTGCTGCTGCAGCAGATGCATGTGTTGTCTCTTAATGGTTGGGTTTGGTTGGCTGCTGTGTACCTGCGGTACAGTAGGCTTCTGTACCCCAGGTACACAGTGGCTATCCTTCTGTACCCCAGGTACACATCCTTCTGTACCCTAGGTACACAACATGTCATATTAGAGCATTCCTTGCAATTTAAAGAAGAGAAAACACATGTGTAGTAAGCATGTAGCCCTAGGAGTGTGGATGTGTACCTGGGGTAGAGTAGGAATGTGTGCCTAAGGTACAGTAGGGTTAGAATGTGTACCTCAGGTACACATAGGATGATCACTGTGCACCTGAGGTACACTAGGTGACCACTGTGTACCTGAGGTACAGTAGCTAGGATGCTCACTGTGTACCTGAGGTACAGAATGAATATTTGAGTTGTGGTTTCTGTAACTTCTGCAGATGCTTATAAGCTGGAGGCGGTGATTGGTCAATTCCTTGTGTACCTGAGGTGGACTACTAATGAGCAGGGCAGAGTGCACCTGGGGTGAACATAAAGCTGAACATCGGCCGAGCTGCGTAATCTTGGATCCCAAAGATCTTAACATAAAAACACATTACCCAGTTCCAACCCTGGATAATGTCACAAACAGACTGTCAAGATGCAAATATTTCTCTACGCTTGATGCCTGCAGTGGGTATAGGCAGATTCAGCTGGATGATGTATCATCCTGGCTGACAAAGTTCAACACACATTTTGGTCATTTTTTGACAGGTACCTACGTATGCCCTTCAGTATCAACTGTGCCCAGGACATATTCCAGAGGTGCGTTGATGAGACCTATGAGGGGCTGGCCAGAGTAAAAGGCATCAGTGACGATGTACTTGTGGCCGGAACAACTCGGGGGGAACACTTGGAAACGCTCCGTGCAACATTCCAACCTACTCGTGAGCACGGTCAAAGCAACAACCTTGATAAATGCCATTTCAATGTGTCACAAGTGAAATACTATGGCCATGTCATATCTGACAAGGGTATCCAGGCTGACCCAAGAAGGTCGAGGCCATTACTCATATGGCAGCTCCCACCTCGAAGGCAGAACTCCAAACCATACTTGGGATGGTGAATTACCTTGCAAAGTTTGCACCTAATCCAGTCTCCGTGAAAACTTTTTTGCCATGCAGGACATTCGGTCCTGCAGATCTATTATTTTGCAGGACCGGCTGAAATTTTGCAGGCCCAGGTACCTGAGGCTACTTTTCATATCTCAAAAGAAATGTATAAAGCAAAAATTCATATTGAATCAATACAGCTTTCCTGTATATTCCTACTGAAATATGTAAAATGTACAATCTATAGTAATGATTTTCAAAATATTTGTGCAAAATGCTTTTCTCTCTAGAGACCTTAATTAATAATGGTCCGATTTACAAGCCGTAAAAACTGACATGTAGCCAAAGATCCAGCCAGTCATTTGGACTGGCAGCAGGGCCAGTCCAGCCGGTCCAGAAGCCTTTTAGCCGGCTATAGCCGGTGTCCGGCACGTTTTCACGGACACTGCTAATCTGAGCAGCATTACTGCCCCAATGCGAGACCTCCTGAGAAAGGACATAGAGTTTGTGTGGGATGCCCACCAGGACATAGCATTCACCAAGATGAAAGAAATCATCACAAAGGCCCCGGTCCTGGCATTCTAATACCCCAACAAGCCACTAACACTGTACATAGACGTCTCTGAGAAGGCCACAGGAGCAACACTTATGCAGGATGGCCGACCGATCGAATATATACATCCCGAGCATTGGTTGTATCCAAGGGTAACTGGGTTCCGATTGAGCATGAGATGCTAGCTATTGTGCATGGATGCCCCCGTTTCCACCAGTGTGTATATGGTAGAAAAACGACAGTGGAATCAGACCACAAGCCATTGGAATCAATCCTCCGCAAACCTATATCAGCAGCACCCAAACGGCTCCAGACAATGATTCTAGAGCTCCAGAGGTACATATGACATTGATGTGGTGAACAAGCCGTGGAAGGATATTTCAGTAACAGATTGCTTGAGCAGGAACCTGGTAGTGGGCTCCGTTCCACCACAGAGTGACTAACTGCATGAGAAACTGGATGCTGTCATTCACTACATGGTGGCCTCACTACCCATCAGTGACCCGAAACTAACTGAGCTCAGGTCATCCACAGCTAGTGACCAGAATATGCAGGTGCTGAAGAACATCATCTTTACAGGGTGGCCAGCACAGCAGAAGGAATGTCCCGGAGCAGTTCTGGATTACTGGAACTATAGAGACGAACTCCCATTTGATGATGGTATCATATTCAAGGACATTTGCATAGTTATTCCAAAGGTACTACGTACAGAAATGATGGAGAACATACATGAAGGCCATTTTGGCATTTATAAGTTGAGCTCGGGCGCAATCCACCATATTCTAGCCGGGAATGGATGCTGATATAGACACTATTGTCAGTAGCTGCAAGACATACCAGCAACACTGTTATGTCAATTAGAAGGAGACACTCATCAGCCACCATGCAAGTCCCTAGTCTGCCGTGGCAAGATGTTGCTACAGATCTCTTCAGCCTGTATGGTCAAGATTACGTGCTCGTGGTGGACTACTACAGTAACTTTGTGGAAGTTGAACACCTAACAGACACTACCTCCAAATCAGTCATGGCAAAAATCAAGGCAGCGCTAGTAGTCATGGGCGTTGCCTCAGGATGATCAGTGACAATGGCCTGCAGTACTCTAGTGGTGAATTTGCAGAGTTTGCTGCAAAATGGCGTTTTGAACATGTCACATCAAGCCCAATATATCCACAGTCAAATGGTTTGGCTGAGCGTACAGACCAAACTGTGAAGAACTTGCTAAGGAAAGCACAACAGGACAACAAGGATCCATACCTGGCCCTTCTAGAGCTGAGAACCACCCCTGTACATGGACTTGCATCTCCAGCACAGCTGCTCTACTCTAGGAGACTGCGGTCCATGGTTCCTAACACTGAAAGACAGCTGAGACCAGTGGTTGTGAGCCTGGCAGCAGTGGAGGACATGTTTGAGGCAAAGCATACCTCTCAAGAACATCACTATAACAATGCTGCAAAGGATCTCCCACCATCACACATTGGGGAGCAGATACGGATGTGCACCGCTGGCCACAAACCCTGTTGGGATAATGCCACCGTGATGGTGACACCCGCCCCAACATCACCCTGTTCATATGTTGTACCGTAAAACCTCAGTATAAGCCGCACCCTGTATAAGCTGCACTCTGACTTTAGGCTGATCCTATAAACCGCACCAGCGATCTGATTATGGTCACTCTAGTACTGTACCATAGTAGCAAAAATTTGCCTATCTGCTGCACGCTGACCTTGGGTCGATCCTATAAGCTGCACCAGCGATCTGACTCGCGTACTAGCCACAGCTTATACACAAGGTTTTACGGTAAGGACTGACACCTATTGAAGCAGTCGACTGAGACACCACAGGTCAGCGACCCAGCCAGTGAGATCAATGATCTGGGAGTGTATCCCTCTAAACTCTGGGAGTGTATCCCTCTAACCCCTGGGAGTGTATCCCTCTACCCCGATCCCTAGGAGTGCATCCCTCTAACTCCTGGGACACAGTTTGTATCAGCTTGGAGTTTTCATTGCTTCCCGACTATACCTATGGCTGCGCTTTCCCAAGCTGTGGTAGACTTACAGCATAAGAAAGGCCTGTCCCTCTCACACCATGTCTATGTGGTGTCGGAGGTTAAAGAACCCTTGCTTCGGTAAATGTGTAGGAGCGGGATTTCTATCTTTTGGCTCATCTCATAGATTCGATCACCCTGGATACGATCATCCGAGGTAGGCCTTCGGCCTACCTTCTTACTTGTGAAAAACTGAAACTTGAGTAAGTCTCACCTGCATAGTCAGTGGGACGTTAAACTACACAAACAAACAAAAAAAAAGTATCGCTCTATCCCCTGTGGGTGTAGCCATCTGACCCCTGGGAGTGTATCCCTCTATACTCTGGGAGTGTATCCCTCTAACCCCTATGAGTGTATCCCTCTAGCTCCTATGAGTGTATCCCTCTTATGGTATAAGGCAGGTCTGTAGCCTGCTAGGACGTCGCCGACACTACTGAGGCGCCACCTAGATTAAATATTAAATTGTTCTAAAAACTAAATCCACCCTAGCACAGCAGGAAGGCTTTAAAAGTTCTTACATTGCCATATTAGGGGTTTTGTCATAATACTGAACAGAATAATTCAGAACTTCTAGTTAGGGGCCTGCGTAGCATACCAAACGGTAGGTAACACAATGAAAATGGGGGCGGGAGTTCGTTAAGAGATGAAAAGGAAAATGTTTAAGGGCTGTACAAAAATCAAAAATTGGAAAAAAAACTCATTGTGGTCGAGTTTGAAAAAAGGAGATATGGCGATGGGGAAGTAAGGAAAATTTAAGGCAGATTGGGCAATTCTGCCTACTAATTATATGAATATATATAGCATAAAGGCATCGAGGAAAGGAACATACCATTGAGTGTAGAATGGGCGCAGCCTCCTATTATTGGCAATATAATTATTGCAGTGACGACAGATATTATCGTTTAACCATGTAGCATACTCATCCACTGTCCTTGAAATAGCAGTGCACCCAAACAATGTACTTGATGTGTTGAATCACAGCAGAACCAGCTGGTCATTGTGAAGAACCAATTGGTTTTGACCCGATGACGAAACGCTGACATGCAATGAGTAACTCGGAGCAATACGTGGGTAGATCGGGTGCATGAGTGTGTGAGTAGGCTAGTGGAAAAGGGCACTGGTTCAGTAGGGTATGGGCACTCTGACCTCAGGGGTGGAATCAGGTCCCTCAGAATCGAGTAGTATGGGATCCACCCGGGGTGCACGGTTTATAAAAAGACCTCCAAGCATAATAGCTTAGTGTTCATGTCGTTATGCTATAAGCTATCCAATAGTCACTCGTTATAGTCATCCCAGTGTTTTTTCTTAAATACATGTATATGCTATGTGATGTGACCCAATTAGTTATCACATTATAGCTATGAGCATTACCCTATCATTTTTTAATGTATATCAGGCTATAGCTTTTAGGAGACTACACTTGTCAGGACAATGCATCATCTACATGTAATAGTTATAGATTTATGTAAAAGATATATGTGTTTTATTAATGGTGTATGCGTGTACCATAATACATATTAGATAGCCCATGTATATTACCCAACCATCTCCAATCACTTTCTTGTTTTGCCAAAAAGGCACTGTGCCAAGCCATAGGCCCCTACCTCTGCTTGGTGAATGATTGAAAGGGGTAGGGGGGCGGGGGCAGTCATGTTTGGATCCTGCATGATTCATCCAGCTACTCTCCAAGCAGAAGACGCGTGGGCGCACAGGGACGCCACCCCTTCACACTGGCTACCTGTGCCTACACCACCCTGTGTGTGCATCTGCATACTAAAGCCCTCACACAGGTGTACCACAGGCGGCCGGGTAGAGCTTTCCTCCTGTTGTTGGCTGCAGCGTTCACACGGGTTGCCTGGAGGGGCTGGGTCGGACGTCTCTAGGGTGTGGGAGGATCTGTACTGGTCCAATTGGGGGATCTCAACCACAACGACCCAGGACAAACAGTAGGCCTGCTGAGACACACAACCCTGATACTGATATAGGTGAGTACTTCCTTGTCAATACCTTCATTTCATATCTATATGTTTTATGTTAAGTAAATTGTGAAGAATACTGTTTGTAGATCGTATGCAATGTGTAAGCCTATGTCTTAAATGGCTGGTATCTTGAGGCTCCAAATGTAGATTATTGCTATATATACAGGTAAGTGTTCTCTAAGAAAAGTGTCTGTATGCATTATCATGAAGAGTGGTGGAGTAAAGAGGGTTGTAGGCAAGGGAATTCACTGATAAAATAAAGGGGACCTTATATGTGTGCCTCCTTTAAATAGTACCAGTATAGCCAAGGTTATCAGGGTCGTGACCAGACCAGAAATAAAAGTTGCTGACCACAACGGACAACACCTTTGTGACCTATACCCTGCGGTTTATTTTAGTAGTCTTTGTTTATTTTCGGTCCTTCTTGAACTGGAGAAGAAATACCTGTACCTCCAACCCCCTTGCCTATAGCTCTACAGTATGCCATCTTGTATAGGTGTGCATCGTGTTTACCCATACCCAGACAGTCTTACTCTTAGTCTCACCCCATATGGCAGTGTACATAATGTAACATTACAAACATGACGTGGGTTATGCAAGTCACGTTTACCTTATGTCAATAGAGAGGACAGGAGAGTTTGTGTCACCTTTTTATGAGTGCCCCTTTGTCTAAATGTGTTTGTGATATTAGCATCTTTAACACGACCAAACACTGTCAATGTGTACAAGCTATATGTTCCGAAGCAAGGGACATTCAAGTGTCAATAGCATTTGTCCCACATAATTATATACTATAATAATGTTGCATATTATATACAGTTTTGTGGGTTTTGTTTGAGGATACACAATGTAATACCAGGGTTCTCACGCGTCAGTTTAAAGTCAGTATTGTTTTTGTTTTAGAAAGTCAGTTATATTTGTCAGGTAAAAAACTAATTGTCGTATTTGTCAGTTCTTTTTTAGATTTTGAGAAAATGTCAGTTAAAAAAATATTTTGAGCAACATTTTTCTAATGTTACGAAACAGACCAGAATGCATCCTCTGTGTTCTATATATATTCAAAAAGGTCTGAGTACGGTTATACACGAAATGCAAGTTACCCTAGATAATTTACAGTACTAAACGTGTCAATTAAAAGATTTTTTTGTCAGTTAAAGGTCAGTTAGTCAGTCAGTCAGTCAGTTTAAACGGTGACTGAAAAATAGTGGGAACCCTGAATGTAAATTATGTTACAACGCAGGAAATCATTTTGTATCACTTTATTAACATGCAAGCATGAAAATTGGCTCCTTAATCCATTCCTGATTTTTGAGGATATTCCCTAAAATTCTCAATCATGTTCCCTCATGCAAGCCCTAGAATTTCGCGCTCCCAAACAACCCTAGAAATAGACGAACTGCAATATCATCAGCAAGATTTTCATCTGAACATTTGAAACCTAAAACTCCTTTATAGTCATTGTAGCAGAGCTTGGCAAGTACGTTGTCAATGGCATTGGCCTAGTTACCTTACCAGTCCCCAATCCTACAACTTACAAGACTATCTATGCATGAAAAGCCTCTCACGATCATAGTTCGCCTAAATAACTCATCTAAATGTCGAAAACTTCCCCTTTACATATGCCACATAAAAACACGTTGTTTGTGTCTTGTGACTCATCCTCCGGCTCCTTGACTCTAATAGTTATAAGTCTATGTTAATTAGGCTACGTCATAAGAACACTGCCCCTGTTAGAAACAGAAATCAGTTTGGGAAGCATGCCAACCATGAGACCGGTGGTATTGGGAAGAAAGTCTGTTTACGAATGATAAATTAGAGGTAATAACTAGAAACGCTGCAGGCCACGGAAAATCAAGGTCGGGATGCAATTATAGCTCTGACTCAAACAGCATAGGTAGCCTATATAGAAAACATTTTATGTAATCATGCCAATATTGGCAATAGCTAGACCACAATATGATTTAAGTTCGATATTGATATAAACCTAGGTAATTGAGAGTTCTTCTAAAGACAAACATTATGGCATTGAATTACCCTCCTTTACGATTCTAAATTGAACAGCTATTGTGTTCATATAATTAATTATGCGATACATTAACCCTTTAAGGGCCGTATCGTGCCTTAATGTACTGTACATCTGGTGTTATGGCATGATGCTTGAATGCGGAACTGGCTGCATTCATGCATCATGATATATGCAGGCCATGAAGGTTTAAGTATGATACTTTAGAGATGGGTTTCCCCATGGAAACAACATTACTGTTTTCCGGTTAGGCCAAAAAAAAAAAAGGTTTGTTTCAGGTCACCCGACCGACCCTTTGTAAACAGGGCCGACCCTACGTTTTTTTATGCAATTTTGAAGAAATTTTTATATTTTTACACTTTTCGGGGGTAAATTTTAGGTTTTCAAAAGTTTCGAAAATAATCTTCCCATTTTCATACTTTTTTGGGTCAATTTTAGGGTTATGTAAAAAAAAAAATCAAAAAAAAAATAAAAAAATCCGACCTACCGACCCTACAGTTTCATCCCATGTTACCTGAAACAAAACTTTTTTTTTATTTGGCCTTAGGGGGATGATTTAACTCGCTATTTATCATGGTGTATACCCACCAGAAGCTACAGAATACATCATTGCCCCACCCCTAACCCCCATCACGCGTCAATGCACAGGAAGCTCTCTTATCTCTTACTATTGAGGATGCTCTTATAATGAGGATATGAATAGGATTGTCATATGTTGAAATAGATCACAATACACGTGTAATGTGTTAATATAGCCTCATCAGTCACTATGACGGTGCGGTCTGGTCCTATATCGATGTGGTATTTCTCAGCTAAATTTGTCAATTTGTATTATTAATTACCATTATATTATTTTGTCTATGCCTCAAGTGGGGTATCGGGAATATAGGATGTACAAATACTATACATAGTTGCATGTGTTCTTATATCAACCTGGGATAGTCAGACGACCTAGATTATTTATCCTGTAACTAAAGAGCGAAAGCGTCCGCGGATAAAGTATAGCAATCTTTTTTCTTCAGACGCCTCCACCTGTTCCCTTCCACAAAATTCCCCAATTCTGACTTGCGAAGTCTGACTCAGATGTTTACAAACTTACAAAGATGCCATGGTAGTTAAATGCAAATTCAATCAAATGTCAAGAGACACTGGCGGTATCACGTTACATATACATGTAGTTCCGTTTATACCATATATGGGAGTAGAAAACTATATCGGCGATGGTCACAGGACCTCTATAGCCGATATACGTGTCTACTTGTATACATAGGCAATGTCGGTTGTGTTTTCGTATTTAAAATCATCGTGAATCTACGTCATCACTGAATACCAAGTGGAAATATAGGGAGGGAAGGCGTTGGTACCATATTTTCTTTTCTTTTTCAATCTTCACTTGAATCCCCATGACATTATCTGTACCCGACCCATATATAGCACATGATGTATGGAAGTCACGCACTAACTTCCATTCACCCATCAGAGAAGAAAACCAACCCCTGCCCTCTCCTGAACCATGTACACCACACCTGCCACTTTACACGGTCGCTATGGCTCAGACAGAAATGTGGAACTACTTTTTGCCTTTCCCATTATATCCTTCGTTGCATTAGCTTCCCATCTTTTATCAATATATTGACATGTTTTGCATGTGTATTATTATACAGCAATGGTTTATTCTTTTCGAATTGATGCATTTGGGTATAATTATCTACATTTTTGTACATGCATACATGGTATAGACGTGAACAACCCCTCCATTCCCTCTTTATACATGTACATGTAAATCCACTGAATAATGCCACATTTAATTCCTCGGAAGAAAGGGCCTCTGGAGAAGGGACTTCATTTATATTCTCCCCATTCACCCATGCCCCTCGTACAGAATACACTTCCCGCTCTGAGGTTAGTCTGGTACTAGTGTTGTGTACTGGGAGGGGATTGGGATGGGGAGGGGGATGTGGCGGTGACTGTGGTTTGGGGAAGTCCTCTATGAGGTGGAGTGGTGTGTATGTATAAATGCCTCTAGTTGATCCCTGTGTTCACTTTGCCCTCAGCAGCCCCGAGCACCAAGTACAGCTGACTACAAGCCCCCAGCTACCAGCATGGACCTCACCGCAGTCTGCAGTACCTTACTACTGGTCCTCCTCTCCATCCTACAGCTCACCTGCTCCGAACAAGATGGTAAGTTTACACGTCTTTTAGTTATTTACAACAGCATAGAGTAGTATATCCATGAGGTTGCTCTTCGATTCTCATAGACATAGCACGTAGATATATGACATATATGAATGGCGTATAGAGGAGAAATCACAACACAATAAGGAGCCTGCTGCGCGCAATGTCTATATTAAAATGTGTAGGCGGGCCCTATACGTTTCGAAGCATGTCATGAATATTTTTATTATACCAATATTGAAATCATTCTCTGTTGATATTTATGAATATGCCTTTTGCTCATTCTTTTGAATCAGTTTTATTTAGAAAAAATGAATTTAAGTTGGGTGGGGATATCGTACACGACAATTACAAAGAAAATACCACCCTAGTTGTATGATGGCTTCAATTGATAGTCTTGGTGTCAATTAACAACATTCTGACACATTTAGTAAAGTATGGTCACAAAGGAGCACATGCAGCAGGCTTATCTGCTGCAGCCCATGACGTCACCATAGGCGCAGATTCACCAGGTACTGCATTGTTCAAGCCTCCATGGAAAGCTGTAACCAAACAGCTTTTGTGGTGTTTAATTAGAATTGTGAAATGTACAGCATCATGATATCATGAAGGGCACTTCAATCGGGTTATTTGGTAGTACCTGTCAAATTTAATCTATAAGCAGTTTCAAAAGGAACCTATAAGGGACATGTAGATGTAGATTGACAGCGCTGTACAGGCATAGCTGAGATGTACATTTTATTTGTCCCCAACGGTGACGTCATGAGTTGTGCTCCCATCTGATAGCTCATGCATGCTTTACTAAAGGTGTCAGAATATCGTTAATTAATACCAAGACCATATGTCGCAGCCGTCATAAAACTAGGGTGGTGTTTTCTTTCAAGGGCCCTATGGTGATTTAATGTGCAATACCCTTCGTCATCATAATGCATGAATGCAGCCTTTGTGAGTCTAATTGTCTGCATCATGACGACCATTCTGTGAATCGATCCCATAGATACCGCACACCTGGGATAGCTCTCCTAGGTGCGCGGACAAACGTTAGTAGTATATAATGTATCGGAACGGGACTATGCTTAAGTACTGTTTATTACTCAATCGATATGCAGCCAATCAGAGGCCTCCATTTGGTCACGTGACCCGTTGTCATGGTAACGTGACCTACTTAGGACTCTCAGCCAATCAGAAGCCAGCATTCTGGGTGACCTACTGACCTACTTAGAAGCTCTCAGCCAATCAGTGGCCGGCATTCTGGTAACCATGGTCAATTCAATTCAATTTCAATTTCAAGGGTTTTTATTGCCAACATAAACTACATTTTCTTCAGCGGCAATAATTGGCCGACTATTCCTTCGTTGATAAATTTACTCATCACATTTATATTGTTCATAGACCGTATGCAGGTTTGACATGATTTTTGTACTTGCCAATTTATAATTCTGGATCACACGATCCACATTCGTTCATTCGAGTAATAAAAGACTATCTAGAACGGTGCTTGCTTTCTTTTCGTTTGCATAGCGTTTGGTTGTCGCGAACCACATGTACATGTCTGTGTATATGAGCAGTCTCAATCTAACAGTTTTGGCCCTTCAGGCAGTCTATACATGGTAGTAATATACATACATGGTAATGATAATAACAATAATAAGTGCACTAGTATCTCCACATATTTAGGATTAATCAATACTCACATATTCATGAGCATATACCGGTAGTGTACGATCTCGTCAGGTACATAGATATAATAGTTAGATTAGCGAGTAGATACCGGTATCGTGCATCTATATACAATACAGTCATACAAGTAACATACAACAATATTTAATACAAACAAAAGTTAAATGAGAAAATAACAGAATTTAGTAATTCAGTAGTGGCCACTTTATCACCTCATAGCATATGCGAGACATTTTTCTCACCCTCCCTTCTAATCCCCCTGACAGTTAGCTTTCAAAGTTTTCAACAAATCACCTGTGTGATTATACACCCTCAGGTATATAATATACTGATCTGGATCTGTTGATCCTGTATGAAATTTCATGGAATTACCAGGGGCAGTGAGCAGTCGCTTATAGAGGAGTGAATTCAGAGAAATATAACAGAGTAGGCTGCAGTTGCATTTGTATATTAGTACCTTCAAGTCCGCTTGGCTGAAACCAGTACCAAGCAGGGGTTGGGTAGGGGGAGAGGGGGGGGGGGGGTGGTGTTCAAGTGGCTGAGGACCAGATCCACTCAGATCAATGTGAGCTCTAGGGAGGCTGACTACCAGACCTTCCTCCAGGGCAGACATTACACAATTAAGGGTCTGTGTGCCTTACTAGCAGCTTTCTTCTTGAAGCTGGATTTTGTTAGCAACTTTTGTGTCTCAGACTGCAGGTCGTCCCATTCCCAGACTCCTCGATACAGTGGGCTCTTTTGCATGGTTTTGCATTTAAAGTTACCAATTCTAAACTTTACTTTATCGTCGGCTCTGGTTCTTCTGTCTTCCTCAGGTATGCGAATACCCTGGGACTGCGACAGTTTGAACATATGACACAGTAGCTGTGTTAGCCTCCTCTGCTCAAGCTTAGTTATCTTAAAATGCTCGTGCAGCTCAGTAGCTGAACATCTTTCGAACATGTTACTAAATCGCGAGATACGCAGACCCCTGTTTTGGAGTTTTTGTAGTTTTCCAGATAATGTCTGTGTTGTGCAATCAACTAGAAAACTGGCATAGTCCATGTACGGTAGGACTGTTTGTCTGTATAGTAGAAAAGACTTTTCTTCATCTAAGAATTTTCTTATCCGGGCTAACAGTAGTAGTTTGTGGCTTACAATTCTTATTAATTTACCAGTATGTGGTTTAAAACTAAATTGGCTGTCAATTATAGCACCTAGATATTTATACTCATTAACCTCGTCGAGTAAGACGTCTCCAATTTTGATGTTTAGGGGAACAGTATTTACAGGCAGTTTCTGTCTACTAATTCTCATTACCTGGGTTTTCTTACTATTGATTGTTATGCAGTTATCTTTGCACCATTTCACCGTGTTTAGTACGTCACGCGCTAACAGTCTTTCAGACTCAATAACAGATTGGTCCTTAGCTATTAAAACAATATCATCCGCGTACATAAACACCTTGCTATCATTAATTATACTAGTAAAATCATTGATAAAAATCAAAAAGAGTAGCGGACCGAGGGAACTTCCTTGTGGAACGCCATAATTAACTTTACACTCTGCAGATCTCACCCCGTTTAACAATGTGGTCTGCGGTCGGTTATGTAGGTAGGATTCTAACCAAGACAAAGTAAAATCATCAAATTTTAGCGCCTTACATTTTTTTAACAGTACAGTGTGGTGGACGGAATCAAATGCCTTGGATCCATCGACATAACAAACACTTAGAATATTATTATTATCCAGTTCTTTGTAAACATAGCTAGAAAAATCAAATAGTGCGTCAGCTGTTCCCAGACCAGGTCTGAAACCATATTGTGCCGGGTTCAGGAGATTATTATCTTGCATGTGTTTTAACATGTGACCGTGCATTATCTTTTCTAAAAATCGACCGGGTATAGGCAGGAGGTTAATCGGTCTCCAATTTGAAATTTTGGATAGGTCTCCGGTTTTGGGGATGGGAACAACTGAACTGACAGCCCATTCGTCTGGGTATATACCTTGTGTGATTGAGTTCCTAAAAATACTTAGGAGTTGGGGGATGACAGTGAGAAGTACATCTTTCAAGACAGTGGCGTTAATTCCATCAATTCCACTTGATTTATGCACGTTAATTTTTTCAATCATAGCCTCTATCATGTCATATTCAATTACCGGCTGATTGCAGGGTGTAACTACATCATGTTCCTCCACATTATTTGAGTTGATGTCAAACTGCATGTCATTAGCCATCTTACATCCAACATTGGCGAAAAAACTATTAAAATAGTCAGCTGCGAGTTCACTTTTAATTTCTTCACCTGTCTCGTGGTGTACAAAATTAGCTTTGGACCCTTGTTCCTGTGGCTTGATCAGGGTGGATATTCTGTTCCAGAAAGTTCTATGTCCATCACCTTTGAGCTCATAGGCATCATCAATACTTGACTTTTTGGACTCATCAATCAAAATACCAACTCTGCGCCTCAGGTTTTTGGCTTGTACAAATTCATCCACATTACCGGTTCTCAAAAACTCGACCATACACGTTTGTCTGTCCCTGATCGCCTCCCTAATTTCTGGGGTGATCCATTCAACATCTCTGCTTTTAATATTGAATATTTTTATCGGGCAATTTACATCTAAATATGATTTAGCAATGGTTAGAATTTCGTCCCACTGTTTGTTAGGATCTGTTTCTCTGTAAAAGGTTGTCCAATCATGATAGAGGAGTGCCTCCTCCATGTCAATTTTGTTGTAGTTTCTATAACTCCTACCCCTGAATGAGGAGTCGTACAGGACTGTAGGTGCCTTTTTTTGCACTACCACAACTGGGAGGTGATCACTAATGAGAATCGGTAATGGTTTGTTACATACAATATTTTCAGCGTTAGTAATTATATTGTCTATTACTGTGCCCCCATTGTCATTGGGTCGGGTGCATCTATCAATGAGAATGTTCATACTGTGTAAATCCGAGAAGCCTATCATGGCTTTACATTTGACCTCTCTTTTATCACTAAAATCTATATTGAAGTCCCCCCCTACCCACACATCTACCTCGGCCAGATCGATATCTTCTAGTATGTCATCCAACGCCTTAAAGAAGGCACTGTAGTCTGTGTTTGGAGGTCTGTATATATTGATAATTAGTTTCTTTCTACGCATGGGCTTTACAATTGATAATGTTTGTACCTCAATGTATTCTTTAACATATGTGTGTTCAGGTATGACTTTAGTGTAATCAGACAATTCGTTAGATACATAGGTTACCAGTCCTCCACTTCTGTTGGCTGTTCTGTCTACTCTAAACATTTGATTACCTATCCATCGTATATGGTCGTCATCAACGTTGTCATTCAGCCAAGTTTCATTAATACAAAAGATGTCAATATCCCCTCTAAAACACTCCATGATATCAGTTAGCTTACCCACCATGCTCCTGGAATTCATGAATACAATTCTCAGTCCTCTTGGTAGACTCTCACCTATAATGATGCTTATATTTTTCTACATTGTCTGTCAGAGCCCTCCCCGTTACATACATTTTACATACCCTCGTGGCCACATCACAAGTACATTCAGTTTGGTAGAGTATTACAAACATATGGCAATATATGATTAATGAGGTTACAGGCAATTATTTAATGTGGCGTTCTAGGGTTGTTCACTAACTAACCAAATCCCCCCCCCCCCAACACGAAAAACATTGATAAACATTTACCAATGCATATGTTACACTATCTATTTATCTAGATTGTCGCTTATGGCTGTGCACAGCCTTCTGCATATGTGCTCAGTTAGGTTTTCACCAGCAGTTACACCATCGTCGCTCAGTCGTGACCTACTTACGTCACGTGACCTACTTAGGCTCAGCCAATCAGAAGCCAGCATTCTGGTAACTATGGTAACGTGACCTACTTAGGGTTTTGTTTGTAAACAACACCACGTGGCTCTCTTGTTTGTAAACAACACCACGTGACACGTGACTGTTTGTAAACAAACAAAAAAAAGTTATATAACTTATATATAGAAATAAAAACACAACAAGATAATTTCTTTTTTTTTCATTTTATTCTTTATTTTCATTTCAATCAAAAACACACAAGTTTATGCTTTTTTAGCTTGCTTCTTCGATTTGCAACCCAACAGGCCGCAAAGTCTCACGCCGCCGTCACTCGCACCACACCCCTGACGTCCTCTCTCCAATGTCCTCTCTCCAATAGACATTGCTCGACTTTGGATAAATCCAACACCATTTCGGCAAGGCAGAGAATCTTTGCCTCCATGAAACGTCCGCCATCGCAACAACCCGTTATTTCTGTCACAACATCATCATCGATAGCTTCTGACTCACTGTCCGGTCGCTCAGCTTTGGGATTTTGCTCATTCGCATGACGCACTTCTTGGGGTTTCTTGTTCGACATGCTTCAATTAGGAAATGAACGCAATGAGGTCCACAGGTGTCAGCAGAAGTGTCTTGTAGTTGAACGCGGTTTCTTTGCCACTTGAACGGAGCAGAGCGTTCCACGAAAGACAAGAACTCCGCACTCAGAGGCGGTAAGCCGAAGGAATCAAAGTAGTACACTTCACCCGTGCTCGACACGTAAAACGCTACCCAATGCTGACCTGGTAAATGTTGCGGATCTGTGTTGCTCACGAAACAAGTGTCTTTGATAGGGTGCTTCGGAATAGTGTCACAAGAGAAAACACCTAGGAAACGATGTTTTGTGTGAACGTTTTCCTTCAACACTCTACTTATTTCAAGCGTATTCATACGATACGCTAAGTACTGCTGTCTTGTCTTCAGTTCATGTGGTAGTCGGTGATGGGATGTCGATCTCTGGTCAGCTCGACGACGTTGTCGTACACCAAGTAGAGTAGCACCGTTGTTGTCGCTTGTAGCGCCGAGCGGAAACTGACTTCCACCCTCAGCTGACCCGCTCTTATAAGGTTCACGCAACACCCGTCGTGCGATCTGTCTGGGGTTAAATCGAGGGGGAACACCGTGTAACCGTTCAGGAATTGCTCGTATGAAATACCACAGGAGCGCGCGCCCTCGTACATCCCCGTTTCCGTGTGTAGCGCCAAGTACTCTCTCACGGCCGCTTTGGTTTTAAAGTCGGGCACGTAAGCGTCGTTCGGCACTTTCTGATCGTTCACTATCACTTGAAGCGAGCTGATGTCGTAATGCTTCATCTCGAACGGGTTCTTGGTGTAGCTACCGTTGAAGGCGTCGTGGTCCAGGAAGCAAATCATCATAGACTTGGGAAGCTGGCCTGTGTTGGAGTGCGTGTAGCTGTGATCTCTGTTACCTTGAGGGATGGCGTACGTCGTCACCTCCACTCTGTTCACCGGGTAGTCGAAGGGGCCGTGTTCTATCACCGCTCTTTCGTGCGTTTCCGCTACAGCGTCCGCCACCAACACACGTCGCACGTAGAGCTTTGCTTTGTAGATCTTCAATCTGTAGCCTGTACTCTTGCGACTTGTTGATGGTGAAATTTATGTTACCTCCATCCTCTAAAGAGTTTTTTGTTTCTATCCCGAGGAAAGACGACTTTAAGATAGTAGTCTGAGTCGGCGCTACGGTGTGCAGGTCGAGCTCAGAGAGCGCGCACTCGTTACTGCTCTCGTGTACGTAAGCCATTGTGTTCTCTCTTCACGCGGACGACAGACTGACGCCGGCCGCCTCCAGTCTTTTTATTTATACCTAAGGGCCTAGGCGCTTACCGGTCGAATACATCTCCTCTACGTCTCTTGCAAGAGCCACCGCCCGTCTGAGGAGAACGCCGGCGACGTTTCGACCCTTTCTTAGACGCGACAGTTGTCTTTCCTCCTGAGAACGCCGTACTCGCCAGTCTCTTCAGAGCGCCTGCCCCTCGGTCTTTCACGCTGCTCTTTAAAGTCCGACCCGCCAGCACATCTTTAGCTACACCCACACCGGCGCGGAGCAGCGATTTTCCCACTGACTTCAATAGCGGGGTAGCCGAGCGCATCAGACCTAACAGAGCGCCGCCCAAACCATGCCCGCTCTGGAAAGAGCGCCCGCTGTACACGTTGATGCCGTTGCCCAGCTGCGCGTTGTAGTAATCGCTGTACCCTCTGCCGACGGTGCGCCTGGGTGGAAAGTACGGAACGCGTTCATGCATCTTTTTTTTTTTGTTTTAGCGCTCAATAGGTCTCAGATGAAGTGTCACGGTCACCTCGCCTCTACTGAATGGGATGGAATGGCCGGATCGGTCTCTTAAATAGATGCCGACCTCGGTAAACCTCTTGGATTTCAAGGGGAAATAATCCAAATGGGGAAAACTGATAGCTTGCACGCCACCTCGACGCCTTCCGCCTCTGTCCACCGCGACGCAGCGTAACAGCGGCACTTGCATGTCGCCCACACGTCTCTCCTGGATCATGTCGGTGTATATGTACACAGAGTGCACGTCCCCGAAAACATCCATCGAGTAGGCGCCGGTAGTCGGCGACGCGAAACACGTCTTCTCTCCGAAGTCAGCAGGATAGCACAGTGTCTCGGCGGTTTGATGGTGACGCGTTTCGTCTTGGAGTCGTACGATAAGATCCCCATCGGTTTGAGCAGGAAGCTGGAGCCCTCTAGTCTGTCATCTCGCAACGTCTCACTCAAGCGCTCGACTAGGGTGTGGTTGGTTCCGGTGAAAATAGGAGGTAACTCGAATATGTTTGGCATAAAACTGCGCACTCCCATGTCTTTCTCCATCTTTTCGATCATCTGTCTTGCTTGATCGCTGATCGCCTTCTTCTTCACTGCCGGGGACAAGAACTGCTTGTATACGGCATTCGTCTGTCTCAAGTCGACCTCTCTCTTGAACCTTTTTGTTTCCAGTTTCAATCGCTGCTCTTCCGACGTGTCTGACATCTCTTCCACCGTTACATAGCTCGCTTCCTTCCCGCTCAGCGGGTATTTTTTGCTGAAGATTAGCTTGCTCAGACCGTTCGCGTTTTTCATTCCCCTCCAGTCTACCTGCGGTTTTCTTCTTTCGGCGAATTTAGCGTCTTTTAAAACGTTGATCGCCTCCTCTAGCGAACCCTTGGTGCGCAGAGGAACAACGATGATCAAGTCGTCGTGCACGTTAGTCCATTCTGTAGGGAGGATGATCTCAGTCAGAGCCGCTTCGTACGCTTCGGGCAGAAGGAGCGGCGAGTCGAAGTGAGTTCGGAAAGACGTCAAGCTGTTGTCAGGATAATACTCCATAGAGCTGTTGCTAGGTAGGGTGATGTTCATTTTTTTCTACGTTATTTTTTTGACGGGGATCCACTCGTTGAACTTGTCGTCGTAACCTAACCAACGTACGAAAGCTAGCTCTTTACCGTCGACGGTCTTGCAGCGCAACACCTCGTCTATCAGGTAGTTGTTGTCGTAACGACTCTTGTACACCTTCTGAACCTCTTCCGGGTAGAAGACGCCTTTTATCTCCTCGCCCTTGTCGTCTTTTAGCTCGAACCCTCTGCTTCCCAACGTCTTAGCAACGTCGACCACTTCCTCGCGCCAGTTTCCCTCGTACCCTTTGTCAAAGGCGCCTTTAGTTCTCAACATCCTCACTCTGTCACCCGGAGCGATGACGTCGACGGCAGACGTCTTTGTTTTTTTCTTCTTTTTCCATATTTCGTCGATTTGTTTGTTAGTTGGGAGATCTTGTCGGTAGAAAACTGTTTCGCTGTTTTCCGAGCTGACTTGAGCCGGCGCCATTTTCAACGTCTTGTGGTGAGTGCGATTGTAAGAAGACACTACATGGTGCAGTACGTCTACGTAGCGATACGTGCGCTTGTGTGTGAAATAACGCCACAGCTTCTCCTTCAGACTGCGGTTCAAGCGCTCCACTAGACTAGCTTTGATGTCGTCGTTCTCGCCAGTGAAAAACTCTATGCCCTCGCTCTTCAAGTGATCTTGAAAGATCTTGTTCACAGACTCTTTCCCCTTGTCTGTCTGAACAGTGCGCGGTTGTCTCTCGCCAGTGTCTGTCATCTTTTGGAAGGCCTCAGTAACATCAGCACCACTCTTGGATCTAATGGGAACGGCCCACGCATACCTAGAGAAAACGTCGATCGCTGTCACCACGTACCGGAAGCGGGCGTTGTGAGACGCCAAAGCCTGCATGTCCATCAGATCTATCTGCCACTGCTGATCGATTGCACCGGTTATAGTCTTGTTCCTTGCGAATTTTCTCCGAATGGGTTTATGTTTAGTGTAGGCGTCCAGCGACACTAAAGCATCTCGGATGACGGCCGGGTTTAGGTGGCGAAAATGATGTTTCTGGAGTTTAGTCACGCTAGTGAAACTGGAGGGTGCTTTGACGTCGGTATATCTAGCTACTACGCGCTTCTTTTTATTTTTCCTTCTTGGTCAGTCTCTTCACCGGTTTTCCCATCGTCGGCCTGATGGAGTAGCACCAGGAGCGGGAGTGTACGACGCCTGCGCTAGGCGGTTGCGACTTTTCTTTTTCCTACTCGCCGCGCTCCTATATGACGACGGAGGTTTCACTGTAGTCGGAGTTTGGAAAAGTTCACTGCCCTCGTCGTCGTCAGAGGATTGATCGTCCACCTGGAAAGAAGAGTCTGCTGCTGCTGCTGCTGCTGCTGCTGCTGCTGCTGCTTCTTCTTCTTCTTCTTCTGCTTCTCCTTCTTCTGAGTCGAAGCTCGGTCGTTTCCGACCTCTGTCAGTAAGCCGTGTGTCCAAACGTCGGCCATATCCGCTCGCTTTATACAGATGGTTTCCGATCAAGGAGTCTGTGGGATCTGTTTCGTGCAGCGCTTTTGTGAACGGAGAGTAGCCCGCCGGTCTGTTCGCCGTCTTCCTGAACCTGGCGGCGTCGCTCAGTAATTCCACTATGTTGATGTGACGCTCAGGTGGTATTCTCCGACCCGACATCTCGCGCACCGCACCGTCCTCGTTCCACTTGACCACACCGGATTTCTCCAATTTATTGTACAGCGCAGCGGTCCGGATGCGATTCCTCTTGGGAACTTGGTTCACCAACCGCTCAAGTAGGGACGCGCTGGCTTCTTCAGCAGACTGACGGAGGTGAGCCGGTGGCGAAGAAGTGTAGGACGAAGAGATGTTGCTGTTGTTGGGATTCGCGAGAAAAAATTGCAATCTATTCAACAACCTTCGGTATTTCAACATTTTGTCGCGCGATTCCAAAGTGGGATCGTTCAACACTAAGTCCAAGTCCCTGTAGATAAACTGTAGCACCTGGTGCAATGCCGCGTTGGGATCAAGGGATTGTTCTGCCTGCTTGTGGTAATAGGCCATATCGGTAGGTAGGCGGGCGGCGGTGGCAGGGCAGGAAGAGGAGGCGGCGGAACTCTCGTTCTTTTCACTACGCTCATCAGGAAGAGGAGGAAGGTTTGGAGCAGTAGAAGTACTAGCAGCAGCGACTGCAGTAGTAGCAGCGCTAGTAGTAGCAGCAGTGGGCACATGATGAAGTAGACCTGCTCGTGATGATTTGTAGAGCGTCTCAGGATCCACGAGCGCTAAGCGTTTGTAGTGTTGTTGCTGCTCTGAGTCTGTCATGGGGGCGACGGTGGCGATGGCGCTGGCGGTGGAGGTAGTGGTGGTACTGTCGGCGAGTAGGTGTCGAATGAGGTGTCTCATATACGGAGAATGCTCTTTATAAGCGGTAAGACCATCCCTATGAGAGCCGGAATGAGGAAACCTCCCTCTTGTACCAAGACGCGTCTCTTTTTTTTGATGGGAGTAGATTTTTTGCCGACCTCCCTCAACACGTCAGCCGATTCTCGAAGCTTGTCCAGTTGTTTGTCGCTGAGCGGGATGTTCCCTACGAGTAAATTGTGACCGATCTCACTCAACGCTGCGATCAGAATGTCGCTTCCAGAGTCTATTAGATGCGAGCAGTCCTTTGGCGAGCACTTAGCTAAGTGCTTGAGAGTACCAAAGTGTCTTTCGAGTAGATGAGAAGCCATTTTTGCTACTACTTTCTCTTCTTCTTTTTTTTGTCTAGCGGTACGAATACTAGCTGAGAGTGTATGAATGTCAAAGAGGAGCGTATTCTCAGATCGTCAGGTGTTGACTGCTTGAAGTCCAGAAGGAGGTATGAGTGAGGTCGCTTGAGTTCATGGGTAAATATACTAGAGAGGGCCACCGCGTTGGAGGGAAACACCGGGCGAGACAGACTAGCTATTTGCCCCATGTCGCGCGGGTTCTTGAAAACGATCATGTAGTGAGCGTTCAGACTCATAGTTCGAAAGTCGGGTGATTTCTGGAATATGTTCTGAGTGATATATATGACGCTCACGTTCCAGTGATGGGAGTATTTAGTAAAGATGTCAGCTACCACTTGCTGATTGGAACTGCTCATCAGATCGTCCAATATCAGTAGAGTGTGTGGTCGTAAAGCGTCTTCTGCTACTTCCACGTCTCCCGCTATAGACTCTTTGCTAGGAAGACCTTCTCTGAATTCCACACCGTACTGATTTTGCATTTTTTCAAACAGAGGTTGCCACTCGCCGTAATGGTAAAAAGTCTTTTCCACCGGCGGCGTGACCAAATTGTTCACGTCGCTCAGAAATTGATCCACCAAGCGCGATTTTCCACAACCCGACGGACCGCTAATGATACAACTAAAGGGTCCTTGTAGTCGAGCGTCGAAATGAATTTCTGTGAAGAGTTTGCTTTTACTACTCGACATTTTTGGGTTTTTTTCAGCACGCGTCAGAGAGTAGTTGTGTGTCTGACTGTTTGCTGTGTTTCTCACTCGAACCGATGGTAGTGAATGGTTGTGGAGAAAAGTCAGCCGACCTTTTTATTGATACCGGCCGGTGTCACAGTAGCGGCGGCAGAAGTGTCTTTTTTTTTCTTTTTCTTTTTGCGATAAAATTCTATTTTCACTCAATAGTCATAAATGTTTGTATCAGACTCCAGAGGAGTCTGATACAAATATTTATTTTTTTTAAAAAAGAAGAGGAGGAGGAGGAGGAGGAGGAGGAGGAGGAGGAGGAGGAGGGGAGGAGGAGAGAAAAGCGCAGATCAATCTTTTTCTTTTCTTTTTTTTTTTGATCATTTAGGCAAAGCTCATCGCTTTGCCGCTTTTTTTTCTATTTCTGTGTTGTGACACAATCGTCTCGAAAAAGCAATAAGGCGTGTGAGCGCGGCGGTGACAAATACATATTGGAGCGTATGGTTTAAAATAGTGCGTCCCTATCTTCTTCAATTCGGCTGCGTTGCAATATGCGGAATAACAAGTGACGACGTCGAAACGTTTAGAGACCGTGTTCACGTCGGCCACAACGCGCGCCCACCGAGTGGGAGCTGCAGTCACTCCCAAAAAACCGATCGGCTTGTCGAATCGTTTCATAGCGCTTATTCTCACTTTATAAGAGGAGGCAGGGTGAGGGGAGTAGCAGCGCTCTTTCTTTTCATGAAACGCCCAACGAGTGGGGGCGCTGAGAGCGGCTATTATGCAATGGTGGAGTAAATACGGTTCTGAGAAGACGGCTCTCGGCCATGTCGCTACGTTTTCCTTTTCCGCTCTTGTATAACGACGATTTCTTTGGCACTCGGCTTTGCTTTTCTGGAGAATTCGGTACGCTTCAAGAGAAGCGTGAACCTCAACTACGTGACGCTCTCTCCTTTGAGATAAAAAAATAGCCGGGCAGTTGAGGAGGGCACTTTGTTCGCGTGTCCGTCTTTTAAAATCTCGCGCCCTCTGCGGCGCCATATTTCTTTCCTCCGAAAAAAAAAAAAGACTGAGTGAAAATAAAAATTTTAAAACAAAAAGCTCAAAGAAAAAAAATAAGCAATAAGCAGACTCAGCTCGAAATTCCCTGCTGGCGTGATGGCGGTGACGGTAGGGGCGGCCGGGTGACTGCAGGCGGTGGCGGCGGTCGGCTGGCCGGCGGTGGCGGTGACGGCGGCGATGGTAGAAGGGTGTGTGGAAAGAGAATGCATCTCAGTCTTTTATAGGAGCGGCGAGATTTCGACTTAGTCTGACATTTTCAGCTGTCGCATGCTGACCTGCTGCTATCATAAGAGAAACAAAAGCCCTAATCACGCTTTTCAGCTGGATCCTTCCACCCACCAGTCATGGATCCAGATGGGAGGGTGGTTTAGAATTAATCTGTGTACCGACTGTCATACAATAGTGTAATTAGTTGAACGCGTGTTACCTGTATAAAGGATTAGCAGGTCATGGGCTTAGAGTGTGTATAGAAAACAACTACAGGTAGCGTGAACAAAGCGACCCCCTCCCTTTCTGTCACTCTGTCTGTGACTAGAGGGTGCGCGTGTGGTAAGCGGCTTAAATCTAAAGAAAAAAAAATCACCCTCTCCTGTCGTCAGCAGTCAGCTGGCCGGCGGCTGGAAAATGTGATTAGAGGGATGATGAGCGCGTAGTAAGCGACTTAAGGCTAATCTAAAGACCTGCCGTGAGTGGGCAGCTGGCCGGTGGCTTGAAAAAAGGGGGGAGTAAGGGTATATAAGGGGGAGTGAAACCGTATTCGTCATCATCATCATTCACTCTACTACTACTACTACTACTACTACTACTACTACTACTACTACTACCACCACCACCACCACCACCACCACCACGCCTCAATTTGCAGATCCCCATGATGGAAAGTTACGACCGTGACATGAAGCGGTATGATGAAGCAGCGCGCGAATGTGAAGCTGCTGCTGTAGCAGCTGCTACTGCTGCTGCTAGTGCTGCTCATCGTGCTACTGCTGCATTTACTGCGGCTGTTAGTGACGCTGGTTGTGATGGCGTTGTTGTTGTTGCCGCTGCGGCTGTGACTGCTGCTGTTGCTGCTGCCGATGCAGCTACTAATGCCGCCGATGCCGACGCTGCTGCTGCTGATGCTGTTGCGGCTGCCGATGTCGCCGCTGATGACGCTGCTGATGTTAGGACTGCTGCTGCTAGTGTACGCTCTGTTGCCCTTGCTACTGTCGATGCTGCTGTTGTTGCTAATGCTCACGCTACTGCTGCTGCTGCTGCTGCTACCGCTGCTGCCGATGCTGCTGCCGCTGCTGCTGATGCTGCTGATGCTGCTGATGTGAGTAGTCGCGTCGACAAAGAATCGTCATTTGTCACACTTAAGCCTCCAGTTGAATGCGCGACGGGTAGTAGGGCTACCAACGCGACGGCCGGATGGTGCAAATGGTGTCGTCGCTTCTGCTCGTGCTCTTGCTTTTCTTCCTGCCCTACCTGCTGCTGCTACAGTATAATAGTGTTATAGTGTTTGAATGGGAACGTGCGTACTTACACATAGACACTGAAACAGATGTGCTTTTTTGAAAATATAATTTAGCATAACATGAAAAAAAAAGAAATTATCTTGTTGTGTTTATTTTCTATATATAAGTTATATAACTTTTTTGTTTGTTTGTTTACAAACAGTCACGTGTCACGTGGTGTTGTTTACAAACAAGAGAGCCACGTGGTGTTGTTTACAAACAAACCCTAAGTAGGTCACGTTACCATAGTTACCAGATGCTGGCTTCTGATTGGCTGAGCCTAAGTAGGTCACGTCACGTAAGTAGGTCACGTTACCATGGTTACCAGAATGCCAGCCTCTGATTGGCTGGGAGCTTCTAAGTAGGTCACTAGGTCACCCAGAATGCTGGCTTCTGATTGGCTGAGAGTCCTAAGTAGGTCACGTTACCATGGCAACGGGTCACGTGACCAAATGACGGCCTCTGATTGGCTGCATATCGAGTGAGTAATAAACAGTACTTAAGCATAGTCCCGTTCCGATACATACTATACTACTAACGTTATCATCGCAATTTTAACACAGATTTAAGATCGTCTTAATTATCTTAAAATTAGTCTTAATCTTATATTAACCTATCTTAATCCTATCTTAAACTACACAGTCCATTGTAGGATAGGCTAGACGACTAGTATGTAATGGGGGGCTCGCCCCCCCTCAACCCCTGTTTTTGTGGGGTTTTTTTCTGCCTTAGATTAGGACATTTTAAGATGTAAGATTAAGATTGCACTGTTAACGTTTGTCCACGCACCTGGGAGAGCTATCCCGTATTTGCATAGAAACGTGTATATGCGCCGGCGAGTTACTCACCTTGCTCATCAGGGCTGCATTTTGAATTCATGCATCATGACGATAAAGGGCACAGTGAATTAAAGCAGAATGCGGCCCCTAAAGGTTTAACATATACATTTCATATTGATATAGATGTATAACTATTAAAACACCTCTGTTATTACAGATGCTATAGAAGCGTTAAGACGTGCGCGGCGCGTGAAGCGGTTGATCGGCGGGATGCAGATTGAGGAAGGGAAGTGGCCGTATTTGGTGCACCTGGACGGCAAAGTACCCAGGAGTATGTTCTGGGGCATCCCCTATAACTACGTGCACCTATACTGTGGGGGCACCATCCTCAGTTCACGTTGGATCCTCTCTGCGGCACACTGCATCAGGATGCGCGGCCACCCGTGAGTAGTATGACTCATATCTCGTGCCTAGGACATGATATATCATGGGCCATTTCTTTAATTTAACCCTTTAACCCGTTAAGGACGGCATGTCGCTAAAATATTATTATCATTACATTTGTTATTATGATGCACCATGGCAATCCCGGCGAGTAATTCGCCGGTGCTTCGTTGGTGTATCAATCGCCAGTGCTGCATTCATGCATCATCACGACCAAGGGTATTATGATACATTAAGGTATCATGCCGTCCTTAAAGGTTAATAGTTATCGTCATCCATCATTTGTCTGTATGATGCACCAATGCGGCACTGGCGAGTAATTTCCCGGCACTGCAGTGGTGCATCATGCTCATTCACGTAAGGTCGGAATGCATGGTGCATAAATGCAACCATGCATCGTGACGACAGACAGTACCCAGACAGTGTTCTGCTAATGAAATATCTGTCCCATCTCTAGCTATTAGAAACGCCCAAATCAGCTCACACATGGTAGACCTTTGAGTCAAGCTCAAGGTCAACTAGGTTCAAGCTGGATAAATATTAGTGTCTCTAAACCTTGGGAATGGAATTCTCTGCCTCCCTGGTATTGTTACACGTCCTATACAAAATGTACTAGTATGTACGCCCTCTGTATACCCCTCTGTATGCTCAATAAGCTGGTAAGAACATTAACCCTTTACGGTCCGCATAGTGCTTGAATGTGCTACCCCCAGTATGTCCTTGGTCGTCATGATGCATGCATGCAGCCCTGGCGAGTACCCGATAACTCGCCAGTGCTGCATGCATGCATCATGACGACCCTTGGGAGTGTATCATGCATCACGACGACCAAGGACATACTGCATGCATGCACTATGCGGCCTTTAAATGGTTAATATCTAGACCCAACATACATACAAACCATGGACTATTGGAATTAACCCATTATCTGGACATTGCTATCATAATACATGTACAATGAAGTATATTACATTTTCTCCTCCCATCCAGATCGAGGTCAGAAAACCCCAAGTACTGGCATATTCGGGCAGGAGTGACCGATAATTCGGTAAGTTAACTGGTGTATATCATCCTCTATTCATGATATATCTAGTTGTCTTACAAGAGCTCGCGGGAATAGTATGGTATATAACATTCCTTTAATAGATAAAAAATAGGCTTCGTGTACTACGATATAGACCTTATCATATTGTAACTTGAGATGTGTGGAGATATGGACTATTAGTCATCGCGAATTGGGATTTTTACAGTATGTATAAACTTGGTGGAACAGCTAGTATGCATTTAATATACATGTAGCCTCCTGGGTGTGATGATAATCGAACTTCTAGAATAATATCTTGAATTCCCTTTCAGCCCTCTGTTGGCGACAGAATAAAGAGTCTGTTTAGTTTCGCGCGGCCGGAGTGGAAAATGTGGAACGTACATGCAGACAAGATAATAGTTCATCCGGAGTATAATGAAAATAGTAAGTGATTTACTAATTTATCTAATACTAGACCTCATTCATACGACCAAGACATTGTACAAAATGTACTATATATTGTATCGGTCCATGATATAATGAAACGATTTTACCATGATAATATAATATTATATTGGGAGAGTGCCTCTAAAAGCTCAATGGGAGACACGGGCGATTAGATATTGGGATAGGGTGCTCAACCTGAAAGATTCACATATTCTACATAAATGTTATTTGAAACTATACAACCTTGAAACAGATGGCCAGGATAACTGGTGTAAAAGTAATAAAGATTTACTACACTCATTAGGTGCGAAATATAGCCAACTCTGGGCCAATCAGTCAACTTCTTAAGACCAGAAAATTATATCTAATGCAATAGAACCTATTCACACTAAATATAGGGAACAAATTATGAATGAGATTACACTGGCTGGGGAAGGTAAGAAGCTAAGAACATACAATAAATTTAAAACAGAGTTTCGGCTCGAACACTATTTGTTTAATATAACTAACCAAAATTACAGGACTGCATTAACACAATTTAGACTAAGTTCCCACAACCTTGGCATAGAGACTGGGAGGCACTGTAGACCCCCAAAACCTGAGTGTGACAGAATCTGCTTATATTGCTCTACTGGTGCTGTAGATGATGAAATACATTTTCTAACAATGTGCGAAATGCATGATACACTTCGAACAACTTTTGAAAAATATCTAGATGGAAAAATTGTTAATTACCAGGACAAGACAGCATTAGACAAGTTCACTGTAGTTATGAAGGAAACTGACCACAGTATTATGAATGCTCTTGCCAAATTTGTATACTCTGCCTTCAAACAAAGGCAGCAGCAGCTTTAAACCTATGACATCAAATATAACATATACAATTTATCATTATTTTGAGACATGTGCTGTACATAGCCTGTATTTAAATGTATGTTTTATAGATGTGAGTGACCCGCCTTGGTTATGTATGCCATCTTTGTAAACATGTATCTTGGTAGATAGTTCCTACATGATACTCTGTAAGCATGTCTGTCTGTGTATGTGTGTGTGTAGGTGTGTGAATGAATTTGTCTCTGTGTGCTAAACATCATTATCTGTAGATTGCATATACTCCTTAGTTTTGTAGAACATAGTTTTGTAGTGTATTGTAGTGAACTTACTGTATGACACATAGGTCAGTAATGACCTCCCTTTTGTTGTCAATAAAAGCTATTATTATTATATTAGTGACCTGTGTTAGGGCTAAAAGTTTTGTTTTTTTTCAAATGTGTTATGTTAATGAATTGCATGAATTAATATATTTCATTATCCACTTTGTAGATGCTTGGAAAAATGACATTGTGTTGATAAAGCTGAGGAAGGATCTGCCTGTGACGTCACACCCTAACATAAAGCAGGCAGTGCTGCCCCCTGCCGCTGTATCAGACTGGCCTGCCGACGGGGAGGAGTGCATCATGAAGGGCTGGGGCTGCCTAGCAGACGGTACGTCATCTAACATCTGACTAGCTATTGGGGGTCTAGATGGGGGGTCCCCATGTCCCCTGTCGATTTTAAGAAATGCCCATGTCCCTTGTCACTACCTTTCTATTCCTGCTGTCGATTTTAAGAAATACGAATGCAGGGCTGGGCAACTGTCGCAATGTCGCAAAAAATGTGCGACAGAGACCTTGGAAAATGCGACAGGGACATAAGATACATTCTGGGCTTTCTAAATCTGAAAGAATTTTGTAAATATTCAAATTAGAACCAACATTAAAAGGGTTTTCAATAGCCTTCCTCTCTGAATGTTCTTGGAGCAATATTATCATTACATATAGAGATAGAATACTACAAAGCAATATGCCCCCAAAACACCACAGAACACAATAATTTAAGTTGACATTCCCAAATTTCCCTGGAGCAATATGTTCTGATACCTATCAGAACACATCAATTTTACAATTTCTAGATTCTATCCCGTACAATTTTAAGATAGAATTTCTAAATTGTCTTTTTGCATCGTACTCAGAGACCGATCAGAATACCGTATATCAAGCTAAAAGGTAGAATTTCTAAATGTTCCTATGAACCAGTATCCCTAAAGGTCCTCAGAATGTTTCTAACAGTAAATTTTCTTTAAAAAAAATGGAGCGATATGTCCACAAACCCCTCAAGTATGCAAATCTGTTCCCAAAACTCCATATAACACACCAATCTAAAGGTAGATTTTGTCAATACCGTATTCGACGTAATAAGCGCCCTGGGCGCTTAAAAAAATATTTTGAGTGAAAGAATCAGCCTCAAATATTCATTTTAATAAGCGCCTCCCATGGCTGATATATGCTGACTGCTGGCACACCTCATTGGCTTCTGCAAGGCTTCTACACACCTCTATTACTTCACACTTGGCTTGGCCTTAACACCTGCAGATGTGTGAAGTACTCCATATCACACAAATGTGTGAAAAACAGTAACAAAATTGGAGGGACACATCAAAATAATCTGGCAATTTTCTGAAAAAGGGGGGGGGCTTATTAGGGGGAGGGCGCTTATTAGGTCGAATACGGTATAGTTCCTAATCTTTTGGAACAATATGCCCCCTACCCAGAATAAACAAATTGTAAAGGTACAATGTCAAAAATGTGCTGATGCAAAATGCTCCCAGAACCATCAGAATACAGAAATCTAAAAGGTAGCATTTCAATTTTTCTCTAGAGCAAATCCTCAGACTATACCAATTAGCAGTTTTCTTAGAGCAGCATGCATGTCTCTAAACTCCTCAAATTAAACCATTTTCTGATCAAAACTCCACAGAACCCATCATATACCAGGTAGAATTAAAAAAATTTCCAAACACAATGTGCCACTAATCCTCAGAATTTGCTAATCATGGGGAAATCTATCTATGATTATTTACCAGTTGTAAAAAAATGCCTAAAAACGCCAAGGTCTCCTGATTCTTTTCACATACAAAATCTCTTTTGAGGAGACGGGGCCGTAGGGGGGAGGGGGGTTGTTGTTGATGTCTGCCCTCCTGAAATACTTTGCTCCAGCAATTTTTAGGTTTGCTCCAGCATATGACTACATGCCCAGCCCTGAAATGTCCCCTGTCGATTTTAAGAAATGCTCATGTCCCTTGTCACTATCTTTTTAATTCTCCTGTCGTTTGTCACTAAGCCCCATGTCACCTGTCGATTTTAAGAAATAGCCATGTCGCCCTGTCGATTTTAGGGCTTTACCCCCATGCTGTTGGCATTAATTGACATTATAGATCCAAGCCTCAAGTTCACTAATGCAAGAGCGCATAGAATAATTGCATTTTGATTGTAATGACTACCAATACTAGCATTTCATTTTGACATTTGATTTAGAAGATGAGCTGTTTTCTCTGTCCTCCACCAGGGCGCGGTATCAGTGAGCATGCGCAGATGGCTCAGCTCCCTAAGGTGAATGACGGCACGTGTCGGAGTCGGTTTGGCTCTCTGGATCTCAGTACGCGGCTGTGTGCAGGGTACATCAACGGGGGAGTCGGCATCTGCTCGGTACGTCTCTTTGTACATAGGCCTACTGTTAAATCTAACCAGTACTCACCATATCATGGTAAACCTGTTAGGTCTGCATACTACTTCCATGCATGAATGCAGCTCTGGCGACTAAATCGCAAGGGCTGCATTAAACATTGTGCCGGCCTTTGGGGTTGAAGGGGTTGAAGTACTCCCCCGAGTTACAGTGAGTACTCCTAAAGTATAACCCAAAGTGTCGCCATGATGCATGAAAGTAACCCTGGCGAGTTACTCCTCATGGCGACAAAAGGCACGCTATGTGTCCCTTAAAGGGTGCGCTCCTTGCTACCTACAGCAAAAGTTATATATTAGTGCATCTTTATTGAGGGGTTCTCAAAGCATTTAACCAAAAATATAAAACATGAGCTTACCCGCCAGTAAAGGTCTTAGCATGCTTTTTGGGAGCGATTTACTATGTATGAAACTTCAGAAGTGTAAAGCTAGACCCACGGAAATTTTACAAAAAAAAAGTCGTTTGTCAATAATCAATGGGCTCTTGGGTATTACTTTGTATCATGTATCTTATCTAAAAAGTCCTATTGCCTGTTGCAGGGTGACTCTGGCGGCCCGTTAGCGTGTAAGCGGCAAGGGGAATGGTACCTGGCTGGGATAGCTAGCTTCACCTCAGCACGTCAGCCTGAACACTACCCTGGAGTCTTCACAAGGGTCAGCAACTATACCTCCTGGATCACACGCACCATGAGGCTCAACTAGCCGAGCACTCAACACAAGGCCTCGCCAACATGTCGGGGCCACTATCGTATAGAAATGGCCAGATCGGGCACCCTGGACCAGGTCTCTTAATAACCTGTGATGTATGGCTATCGCAGCCCCCGTAATGATCGCACCATGCACTGATATGTTTTACTGTATCTCTGGTAAATTTTACGCATAAGTGCACATAAAAATGGTAACTTTTCCCCCTTTTGTTATTTCTTGGCTGATAAGAGGGGCTTTCCTTATCGCAGGAGGCAATGAAATAATGTTGCTACTCAAGGTCAATTGGTAATACGGTCCATTGGCATGGACATAAGAAAAAGTATGCACTTTATATATTGTTATGTTAGATGGTATCGCGAATGAGGAAAGCATGAAATGGGTCCATTTCAAATTCAATCCACACCAATGGGGCATGAGTGTGGGTTAAATCAATCTTGAGATTTGACTTATACGCAGTCAAGGAGCTGTGCTGGAAATAAGCTGTTACCAGTATATATATATATATATATATATATATATATATATATATATATATATATATATATATATATATATATATATATATATATATATATATATATATATATAAATAGGGTTTCATGATGTAAAAAGGTCGATTTGACTCTGCTCAGATATTCCTGGAAATTCCTAAATACAGTCTGCTCTGTCAAAACTCAACATTAGATGAGCTTTGCTTTTTGCTGAGCTTAACTGACATAATATGCTCTTAAAGCTGGGCCGTCAGGGAATAAGTTCAGCATTTTCCATCCATGGACTAAAATAACAGTTCCACCAGAGGGCAGCAGTGTTTGGACAGGGGACCATGAGCATTGTCCAGCTACAACATATTCACCCTATCTTGTGCCTGTAAGAGTTCCTAGCCCTTAAGAGCCTTCTTGTGAATGAAAACTGAACTATATCCAAAAGTGCTTTTGGCCTCACTTCAACCATGACGGTCAAGCTTTAAAGTCACTTGTATCTTGCAAATGAATACAATTGAATCAAGGGTAAGATGTTTAGTTTTACCTTGTTTGAGTTTGAGACCTGCTGTTAGGTCTTTGTAGAAAATAATGAATATATTTAAATGGCGAATGATACAAAGACTTACGTTTAAGAAAAACTAACTACAAGTATTTTACAAGTGAGTTAAAATATTACGCTTTGGCGCTCGATACATAAAGGGTAAAATGTTCAGATGGTATAAATCTTGCATTGTTTATGTGTACGAGTGAGAATATGTAGGCATACTAGTATATATAATATTGAACTGATATCATGAGGTGTCGAGTGTCTCATTAATTTCTGTCTTCAGGATGGAAATACAATTGCACTGTCCATGTTTCTTGTTCAGGCTGGACCTGTCAAGTACCCGCCTTGTACCGAGTCAAGTCTCTGTATATGACTGATGTGTCAAATAAATTAGTTATATGTAGCATTCTGAATAAATGTCATACAAAGAATTGGAATGTGAGGTTTCGTTTTTTAATATATGATCATGGAGACTTATGTATAGAAATACAGCATAGCAAAGTTACATTGCAATTAAATCGAGGGATGGATAACATATATATTTACGTCTGTATAATCATTACATTATTTGAAGGCCTCATATCAACATGCTAATAGCCGACTTAGGTACAGAGGTGCAATTCCGGTGCAATGTTGATTGAGTAAGCAATATGTTTGAAGTTTGTTCGGTTCGGATATTATAAAGCCCATCCCTCTAAAATTGTATACATTTCTCCAATGTATGTACTCAACGCACTGGTCAGATTATGGGGAATGTGAAAAGAAGGACTGGGAAGCATTTTACATATATTTTGTTTATTTCAAAGTTCACAGTCTGGGATATGTTACATACGAGGCTCCTTTATATATACACACTGTGTTGTGTACCGAGGTGCAGCAACACTTGGCTATACTATATACATAATGTATGCTGTGGGAGAGATTTACACCATAACCCACTGTATAGGAGCCCCATAGTATGTTAATGCACTATCATGTATACTGTAGTCATGTCTGAAGTAATCAGGCACCCCTACCTTTTGTCCAGGTGAATTCATTAACTGGACACCATATTACACTATCTATGGTATGACACCATTCGTCATAACACAAGTGAATACCTCAGGGGAAATCTTCAACGTCACACATAGAAGTTATATATATATTTCCCGAGTCGGCTTACAAATGTATATTTGCTATTACTTCCATTGGTCCTATATAAATGCAGCCAGGGTCTCACATTCAACTGTAACAGGCCAACAATATCTTTTTCTGCTTCAACTAATGCACCTCAAATTTACTTCAAATAGCTGCCCGCCCTTTTTGTAAACCTGACACTAACAGTTAATTGTTGTAAGTCCCATGACTTATTCGACTTTCTATTATTCACTTCTTGCAACTTTCAACTCCAATGTTACAGCGCTTTCTTCAAGCAAGTGGGAAGATTTAGAAGGTACTTTATATCACAAATAAAGATAACATGGTGAAAATTTCTCCCCATAACACATCCTTAATGGACGATCCGTGATATCTCTAACCATAGATATCTTAACGTGAGGTGTGGATAACACATTTTAACATGTTTGATATGTTCTGCCTCGACCTCCCATTGCCAATCCTATTGACATTTCCAGTCATACATGAACAACAGAGAATATCATGATAATATGATTTAGTGCAATACCTTTGTGGAAACCCCCATCACTTCTATTCTTTTCCATCTTTTCGTAAGGAAGATACATACATGGTTGATAAACATGTGCTGTATTTATGCTCATAGATGCACCCTGGTTAAACATAAGTTAAATAGCAACACAAACAAGCAAACGTAAATAATAAAATGTGGCAAAAATAAACAAAAACTGGCGTAGAATAAAACTGTTTTCCCTCACATAGCACACAATACACAACATATCAAATAATCTGCAGGAAACAAAAGAGGGTTACAGTGACAGGGAGTACCACTAGTATAGCCAGTGTAGTATCCTAGAACTGTACTGAATGCCATAATGCCATACATGCTCTTGCATTATTCCACTGCTGCAAGAATTCAGGGTTCAGTTTGCAATATTTCGGCTAAATACATTATATCAGATACTTAGCGTTGTATACAGTACAATAATCTGTGGTACATTGTATGGGTACAGGATTTACAAATCCTGACGAGAAACCTGATTGACACATGATCGCCACACTGCGACCAGAAATATGCTATCTGTAACATGAAAAGCAGTGCATTAAGGGTCCGGGATAACATTTAGGTATTCAACAGTTTGACACCTTTCTCCGATAATAACCTATTAATATTTTTTGGGTTATGTTAGAAAAAGACTCGTGTTGAAATCTAAGATAGAGAAAATCCTTAGTATTTTGAAAGAACCGTAAACGTTGCGGCCATGTCACTAACACAATAGTACACCTTTTTTCCATACCATGTTTGTTTTGTACATGCACAATGTGATTTCAAATGTGTTTTTTTGTAAACATTTCTCATCTCTTTTACATACAAAACATTTACCAATATTTTTTAACCCCCCAAATTACTCATTTAAAATATTTCATTTTGCCCAGTTGCGATCAACACAACATGTTTCACTCCTTAATCACAAACCCTGACAGGGTTTCAGCGTTCACAACATTCTCCTGCAATCAACTCTCCATTGAGATTTACTCTTGGGTCACAATGAGCTTCATGAACATACTTGGCAATAGCTTTTAACAGTGCCTGTGATAATATCAAAATAAGTGAAGATGTGAAACTTGGTATATATATATATTATGCTGGTCAACTTTGAAAGACACAAGAAGTAGGCGATACTCCTACACCAGATGCCGCAACGCAGCAATAAGAGATTTCTCGCCGCTTACGATGTACATGTAGCGACATATGTTGTCTGTAACTTCACTTAGGCAGTAACTAGCGGGTACGGTGAATGACTTGTGTTCGGGACGGGAATGCCAGCCCTTCCCCACCAACACCAACACGTACACCATCCGTTCTTTCAGAGCCGAGAACTTGGCCACATTAATTAAATACATAATCATCATTTTATCTATAACTACAACATACAACCTCTAGGTGGGCTTATCTTTAGATCTTTTAATATGGGTAATTAATTACAAGTTCCATTTTTTTCCCTTTTGGATCTGGTATTTTTTGTAATTTACATTATTAAATTTTTAGATACATGTATTTTAGTACCCAAATTCCAATATCGATACCACATATAATGCATATAAGGGAGGGGGTAGCCACTCTCCCAGTATATCATTTTGAAGGCTGTCAATTTTCAAAGTATACAGCATTACAATGCAGAAATATCTAAATATCCATGTTATACATTGGCAAATAAACAGTATTCAATGTAAGATGATTTTCAATGCGAGGATAATCATTTTATGTATGTATATTTTCACTCGTAATCGTTATCTTTAGAAAGAAAAGGGAAAACAAAATGCTGAAACAGTGTTGTACATAACATGTGTCTAGTGAAGAAATATGTTATGCGGCGATTTACATGCAAATTTTACATTTACCGGTACATATTCAAATCTACTGGAATAAATGTAAACTGTATTCTAATGGTGGAACAGTAATGTACCAATTTCAATCAAGCTACAATCTTAATAATTTTTCAATTAAATTCCCCCGACAACCTACTGTAACGTCGTGAATAAGCGCCCCGGCCCCTATAGATTTCAGAGGCACAATCACCTCCGGTGCTTATACAAAACCGGCGCTTATTCAAGCTCTATTTCTTGTGCTTGAGAGGTCAATCAACACCCTCTTAGTTACCCCTGGTATTTATTCAAAACCAGCGCTTAAACACGACGGTACTGTATACAACTGTGTTTTTTCTGACATAACCAATGGTCCACACCCTACTCCACCCCAAAGTGGAGCTGTACGTGTTCCTCAAAAAGGCGCTGCTCCATGCCCACCTCGAACTGCTCGTGACACATGGGACACACGGGGCCGTAGTGGCCATCTACGTGCGCCTCAAACACGTGCTGCGGGAAGTCGGCCGGGAAGGTCATGTTACACGCTGGGCACAGCTTCTGCGGCTCGCCATCCGCATCGTGGAACCTGAACAACAAGGGGAGATATACTGTTAAAGGTTTGTTGGGGGGCTTTAACCCTGTAAGGGCCGCAAAGTGCTTTAATGTGAAATCATTATGTATTGAGTTCTAATAATGCATGAATGCAGCCAAAGAATTAATGCATCATGCCGACCCTTCGGTAATGTATCATTGGTTGGTTGTTGGGTTGCTTTGCGCCCTAATTAACAGCTGAGGTCATTTCAAGGGCGGTGATGGTGATCGAATCCATGTATGACTAAAGGTAGAAAGCACACCCCTACACTTTTACCGAGGCAATGGTTCTTTAACATTCCACACTACATAGGCATAGTGTGAGATGGATAGGCCTTTGATATGCTGTATGTCTACCACAGCAGGGGGGGGAGGTTGCAGCTCAATCAGCAGGGCGCTGCTGAGTCTCGAACCCACGATCTTGTGCGTGCCAGACAAATGCTCTACCTCTGAGGCACGTCCCACCCCCTCGTTAATGTATCAAAGTTGTAGGGTCAGCATAAGGCTTCAATGCAGCCCTAGTGAGTTAGTTATCAGGGCTGCATGTCTTGTCGTAATATTACACAAAAACTCTTTCTACAAAGAGTCTTACCTCTCTTCTTCAGCGTCAGCAAACTCCAGAGGTGGGGGACCCTCATCATCACTAGAATTGTCCTCCAGGAACATATTTAAACCCTCATGGCGAGCTCCTGCAACAAACAAACAGACAGCTTTATTAAATTCTTCATATATGTGCTTATCTATGTCCAGACTATCAAATGTAATGGGTAGCTCCAAGCCCCAACAATTCTTGATGTCTTCTTCTGGGCTTCATTCCAGCAGATCAGCTTTAAAAGCTACTGTAAAACCTCGCGTTTAAGCTGTGGCTAGTATGCAAGTGAGATCGCCGGTGTGGTTTATAGGATCAAGTCAAAGGAAGGGTGCAGCTTATAGGCAAGTTTTTAGGTGTATACTAGAGTACTGAGGTCACCATAATCAGAACCCCTTTGAGGCTGATAGGATATTCTAGGTGCAGATAATATGTGAGTTCGGCTTATACGCGAGGTTTTACGGTACTCAAAGCAGGGCTATTCATATCAGGAAAGTATCCTACAGTCAATATGGATGAATCACTACCCACCTCGTTGATTGAGGCACTTGACGGCGGCCATCTTGGCGACGGGCAGGATGGTGGGCTGGATGGGAGCGGGGAGCGGTGTGAGCGGGGTCTCCATGACGGGCGGCAGGTCGGCCTCTGCTACCAGCTGCAGCCGCTCCAGTTCTGCGGCTATGTCTGCGGCCGGTGCCCCCGCTGCAGCCCCAGCTTCTACCTGGAGGGAGGAGGAGGTGGAGGGTGGAGTTACCGGCCGGCTGCTACCTCGTGGGGGGTTACGGGTCGCACAGCACTCGTTGTTATTCTCATCCTCCTCCCTGGCAGCAGCAGCCGCAGCCGAGGCCGCTTGCTGCTGGCCAAGGTCAAGGCCATCAGGGGGGTTGAGGTCACCATACGGGTACTTGATGTCCTGAGGGGGGTAACGCACGTGGACAGCCAGGGGAGAGTCGTACGGGTTACCATAGCGGAGTGTCGGGGCGGGGAGGTTAGGGGACTGGTTATAGGCAGGGCTGAAGGGGTTAAAATGAGCTGGGTAGGTGGTCACAGGGGCACTGGATTGGAGGGTCTGGGGTGGGTAGGTGATCACTGCTGGGTATGGGGGTAGAGGGACTGAGGATGGGTGGTAGCTGGGGAGAGGCGAGTTCTGGTTGATGCTGAAGGGAGCCTGCGGGAAGAAGCAGGCACCAATCTGGGAGTGACTTTGTGGAGGGGAGGGCATCTGGACTGGCCTTGGGTAACTCTGGGGTGTTCTAGGGCGGGGCGTGGCCAGCACCTGTCAATCAGACAACCAAAGTGTGGCGTCAGATAACCGGGTGGGCCGACAAGTAGAACAGCCTGCGCTGCCGAACCAACTAACTTAGTAATACTACACTACAGTCAAATAAACAACACTATAAACATAAACAAACAATAATTTAGGGAATTAGTAATTATGAGGAGATACGATTGGCAACCCATTCTCACTTCTATTTCAGAGAGTTTAGATTTAATTTACATACATTCTCCTTGGAAGTTGCTTGATAATCAGTGGGCTCTGTACTTCCTCAAATAAAGACTATTGATATTAACCCTAGTTAATTGTATCTTTATGGATTGACTTTTATTATTAGATATTGATTTATACTTTTCTCATGAAAAGAAACAAGAGGATCCGAACAACATATATTTTTAAAATGTCAAGAATCATTTCTTACCTGTACTGGACTTTCAACAAATGCCTGGAAGAAACAGTTGAGAAAATTAAATATGTGTACCTATTTATTCAAAGAAGACAGATAATCTCCTTAAGAAGAGCCTTTATATTAGAGGTCTATATATTTGGAGATGAATACTTCAGTCTCACTATTACAGCTACAATGTGCAAACACATTAATTATCTTATTGCAGGGATCACTAAACCAACTTGATGTTATATGCAACCTATGTTTAAACACAATATTGTGCTCCTTTAAAAGTGTCAATTTTTTTTATTACTGGTACATGTACGACCAATTAGTTACCTGTTGTTCGTTGGAGAGTTGCTCGATGTGCGCCCGCTGCCGCTCAATGATCTGTTTCTGGGTACCGACCCGTTCCTGCAGGGAGCGCACCTTCTCCTCGTGTTGACGAATCACTTCCTCCATCTCCTCATCCTTACGCTCCACCTCACCTGGTGGGACATAGAGTATGAAGCTTAGAGAGCATTCAGCTTTATCAAGTACCCATACAGTCCAGTGTATAAACCGCGGGTTATGTACGAACCAGACTCAGCTTTAAATTGATAACAAAGATGCCTAGATATATACAGGGTGCGGGATTATCAGGGTATTTATCACTATAGAACAGTAGAAGTTTAGGATAACCTTAGTAATATCAATTCATGTTTCAAGAAAAAGATTATGGGGCAGAGAGGTAAATCTACAGATTGGCTAGGCCTTACCATAGTAGTATTTCTGGAGGACGGCAATCTTCTGCTTCTCGTCATGGTAGAGTTGTTTGTACTTCTGCTGCTTGGCCTTGCGGAGAGTTATCTCTGTGGTCAGTTCCTCCACCACCTTCTCCTGGTCGGCCGTGGGTGGCGGGGTGGTCGGGGTGGTCGGGGCAGGGGCGGTCACCGGCATGGCCACGGCGAGACCTGCAAGTTAATGGGTTATTCTATAGTACACAGTGATACTTTTGTTGTTAAAATGATATAACAATTTTAGTGCTGTTGTTTACGGATAAATTAGAAAATGCACACTGACGTCACAAAGAAAAGTAAATGGGAGACAATTGATTGATTGATTTATTTAACGTCCACAAATAGTGGAGACAATTAAGGTACGTCCACAAAGTCTGTCCCTATGTGTTCTTACTTCACTCATTAACGTTAAAGCATCCATGTACTTATATTGATGACTTATTATGGAACAGTGGTATTCTTAACTCTTTTTTTTTGTTTCTATCCGTGTTTCCATAACGCAACCAACTTACGTATTTCTTACACCAACACTATCTTATCTCTAGTACCGGGGCAGCTATCCCAACGTGTTATACCGATAACAAATCCAAGTTCAATCCAAATACACATTCCCTATGTTAGGAGGGTAGCCTAACCAAGACGAACAACAGGACATGGCCAACTTCAATCACTTTTATCTGTTTATCCACGCTATATATGTGAGATACAGTAGGGGGTAGCCGGTATGGTTATGACTTGGAGGTAGACCTGCTCACAGGAAGTGGTGGCATTCCTCATGGAGACCAAGGCATGCCAACCCAGGCCACAAACTAACACCATGCTCAACTGCCATGTGCAACGTGTCTCTTTTATGAACGGGATTAACGTCTAACGGTATAGCTCTAGATTCCCAGGGGTGTGCTTGCACTTGGACGTAAGATAAGAAACTTTATGTGGAGGACCTATTAAAATCTTAAACCCCCCTCCAAAAAGAAAATCATCATCAGATAACCCCCCCCCCCCCCTTTTTGCCACTAAAACATGTTCTCAGTGGGTGTTGGGGTATCACAAAAGTCAATCAATTGGCCTTAAAAGCAGGAAATCCTACAAAGTAGCAGAACTCAACTGAGAACAGTTCAAAATGTTAGTTGTCACAATGTAACAAAGGTAGGGTTTCTTGGGTATAGGAAGGTGGTTAATACCCTGGGAGCAGCAAACCAAACATGGGAACCTGAATCAATCTACCTTCTATCTCTTCATATTCTGTCATGTCAAAGGACTCCTCGCTGCCTGACCATTCTGCAATAACAGTGGGACATGGATGTCACACGGGTACTAGTTACAACTATTTACAACCTATAGGACAAATGTATTAGCAACCTATAATGTCTTAACATATGACTTGTGTGAGTTCTAGAGTCAAGTATTAAAACTGTTGCTTGATGGTCAATTGTGTCAAACACCGAAAACATATAAATGGAACTTCCATAGTGGCTCGAATAATAGCAGGGTCTTAAATAAGAGCAAGTCTTGTATAGGTACAGGGTACATGAAGGCATTTAAACCATTTGTGCATCTCAAATAACTGCAGGTCTTGTATATGGCACCAACAGGTGTGCTTATTCAAGCCACTATAATATTCCTACCAGTATTTTACAATATAACTAAAGCACCAGATTGACAATATACAGCCATGGACGTGTACAATAGACTTGTACAAGTCGTTGATAACTGTAATAGTAGCATGTTAGTGTCTCACCTGGCCACTTGGTGGTGCTAGTACCGGCGTCACTCATGGTTTGTCGTGTAACAGTGCCAACATCTGAGGTGGCCACACGGGAGAACGTGCCGACGTCAGCTGTGGACACCCGTGATGTGGAGGAGCCGGAGGAGGCCACACTGACGCTGCGGGTCGGGGTCTGGGTGCCCGAACTAGCGCCCTGCGCCTGCTCTGTCTCCACCGCCACCTCAGCTACCGGGCTCTTAGGGACCACCACGAGGGACCGCTTCACTGTAGGGAATCATCCACAGGAGGAAAAGGTGGCAACAGATTAGTATAGTACATGTATTCTCCTTCTATTTTTGAAACTTTCAATAACAAAGTTATTTACGAGTCCTTACTCAGATGCGAGGGTAATAGCTCTACCTTAGTCCTTACTTTTGGTCGTCGAGCATGGTTATTGTGAGTTCCTACATTTCTTCTGGGACAGGTACAAAAATCCCTAATATTTTGTATACATTGTAATATTATCACATCATATACACTTACACTGCTTGGTGAGTCTGCGAATGTCAGACTCCAGTTTGCGAGCCTCCAGGTACTTGGTCTTGTACTCCTCGGCGCCCATAAAGAGACGCTCCTTGAGGTCGATCACCTCCCGACGCAGGTCACTCTCCATCTGCTGGTGGTGGGCCTGGGGACACAAGGAGAGCCAGTTAACGGGAGATGCCACTGGTATTAATCCTCTGAGGGCCGCATCATGCTTTAATGTGGTACATGTACTAACCCTCTAAAGGCTGCATCATGCTTAAATGTGGTCCTAACCCTCTAAGGACCGCATCAGGCTTTAATGTAATACTCACCCACTAAGGGCCGCATCATGCACAAAATACACAAAATGTTACTACTATGGTACAGTACTAAGGTCACCATAATTAGATTGCCAGTGTGGCTTATAGAATTGGTCCAAGTCGGGGTGCGGCTAACACCTGAGTTAGGCTCATACACGAGAAATTTACGGTACTCACCACACGTTTGAGCAAGGCCTCGTTCTCCTTCTTCATGTCGCTGTACTCTGACTTCATCTTGGTGTAGCGCTCCCGGAGGTGGGTCTGTGCCGTCTGCAGCGCGTACAGAGACCCCTGCTCCTCCTCCGTGCGACACTCCGCTGCCTCCGCCTGCTGCGACAGTTCCTCCACCTTCTGCGACAGTTGGCTCAGCTCCTGTGGGCATCAAGTTCAAGTTCAAGTATCTTTTATTGTTTTCCAATCATTAATGTTTTTCTGGTACAATATTGGGTCGGCGGCCCTCGTTGATATAATATAATGAGAAAATCTTCATGTTTCATTGTTTTTAACTGCACCTGGTGCTCAGTAATAATAATAGTGATGATAGAGATATGCACATGTCTTTACACGCTTAAAGCGAAGAGATCAATTGATGTTTGCCCATTACAATTTTGGGACTTGATTCCGTGAAGATAATAATAAATAATATTATTTGTACGTCTTGCTTTCTTATTCTTTAGCATAGATCACCTTATGTGTGCACATCTAATACCGTATAGCCTGCTTATAAGCCGTAATTACTTATACGACGTCAGTGGGACGGACTGGTCCCTTAATACACATTTTGTTAGAGACGTAAATGTTTTACATAACATGTTAGTATATAACGTTTTACTGGACTGACTAACAGACATCCATCTTATCTAAGGTTGGGTGGTCCAAGCCGTGACTTCATGACCCAACGGTATACCCATACTATACCACGAAATATGATTCCCATCTTGCCCCATATGATAGATACATGATTACCTTGGTACCCGCAGAGGAGATTGATACCATTTTTTCAAATGTATAAATAGATGCTGGATTTGTAAGTGAAATGAAGTAATGATGTATGACTCAAATCAAAATTAAAGAATCTTGAATAAGTCTATGGCAGCTGCTACTCGTCAATTCTAGCCCTAAAGAACTTTTCATTACACCACTGCTGTCTAGGTGGGAGAATTTTCAGGACAGTCTTATGTACTTATGAAGTATGAATGTATGGTAAATACGATGAGAGAACACATCAAGCTGTACAATTAACTGTCTGTCCTCTATGTGATGCCTACCTTCTCGTGGCCCTTCATGACGGCCTGGAGCTCGGCCTTCTCGTCCAACCACTTGGTCTTCTCCAGCTTCTGCTCCTTCAGCTGCTGGGTAAAGTACGACTGCAGCTGCTTCTCGTCGTCAGCCGATTTCTGTAATGACAAACCCTTAAATAATCAGTACTGTATCTAAATGTATAGATGAGGTCGTGTTGGCATGGTTCTTATTACTAATTAGCTGTGCTGGTAACGGGTAGGTGCAATATATTTAACACAATTCGCTTTCTGAAAATTGCAATTTTCTGTTGATACATAATCATAAACCCCTTACCACTAGGTCCAGTAACAAATCTACTTCTTCATGTGGGTAGCAATTTATTCTGCATGGGATGGACAGGGGCGGATCCAGGGCAAGGGGGGGGGGGTTCAGCCAAAAAGATTTTTTTTAAACTGATATTTCTTTGATCTGCGGTGTTTTAAATGGACGCCCCCCCCCCTTTTCTTTTTCTTCTCCAAATTTCTGGGTCGGCCCCTGGATGGACCAGGTACAAAGCTACCTATCAGCGCCCTGGGGGTTCCCACTATAGGGCAGTAGTAGTGTCCATACCTTCTCTAGTGTCTCCATGGCGGCCTTGTCCTCTAACCACTTGGCCTTCTCCTCCTGGTGCTCCTTGAGTTGTTGGGCGTACCACGACTGTAACCAGGCCGCCTCCTTCTTGGCCTCCTACAACACAAACCACAACGTCATCAGTCACTCCCAGGTACTGCCAACTCACCCATCGTACCCTATCCCCACCACAATTCTAAAGCAACATTTATTATTGAATCTTTCCCTGGTAAGGACCCTACGGTATCGGTAATGGGTATTGTAAACATTTTTTTTATGTGATGAAGTTTTCATTTTTCAACATAGAGCAAACATAGACTCTGGAGTATCTCTACTTTTTTTCAGAATCATTGGTTATCAATACTATGATGTATCGAACATATATAGATATATGAACCACTACCAGTATGTTCTGATACACTTGCAATATTTGCTAGCTTTGTAATGTATTTTTCAAAGCACCCACTTTTTCTAGAGCCTCCAGAGCTGCTTTCTCGTCTAGCCACTTTGTCTTTTCCTCCTTGTGGTCCTTCTCGAGCTGCGAGAACCGAGTGTGTATGTTGTACGACTCTGACTTGGTCACCTGTTAAAGGAAAGAAACAGATATTTTATAAATAATGAATTGGCATTTTTTCTTTTTAAACTCATGATTTAAGTAAGGAAATATATTTCTGACATTCACAACTAAGTTCACATAATTTTACCAATGTTATCAAAACGAGGCTTTTTTTCTAGCATTTGGTGTCTGTTTTTAAGATTAATGATTTAAGCATTTCCTCTGGCTGTGCATACGACTTTAACAAAGCTTGTGTACTTGGCGTACCTCAAGGTCAGAGGACATTTTGGTGATGACTTGTTTCTGTGCGAGTGTTTCCGTCTTCATCATGGCCACCATTGCGTCGTTGGCTGAGAGTTTGTCCTCGGCGTGTTGGAGGCAGTCGGCCATGTCCGCTAGCTGCATCTGTCGGCGATATAGCACAGCACATTAGTAGGGACGGATTGTATTTAAAAAGCTACCAGATAACGGATTTATTATTCTATATTGCTACAATGTGCATGAATAACAAGGTACATGTATTCTAATGCTTACTATAGGGTACCTTCTTCAGTGCACTAAAGAAGGGCACTATTTGCATCACACTGATCTTTCGGCAGTGTATCGATGTACAGTCGTCATGATGACAGCCCTAGCGAGTTACTCACGAGATCTGCATTCATGCATTGTGACATACACGACACAATGGATTCAAACACTTTTTTTTAAATTGAAAATTCATCATCTTTCAGGGGGATATATGCGGTCCTTAAAGGGTTAATAATAGATGCGGTAGGGTGCCGGACTGAGTTTTTAGACGTATACATGTACTATAGTAGTAAATTAGCAATTTTCAGACCCTCTCTGAGACTTATATGGTTTTTCAAAGTTAGGGAGTGGCTAATACTAATACGCGGGTTAGGCTTATACACAAGGTTTTAAGGTAATTGATATGGTGTGCTACTGACCTGGTCGGATGCCTTGACGAGCTGTACGGCCTCCACCTTACTCTGTTCCTCCTGCAGGGTACAGCGTAGACGCTGCACCTCGTCCTTAAGCTGCAGTACTCCAGTACCCTGGTCCGCCAGCTGCACCCGCTGCTCCTCTATCGTCTTCATGTACCGTTGCATGTTACTCTCAGTCGACGTAAAGTGGTTCTGCAATTAAATTAATTATTACACGTGTATTATATGTTACATTTTTGTTTACTTCATTTATATATGCTATCATGTTATATTTTTGTTGCATTATATATATTTTCTTTTATGAGCTACATTTTTGTTGCCTTATGTTATGTTACATTTTTCTATCATAATGTTGTTGTTTTTTGTATGAAAATTATCAGACATCGAAGTGCGCACTTTTGATGCAATCAATATTACATTAGTCACAATCTTCTGTCACGAAATCTTCCCAAGTCTCATTGCCATTGATTTCTCAGGGATTAAGTTAATCTCGACTCATATATATACTGTTGGACAATGGGAGATTTTAACGATTTTTTTTTCACCCCTTCCCCCATCCCCCAAGTCAAAATCTCCTTCCCCTCCTTTATGTTGCTAACAAAAAGTTTCACTCGCATACCTTAAAGAGCTCCTTCTCCTGCTCCAGGGTCTTGTTCTTGCCCATCAGGGCGTCCTTCTCACTAATCAGGACCTTGATCTTCTCCTGAAGACTCGAAATATAGTCGTCTTTTTCTAGTATTTTCTTCTCCATACGTGACTTTTCCTGCAACAACGCAAGATAATAACCATTGTCTCATAGAAATCTCAAAGTTCCAAAATGGTGTCGCAAAACTTTTCACTTAGTCCCATCAGTTTAGGATATCTGGTTGGATTTATTCTCAATAGCAATCATACAGCATCATACCATTGTTTAGGGTAACAAACATGCATAAATTAATGGTCTAATTATTCAACAGTGAATGGTTATTTAGGATGGGTTCACTCGTGTCAACTTGCAAATAAACCGTTTTTCCCTATCATATAAATATTTAATCGGCATTACCGAATTCTGAGCATTTTTATATTTTATAACCATAACACTGCCATGTAAAGCAGCATGTGTTACCTTGGTGAGGACGTCTAGTTTGTCCTTGAGGCTGTCACAGATACTGACGGTGCTGTCCCGCTCCTTCTCCAGCTGCACCGCCCGCTCGTGAGCCGCTCCCAGCTGCTCCGTCAGCTGCTCGCTCTGCTTCTTAACGCGCTCCAGGCTACTCTTAAACTGCATCATGTTGTTCAGGTGGTCGTCTCGGTCCTTCTCAACAAGTCGCAGTTGCTGCAAGTTGAACATTTAATAAGGTGATTATCAAAGGAAGAAACTAAGTATTTTAGTATCAAACTAAATAGTAAATTTTATATGTGTTGATTACATGTATAAACGACAAAATGTCCCGTCTCTATTCTATTCCTCCTTCATTGCCTTTGTAACCCATTATCTAATATACAGCTAATACAAGAAATTTATTAGTGTACTTTGTTTAAACACTTATTTTGCCATCTTCATATCAATGACTCTTTCCTCCTTACACCCACCTCTGACCAGACACACACTATACTGCTGACCCTTCACTCACCTTCTCCATTTTGGATTTCTCTGTAATGGCCTTGTCCAGGTCTTCCATCAGGGCTGACGTTCTGGTTTTCACCATCATGAGGTCGTCCTCCTCTATCTCGACATAGTCGTCGGTGGTCGGCTTCTTGAACTGGAACGGGGTGCTGGCCCCGCGCACACTCCTCTTACCCGACACGTAGCAGAACTGGTAGAACTCTCCGTCATCCTTGGGTAGGTATGGGGCTAAGAGAGGAAGGGGCATCATCATAAACATGTATGTGTTATCGTATGTCACGTATGTCCTAATTAAATATGGTACCGTTCATGACAATCTATAATATAAAGTGTGATACTTCTAGATAGGTCTGTAACTATTGACACTTCATGTAAGGTCAGAAATATAAAAGGTGTGTTTAAGATGACATGGTCTGATAATCTAGTGTAGACTTTTTTTCTTAAAAAGAAAAAGGTTCTAGGTAGAGTTGGGTAACCTTTTTTTTTGGCCTAGGCAGTGTTGAGTCTTTTAAATCACATGTTTAATGATAATCTTGTCTTTTCATCATTTAAATATCAACAAAATGATTAATCAGTACGCCAAGAAGCCCACTTACCCTGGAAGACCACTCTGTTGTTGAACTCCTCCCCAGCCTTGTACATGCTGGGCATGGGTGACCGCTGATAGCATACAGGGTCATCTGAGGGCTTCCAGCCCACCTTAAACAGGCCGATGAAGTCCTTGTGGGACACGATCAGGGCAGTGGTGATGTTATAGTCACACACAATGTGGGCATCTGTAGGGTACACCTCGGCGATGTTGTGGAAGATAGCCTGGGCATAGTCGGGTTTCTCCTGGTAGCGAACCTCTTCTGTCACCGGGTCCAGGTCTATTCTTTCAAAGTCCGACTCGGCCATGATTCTGGATTGGAAGATTATACAAATACGGTTGTAATCATGTAAATAGGTGTCTGGCCTGAAATGATAATGGCTCAAATCTAATGTTTTATTCATGTGCAGAACTAGATGTCGTATCAAATTAGCATAATCTAAATTCCTGAACTTCCTATGTGGAAAAGGACTACATGGGATAGAGAGGTATATGCTTCCTCTCCTTCTTAATGTAATGGCAAGTTGGTAATATGGACGGTATATATTAGTGCCCTAGCCAATTTACAGCTCTGCAGTGTGCTTCTATTATTATTATTATGTTCCTTATTGCTACATATAGGTAACACGACTCAGTGGTGTACACGTGTGCCTTAGCCACCATATGTGGGCAGCTTGCCAACAGCCTGGGTATGAGTCTATGTGGGGCCCACCCTTAATGTTTACAGCCTGTGTTAGCACACATACACATGTAGACACAGCCCACTAATGGTTGGTAAGAACCTGCTAAGGATCTTCTAAATTTAAACAGGTGTGCACCTCAGATGTTGCTGTAAGAATAAGGCTGTGTGGGAACGTTCACAAATGGCCTTGCCTATTTTTGAACATTATCAAGACTTCCTCCTCACCTATTGTTACAATTTTGGATAAAATGGCCTACTATGCAAATATATGGCCATGCTCATGTTTCATCATTAAACCCAAAGACACCCACCCCCTCCCCTCCTAGCTGCATATGTCATTTATAAGCTTTCCCACCCTATGCCCTCAGAAAATTAACTTCTCACGTATCCGAACCCCCAATCTGTGTTATAGGGGTTTCCAACTTTGGGGTTTTCCCGAAGTCTGGAGTCCGCTGATAAGCCAGATGTGGCTTATACACAGGAATTTATGGTATACGATGCTGGGTCACACTAATAGAACGAACACTATAGCTCCAGTCATGAAGTATAGGTAAAAAGTTTTAAAGTTCATCTACATCTTTTAGTTAAATGGCATTAATTTAAGGACCAAATGGCATACAAAAAACGTTTTGATACCAATTTAAAGCTAAGACATCATGGAATATGAATTTTTCACTAGAGAAAAAAGTTTTGAAAAATTGTGGATTCTGTTGCCATGGCAACGAGGATTCTAAAATGTTGAAATTTCAAATTTTTCACTCTTTTACAAGGCAAAGTTGCTATGACAACCAGAGTGACACCTTTTAGCTAAATGTTTTAAGAGGGGTAGTTCAGAAACTAAATTATCTTCCAAATGAGACCATTTAGGGCATTGTATCTAGTCTGGTCTCTGAAAAAGACTCATTCAAAGCTGGTAGCGAAATGTTGAATTTTTGGATTTTTTTGCCATTTAGCTTAAAATGGATGTTTCACCCCATTATTTGTACAGCATGATCAAACTTACCAAAAACATGAAAATTTACTTGCACAAAATATTAAATGCTGACAGTGATGATGAAAACAGTACAGTTTGGGGTCCCCTTTAAAAAATATGTGTCTATTGTAATAATAAGAGGTCTATATGTGATAAAAGTCAGCTGTTCTATGTGAAATGTATGACAAAATCGTGCTTTTTGGGGCCGAGCTTCTCAAGATCCCGATCTAAAGTATATTTCTTGATCCAAAATGGCCGACATTTGGAGGATTTATCCCGCATTATCAAGCATAATGGATCTATAACCAACAATTGATGGTTTCTAGTACAGTATGTCTACAAAATATTGCTATATTGCAAGACTGACAACTATAGTAACCACAAGTAGCCCTTGAGAAGTATTGCTGAGTGGTCAATTCTCCCCAATTTAATGGTATTTATGGGTATAAATGCCCAAAAATGACACTTTACCACCAATTATTAATGACAAAGACATAAATTGCTCAACAATTGTAGATATTTTACTTCATATTTATGGTATATATGTATGTATCAATTTCCTGGAACAAAAGAAAACCCTTCACAGCCTAATCTATGTGGGTATACTAGAGAGGCAAAGTAGGTGTATTCACTGGTCGTTTCTTGGTGACTGGAGCTATAGTAGCCCTAAATTCTATGTACATGTATACTACCCCGTAGTTAATACAAAATGTAGTTCAGAACCACTGGACCTTGGAAAACGGAAATATTGTGGAGTTGAACGAGGAGAGGACCATAAAGTAAACATATGTTTTCAGCTTAGTACTTCTTTATTTTCCACTTTGTTGTCATAAGTAAATTTTCTCGATGGGAAGGGGTTTTAGCTATCAATTGATTACACCATGTCTACAAGCAGTACGGCGATATTACAATATATAACCTACAAATTGTTGCTCCTACACGGTCCCTGAGGTAATAGCTCTTTGCTTTGCTATACTACAGTAAAATTTAGTTATAAGGAGGGTCTTGGAACCAGCCAAATGATCTCCTTGTAAGCACAGTTCCTTATAACCAATACTAAATATAGAGACAATAGATAACTGTGGTCGAACATGGAAACATGCTCCTTAGAAAAGGAAGTTTCTTGTATCAATCCCCTTATAACGAGAATTCACTGTTATATATACGGTATGCCAAAATACCCCTAACTATGAGAAGGACAGAACTTATTGAATGGTAGGATTCAGCAGTAGTAGTTACATGGTAGGATTAAGTGTAAACCGACAGCTAAATGGATAGATCCAGTGTACAGTGTACATGTACTTACTCTAGTTATGTCAAGATAGCCTGATAGGTGTCCTACTGTACACATATAGCACAGTGTAGCAAACAAAGAATGTCTTCCCTGTAGAACAACCAGAGTAGATTATAATATCCTGGCCTCATGTAAGAGTATAGTGTGGAAATAGCTCTTGATTGTATATCCTGACCTCCAATATTGTAGTCACATATACTGAGAAGGTTGTTAAGAGGTTATGTGGTCATGGTTATGGTGGTATAAGGCCACCACTGCTATAGCCTTTAGCCTATCGCACGGCCACGGTGGGAAACTCCTTGTGTGCTATAAATAGAACAGCACTTATTGTGGTTTTGGTTCTGACCGTACTCTCCCAGCACAGTCCCCATGGGGCTATGGGCGTAGGTCAAAGTGCAGTCTGAGAAATACTGCTCATCACAGACTGTCCCTGGAGAGTGATGCCCATCCTGAAGGAAGGGCCTTCATCCTGAAGGAAGGGCCTCAGTGGATAGGCTAGCCTTACATTCTAAACTACATAATTCCGGCTACATCATGGTTACACTAACTTCTAGGCTTCCTTCTTGTGGTTAACATTATGAATCGATTTTTTTTCTTGGCCTAAATCTGGAACTGTAGAAGACATGTACAAACAAGGGGACAAATTCAAGGATTTTACGGCAAAGCCGTAGTGGCTTTGGGTTTTATAGGATTGTTATGAACTACAGGTGAGAAAACGAGGGGGTATAGATTTATAATTTTTGGTGTTTCTGGGGTTCTTATGCAATTCAAGTTTGATGGTTTGCAGCAACACTGCATGGCCAGTCAATTACATGCACTTAGCTAAATCTTTTTGATTTTTATTGGTTTTACTGCAGCTGGTATAACAATAGAATCCAATATGTGCCAATGGAATCAAATAGGTACCAATGCAACTCCATTGATGCCTATGCAAATATCATCTTGGCAGCTATCTTGAAAATTACCTGGATCAAAAATCGGAGCCTACAAATGGATTCTACACCCCAGAAAACCCTATTATACATGTGTCACACAAGGAAATCAGACAATCTTGAGTTTTTGGTGGCCATCTTGGCAGCCATCTTGGAAATTTCTCGGATTGAAAATCTGAGCCTGAAAATGGATTCTACATCCCAGAAAACCCTACTATCCATGTATCACACAAGGAAAGCAGACAACCTTGAGTTTTTGGTGGCCATCTTGGCAGCCATCTTGGAAATTTCTCGGATTGAAAATCTGAGCCTGAAAATGGATTCTACATCCCAGAAAACCCTACTATCCATGTATCACACAAGGAAATCAGACAATCTTGAGTTTTTGGTGGCCATCTTGGCAGCCATCTTGGAAATTTCTCGGATTGAAAATCTGAGCCTGAAAATGGATTCTACATCCCAGAAAACCCTACTATCCATGTATCACACAAGGAAAGCAGACAACCTTGAGTTTTTGGTGGCCATCTTGGCAGCCATCTTGGAAATTTCTCGGATTGAAAATCTGAGCCTGAAAATGGATTCTACATCCCAGAAAACCCTACTATCCATGTATCACACAAGGAAATCAGACAATCTTGAGTTTTTGGTGGTCATCTTGGCAGCCATCTTGGAAATTTCTCGGATTGAAATTGTGAGCCTGAAAATGGATTCTACATCCCAGAAAACCCTATTATCCATGTATCACACAAGGAAATCAGACAATCTTGAGTTTTTGGCAGCCATCTTTGCAGTCAGAGGGAGGAGGAGGGGGCAGAAGGAGGGAAGGCAGAGGGAGGGCAGAGGGAGGAGAAGGTAACAGGAAGGAGGAAAATGGGGTAGAGTGGGGGGGGAGGGCAGTCTCCGTGAAAACGTGCCGGACACCGGCTATAGCCGGCTAAAAAGCTGCTGGACCGGCAGGACTGGTCGTTCTGCCAGTCCAAATGACTGGCTGGGTCATTGGCTACATGTCAGTTTTTACGGCTTGTAAATCGGACTATTATTAAGGTTTCTAGAGAGAAACACATGTTGCATAAACATGTTTCAAAGTTGTGCATATTTCAATGTTTAAATATGATAGCATTTCATTTCATATCATTTTTATAGTAACAATTCTGTATACTAGGAGACGGTGCCATTGCATTATTTAAGTAAATCGTATACTTTAAATGGGTACTACCTCCCTCCTTAATGCCCCCCCCCCCCCCAACACACACACACACACAGGCAGTCGCTGCTGCTGTGTCTAGTAAACATGGCAGTGTAGCGAGGTACATATATGTCCTACCCCCCCCCCCCCCAACACACACACACACACACACACAGGCAGTGGCCGCTGCTGTGTCCAGAAACAAGGCAGTGTAGCGAGGTACATATATGTCCTACCCCCCCCCCCCCCAACAGACACACACACAGGCAGTGGCCGCTGCTGTGTCCAGAAACAAGGCAGTGTAGCGAGGTACATATATGTCCTACCCCCCCCCCCCCCCCAACACACACACACACACACACACACACAGGCAGTGGCCGCGGAGGGGTAACAAAGTGCATTGCCGTGACCTTCACCTTTTTTGCAAAAACAATTCACCAATATAATACAATACAGGTCAGTTATGTAATCCACCTACTTATCCACCTACTTGACCGCGGCCTGCCAGACATGCTGACTCGGCGTTCCGGCTCAACAACCCTGAGTTTGCACAAACAAAAAACGCCCTAAACCAATGGTGATCTAGGATCAATATTCGGTATTGAAATAATTAAAATATGAATTTAATGTTCAAACCATGTACTTCCGGTGAATCTTTTCTACATGCTGTCTGAACAAATAGATGATATCTAATTGCAAAGTATGTATAAAATGCAAATCCCTAAAGTGTTAGTACAGAAAATGCTCCCCATTCAATTCAGTGCTATAACAGAGAATTTACCCCATTTTTTCCACAAAACACTGAATATCACCAAAAACTTAATGAAAATGGGAATATTTGAAGACATGTCCAGATAGCTATACATGTTGTGCACACAATGGTAATTCTGAAAATCTTGAAATGACTTTGCATCAATGTGTAATTTGATCACTTAGGTGACCAAACCACCTAGATCCAGGATCAGACCTCAGTGACTAGTAAAGAAGGTGCCATTCTCTATAAAGATACAACACTATAAAGACCAATGGCACCGTCTAAAAATGAATACAGGAAAGCTGTATTCATTCAATACCAATTTTGGCTTTACATATCTGTTTATGAAATTGCCTCAGGTATCCGGGCCTGCAAAAATTGAGCCGGTCCTGCAGAATATAGGATTTGCAGGACCAAATGTCCTGCATGGCGAAAAAGTTTTCACGGAGACTGGGAGGGGTAGATGGGGTAGTAGGAGGGGGGCATAGGAAGGAGGAGAGGGTAGAGGGAGGAGGAGAGGGCAGAGGGAGGAGGGGAGGGCAGAGACAGGAGGGGGGAGGAGGAGAGGGCAGAGGCAGGAGGAGGAGAGGGCAGAGGCAGGAGGAGGAGGAGAGGGCACCGGGAGGCACAGGGAGGAGGAGGGGGGCACAGGAGGACTTGTGATGGCCTTCCTTTAAAGACTGTAAAATATTATTTCAGGGTTGGTGCATGTGTGTGTGGGGTGGGGGAGGGGTAATTATGTTGGACTTCACAGTTTGTCTTTGGGCGGGCTTGAGTGATTTCAAGAGCCACCCTTGACCCACTCAACTTCTAGTATAGGTCCTGTATGTGCATAGTATGGGAATTGGCATTGACATTGACAGCTTGGCTTGGCATGGGAGTCAATAGTTATTAGGCTGGTGCCTATCCTTGCCATTGACAGCAACATTAGAGAACTCAAAATATGGCTGTTCACAAGATGTCTAGGCCTTACCACAAGGCACATTGGTTCAACATGTAGTAACTGAAAGCAAGATCTAGGATAAATTAGTCTTGCACACACCTGCAAGGACACATGGGGATACCAGTCCTAGCAGGGTTTAAGGGCCAGCTAGGGCTATATCTAACAATGAACAAGGGGGCCTATGCTAGTCTTTTCTTGTCAAAAATCTAAACCCTCCTCTGTGGTGCAAATGGCTTTGGGGACAAGGTCCCAAAGCCAATAATGACAATGTGGGTGGGAACTGTCACAAATTACGACTCTGACAAAGGGACCTTAGGGGTGGCGGGTAGTAAGCTTTAGTGACCGAGATCCTGATTAATCCCGACATGATTCATGAATCATAATGGTGACAAGGGGTGGCAGGGGGTCTGCCGTCTTGAAGATCCAAAAATAGCTGAGGTCATAAGTAATAACAATAAGTAAACGTTGCCTCATGTTCTGGGTGAGTCAATACAACCTCTATGGTAAGCACTGGGATACATTGATCCCGACATGATTCATTACTGACGTTTCTTATCTCCCCCCCCCTCCCCCAACCGCACATGCTGACCTGATTAATTCTCTGGCTCTCTTCTAATGCATGGCTACTACTGTTCTTTCTATTTTCCCTAGGGAGTGCTCATTTTTTAACAAGGTGGGGGGGGGGGGATTTCAACTCCTCCTGGGGGGGGGGGCAGAAAAATTCAGCTGTTTTGAGCTAAAAAGCCTGCAAGTTATGCAACAAAGGGATGAAAACGTGGGCGATCTGCAACTCGTCAAGAGTGTGTGTGTGAACAAATTGCACTCATTTCAGGCGAAATCTCACCACCATGCCCCTTCAGTCTTTTGGAAGATGTGACTTGATAATATCCACCAATTTCAGAGATTTTTAATACAGGTTATTCACTTCTTTAATTCAATACAATTATACATCAGTTGACATTGATTTCTTGGTGCATGAATCAATGTGTTAGAAGGGCATCTACGTCATTGGCACGTTTATGACACAAGTACTGTACGAGTTGTGCTAGCTGCCAGACTGGTTGTTTTTTCTTGCTTGTTTTATGTCCTAGTTAACAGCTGGGGCCTTTTGCAGATTGGTTTGAATATTTGACTGATCATGCCATGCACGATGGAACAAAATCGGTGATTCGTCCGTGTTTAACTCAATACATCATTGATGAACTCAGGAAACTAGTCTATCAATGGCCTCGGCCCAACTAGACTCAGGATCAATTTCAACCGATTGGTTATAAGATAAATGTCAATATGAACAACCCAGTAAAAATTATGTGTGCATACCTGATTGCTCATGGGATTTGCATGTGATACTAAAATACATCGGCAATTGGTACATAATTCCAATTTATCTGTGAGAGATTACAGCAGGTTCTTGTTCAGGGCATATGGATCAGCCTAAAGCAGTGTTGTGTGGATGGGGCTTTAAGCTCTAGCTATACAGCACTGATTTGATTATCTCCAATGCGACCATACCTAACCCAACCTGACCGTCTGGAGATTGTAACATACATAACCAGCCATTAGAGTTAGAGTCTGTTGGGTTGTGTATTGGATCTGCTTAAATCACTGCAGTGTGCATGCATGGCCCAGCAGTCAACACACAAAGCTTGTATATCAACTGCAGATGACATGGTATTAAATACAGATATCTTGGTATTGTGCATGGGCTATCTATTAGACACTGTATCACTGCAGACACCTTTTTATTGAGCACTGACTGCCAATGTTACTGTATATCATTTCAGATAACTACATGTAGTGTGTATTGAGTGTACATGTGACATGTCACTGTATGACATTGCACATACCTTGGTAGTGTACTGACTAGCAATATCACTGTACATCATTGCAGATACATTGTACCTTGGTACTGGTATTGTGAACTGACTGCCAATGTCATTTTATATCATTGCAGATGCCTTGGTACCGGTAATGTGTATTGACTGCCTATGTTACCGATTATCATTGGAGATACTGGTGTAGTGTATTATATTGATTGCCAATGCATTGCAGATACCTTGGTACTGGTATAACTGTGTATTGACTGCCAATGTCACTGTTTATCATTGCAGATACCTTGGACTTGGTAGTGTGTAGTGATTGCCAATGTCACTGTTTATATCATTTCAGATATATTGGTACTGGTAATGTGTATTGGCTGCCAATGTCCCTGTTTATCATTGTCGATATCTTGGCTTGGTATCATGTCTTGATTGCCAATGTCACTGTATAACATTGCATATACATTGGTATCGGTATTTACTATTGTGTATTGATTCAATGATTGCCAATGTCACTGTTTATCATTGCGAGATCTTAGCATTAATACCATTGTGTATTGACAGTATTGTATCTTTATATCAATAATAATCCTGCTAATGTCCTGGTGTCATCGTCTACATAAGCTAACATAGTCATAGGACTAATGTCGACTTGCCATTTGGTCGGCACACAATCATGACAATGTCAATGGATAGGTTATGCTGACCTGATGGGCAGTGAACATCTGAGCATGGGCCCGATGTGTTTATGCTACTTGGACTGGGTAGCCTTCAAGGCTCCATATTCACGATGGACAATCAATTATAAAAACTTGTGTCTTGCAGGGTAGAGCAGAGGGTCTTACTCAGTCTGTGCCACAGAGTAGGGGCCTAGACTGGGGGTGCAGAGGGGTCCCCCCTGAGGTCACAAGGTCGCCCCCTTTAAGGGCTACAGGTCGCAAAGTCGCTTTTTTGCAAAAATATCCAGGTCGCAGGTCACTTTCTTATTATATATCAGTATGGCCATTTGAAAACAACAGGTCGCAGGTCACAAAAATTAATGGTCCAGGTCGAAAAGTCGCCTGGAAAACGGCCCAGGTCGCCAGGTCGCCTTTTACCCCTCTGGAGCCACTACTTCTACTAGGCACTAGACTAGCCTCAAAGTATATTGACTAGGTTACGTAGGTATGAACCATTTTATTAATGTGTGATTGACATTCAATGTCAATGTGAATCAATGTCACATTGAACTATTCATGAAAAATAATAAATAAATTGTTTGTAATTGACCCTGAGTCTAGTTATTAAAATACCAGTTGGGATTGGTCCTGGGTCTAGCCACTCTAGGTTGAGGCTGTTGAGTCAGTCGATAAATTTGACTCAGAGTTGAGTCGCGATCAAAGAGATCAGGAATTTGGCAAAGAGTGATGTATAGGCCTATTATCAAACATGGACGAATCACCGATTTGTTCATATATTAATACTTTAAGAATACAATTCACAAGCATTGATCCACGAAGCGTGAAGAAATCTAACACAGTGACACTGACAGGTCAGGTTGACTGTCAGTGTCAACAACAACACACAACAACAACAAACGAAAAATCCCACCATTTTGTGTGGTCCTGCCCTTGTACCTGGATGCATATCTAAATCATTACAACTCACCTGCTTATAAACTCTCTGTCCTCAGGTAGAAGGAATCTCCGTCTCACCCTCTAGAGCATTGACAGACGTCTAAAATGTCCCGTGATTATGAATAACAAGTTTGATCAATGACGCGTCGTTCCGAAACCACACTGCTTGGGCCATGAAGGTGCAATATTTTGGTCAATGACGTCATAGCCAAATAGCAAAATTATCTCTCTCTGTCTTTTATTCTTGTTTCATGCTATCACACCAAATACTTAACATTAGTAATTGATTAGTCCTGGATTAAAAATTGATAAAATCTTTGTTAAAAATCTGCGGAAATCTAAAATCTCGTGACCTCTCAGAGGACGGCGACGTGTCGGGGTCAAGGACGTTGTGTGACCCCTGGCCGGATGCGCCTGTTTTGGACTCTGTTTTGTGCATCGTCGCCTATCTGTTCTGCAGCCGGCCCCTCTGTGAGACGCTTTCTATTTGCTAGAGGACGCGCTACCCTTGTGAACTATATAGCGAAAAGCATGGCGGAAAAGAAGAAAGTTTGCATTGTCGGCTCGGGCAACTGGTAAGTCCTACATGTGTGATCATATCCACGCTCTCTCGCCTGGCACTGGGCCGAGGCCGCCAGCTGAACTCAATTCCCCACCGACACCCTGATCGGTACTGGGATCAGTCTGATCAGTGGGTGGAGGTGGTAGGCCAGACACACTCTTCTGACTTCCAGAGTCTTTGAGTCCGGATAATGTTTGACAGGGATTTCTTTTTTGAACGACATGGGGAAGGGGGTGGGGTTGGCCCTGCGGCCTGCCCTTGAGGCTTGAGTCAATGAGAAGTTGGAGGGGGGGGGGGGGGCGGGGGGGGGGGGGGGGGATGCGACGTGCGACCACGCCTCTCTCAGTCTCACAGTCACATACAGACATAGACTACTGTCATAGTTGAACGTGCCCAACCAAAGTGGTCGCATAGAATCTGATAGAAACTCTCTACCATACAGTAGTCTTGCTACTCTCACACTGTCTCACACAGTTGGTCTCACACAGTCTCACCATATCCTTCATATAGATCTATGGTCTCACAGAGTTGGTTTTCAGCGAAAAACGAGCCGATTGGGGTAACAAAAGTTGACACCTTGACGAGGCGAGGGGGGGGGGGGGAGGATGTAAAAAATGTTGTGCACTCTGAGCGACCCAACCCCCCCCCCCCCCCATTTTGAAAAAAGAAGATCACTCTCACAGTGTTGCCGAAAACTTTTTCTGAACGCAGGCCAAGGTACGTGGCCTGCGTCTTGGGCATCTTACGCAGGCCATTTCCTTCTCACGCAGGCCATATGAATTTTGATATATCAAGGTAGTTTCAAGTTCAAGTTTCAAGGGTTTTCATTTCACCAGAAAAATTTACAGTATTCATCTTATGCAGTTGATCTTCCTGTATCACTCTCCTGGTAACTAGCTGCGGCGGTCTAGCTTAAAGGTCTAACATGCAATGTAATTTTTACGCTTTCTTATCATTATTTATACCACATTTGATTTACGTTCGCTAAGTACTTATTTGCAGATCGCTGCGTCAAAATATATACAATGCCTCTTAGAGGGGTACTAATAGCACATGCATTTTTATATTTATACCTTACAGGCTATTTTTAACATCGCGTTCCATACATTCACTGAGTCATACTACTGGGGAAATAAAAGTTAGACTAGACAAGACATAAAGAGAATAAATTGGACTGGGTACATAAAAACAGCACATATTATTACATTTCTGTACTTTTGTGAATTATTATGGATTTACAGATCATACATGGTGGCGTTTTGGCGCTTATCAACTGGTTGAGTTCGGCACTGTATAGACACTACTACTAACTACTTACTACTAACTAACTAGCCAGCTAGTCAGATATTAGATTACAGGGTTTTTCTCTGTCCTTAAAATGTTCCTGCCCTCGTAGTGCAGCTGCGGTTGGTCCGCTCTCCATTCCCTATGAAAAAAATTAATTAGCCTGGCCTTTACTTCTCTCTTAAAAGCTTCTTTACCCAGCCATCTCATTTCAGGATCCAAAGCGTTCCATCTTGGTACCTTCATAAACGTCATTAGAAGTTGTTTTATACTATGCAAAATTTATCACAGTACGGTACTGGAGAAGAGAGGCATTTGTGGAGTCATTACCGGTACGCCAAAAAGACCCCCCAGGCCCCCTCCCCCCAATCAATATTTCCCCCTGCTGTTAAACAATTAGATCTAGCATTCTCTTTAAAGGGGAGTCCCCTTTTTTTTAACCCCCCAAAAAAGGGGGGGGGGGGAGAGCAATTTCGACCCTTGACCCAGGCCCGGGGGGGGGGGGGCAAAAACGACCTGTGGGGTGTGGGGAAATACTCTCCCCCCCCCCAATACTATTTATAAAAATACTGGTTATAAGCACTTCCTTAGGCTTTAGTAGGGAGTGGTCAAACCGTCATTAATTGAGTAGGGGTGGTGAAATCCTGCACGGAGGCTCAACAGCCTTCTCCCTCTGGAGCATATAGAATACGTTGTGGTTCCGAAGACTGAGAATATTGTAGAACCTGCACTAGAGGGTTGGTTCGCATATAACCCCCAGGTTATACATGGGAATTTATGGTAATATCTTTAAAATAATCCAGAAAGGCACTGCCAAGGTGGTGATGTGGTCTTAATAAAATTAGCAAATCGGATTTTGCTGTGGATAATAGTGTGTCACTTTGCTCCAAATCCCAGTGTTGGCCTCATATGCATATTATATCATTGCCTAATACCGTAATATGTATGTTTACTCAGGCTTAGACCTGGCCTAGTTGCTGCACTTATAAAGGTCTGACGAAATGCAGTTGGCACTAAGCCCAAGTAAACACACACGTGTAAAGGTCACACTGCCTCTGGCAAAGATAATAGTGGATTGCCTTTAATCAATTTTCAAGCCATTCCTGTATTAGGCCTACATCTCGTTTTAACAACTTACAAGATATTATATTGAGAACCATACTGTATTTAAAAAATACCAATTCTTGTTGTATCACTATCACTCTGTGGATGTACTTGCAGTGTCTTTGTATAGTACATGTAGCAAATTTAGTGATAGGATAGTAGCCCTTTGGGGTGGATATAGCTGTTTATTTCATGGTAAATACGGCACTCCCATTGAGTTAACCAAGGAAGGCCGTATTTAACACCCCCCGTGAAATAACCCTGGTACGTATTTCACGGCCTGTCAAATGATTGAAATTGTTGATTTAACCACTATAAATTAGCTTTTTCAGAGTAATCAAGTGGACTTTTGACAAATATTATTAATAACGACATGAAATAAACACAAAGGAGCACTCGTAGAGTTCCCCACTGAGGGTTATTTCACTCGGCTTCGCCTCATGAAATAACCCTCAGTGAGGAACTCTACTCGTGCACCTTTGTCTATATGGTACACTTGTAAATTAGGGAATTAGCCAATGTACTCATAGTTGGATGAGTGCCATAACACCCCTACCACTGGGTCTGGGCCTGGTATAAGTGGTAACCAGCAGCTACTACTCTAGTGGACAACATACCACAGTTACACGTTACAGTCCCTAGCTCTCCCCAGACCCCCCCCCCCCCCCTGCCCAGTCTCTGGATATATCCTGTTCACGTCGCAATGTTGTAACACATCTCAGAGCGTATCGTATTTTTGGCCCCAACACACCCTCCTAAGGGGCCATCCATTAATTACATACGCACATTTTTGCTCAAAATAGACCCCCCACCCCCCCTGTTGCAACATGTACGCATTTGGACTACCCCCCCCCCCCCCCCATGCGTACATACTCATTTCACTTTCACCCCCCCCCCCCCCAACACACAGTGATAAAATAAAGGGATGCTATCAAATTTACTGAGAAACAGTTAGTGTTGATAGGTACGTATGTAGGGGAAGACACTCTATTTTGAGGATCTGATTCTTGGGGATGGGGGGGCTTGGAGACTTCATAACCTTCTTCTAACCATCCCCACTACGGTACCAATAAGCTACCGTACCAGTAACCTATACCCCCCCCCCCCTTCCACCACATGACACATTGGCGGAGCAAGGCCCGCCCCCCCCCCCCCCCACCAAAAAAAAAGAGAGAAAAAAGAGGAAGACAAGAAAAGAAAGAGAGGGAAAGAGAGGGAAAGAGATGAAGAGGTTGGGGATTCATAGGGCCTGACTGAGGGCCCCTGATTTGGATGGTGGGGGGGGGGGGGGGGGTGTCCTAAAATGCGTGAGAGTGCACCATTTCAAGTCTAGATCAACAACTTTTTCTGGGGGGCATGCCCCCATACCCCTCATAGTATAGCTGATGCGCTTCACGCTCGGGAAACAGATAGTCACTCGAGGTTGGCCAGGTTTGTCCCCCCCCTCTAGACAATCCTGGATCTATCACTGCATAATATTGAGAAATACTCCCCCCTCCCTCAAGAAAAGAAGGAAACTACACCTCCCCCCTCCCCCATGATATTAATAAATTCTCCCACAAAAAGTAATTACACGTACATACAAAACTTGATAAACTTCCATAATGGGATGATCAAAATATCGTCAATTTAAGTACTCATGCATCATTCCACTGGCATATGCAATTTCCTAGATGGGCGGAGGGGGGGGGGCGGGCGCACTTTGCAAAAGCAGAACTCAGTTTGGTGGAGGGGGTCGAGTTTGCTTATGGCAAATAGCGGAGGGATAAGAAATATATGTCATTTTGGGAAAATTCTCCGAGAAAATTTTGAAAATTGGTTGGATATTTGGACCTAAAAAGGTACCAATTCTAGTCCAAAATGACCAAAAAAATCGGCCATATGCGTACACAATGCGTATGCAAAAATGGGCCTAGACCCCCCCACCCCCCCTGTACGCATCTGTACGCATTTGGCCTAACCCCCCCACCCCCCCTTGGTGCGTATGTAATTAATGGATAGCCCCCAAAGCAAATCAGAGGCAGCCCTTAGTGTTGCCGAAATGACACCGGCACATCGAATCGTAATGGCCGATGTGGGCTTATTAGACATTGGGTTCAATGGCTGGCCATGATCTGAGCTCTCCAACAGCGAAAGATATTTTCAGATATTCCTATTAGAAGCAAAGTTATGGCTCTGGAAGTATTATTCAATGAATTTACATTTTTAAATGAATTTTGTAAGTTATCGTTAAATCATAGTGCATATGGCCTGTGTAGAAAGTAAATGGCCTATGTAAGACCTCGTGCCACAGGCCACATTGACCTGAATAAATAAAAAGTTTTCGGCAGCACTGTATTTCTTATCTTAATGTTGCCGTAAAACCCCACATATTACCCATACCTCGCGTATGACCCTTTGATACAGAGAATTTGATGAAATCCTATAACCCAGGGCTGGGTTCTGATTTTGGTTCTTTAGTGATATAGTTCTCTTCAAAAACCTTACGTACTATATAACCTACACTGAGTTTGGGCAAATGCTATAATCCGTGCTGGCGCTCTGATTTGTATACAACACACAAGCTTTTTACGGTATAAATCTTTACTTTTTTTCCAGCTGCCCAATATACAGTTTTAAACTCTGGTACTAATAGTAGGGTAAGGTGCCACATGTTCAGACGCCACCACTTACTGTTATCTGTCTCAAATAGTGACAAACAGATAACACATTGATGTAATCTGTCTGATAGAGTGATAAGCTGATAGTACACCTGAAGTGCCTGGGAAGGTGTCTGCTACCGGTGTATGGTGCTACTTGTAGCCACTGATAACACTTCTAGAGTCAATGTCCACTGTTCTTCTCATCTTAACCAAGTAAATGTAGGGTCTAGAACTTGTATATTAGTAGGTCTCTCCCATTCCAAACCTCAAACAAGACCCCCCCCCCCCCCTCCATCCACTTACACACCAACACCAAAATAGGGAAGAACATAGATCTAACGGACAATGTTTGGTAGATTTAAAGAGTTTAACAGAAACTTTTCCACTGTAAAGGACAGGGACAAAATGTATAGCACCTCTGAGATATGATTGCGATCACTGCCATTGAAAATTAGTTTTAATGGATTCTAAAACAATCATTTAAAGCAACCGATCAATCCGGTAGTACCAATATGCATGTGTGTAAAGCAAGAAAAGTGTTGTGTTCAGGGTAACATGTCCAGAAAAAAGACAGGAACGTCGTTTAATTTCCAATGATAGTATTGAATGTCGGTTTTGTGCATTTAATACAGTAACATGTAGCTCTGTAAAATAAAAATCAATTGGGATATAAATTCAAAATCTTCATGGTGGGGCCAATACATCGGGTTACCTGCAAGGCCTATTGTTCATCTGTGGTCTACAATATGTGAGTTCTATCAATTGTATTCTTTCAGGGGCTCTGTTATTGCCAAAATTGTCGGCAACAATGTTAAGGACAGTGCGAAATTCGAGGAGCGTGTGACAATGTATGTCTACGAGGAGATGATCGAGGGGAAGAAACTGACCGAGATTATCAACGAGCAGCACGAGAATGTCAAATACTTGGCTGGTCACAAACTGCCCGAGAATGTGGTATGTACTGGTGTCTTTATTTTGTGTTTGAAAAAAATGTTTTTATCTAAATACCGGTAGTATTAAAGAGTATGTATCTGACAAATATATAGGATTTCTCAAAAAGAGGATATTTTCTTGGTACCATTTTCTTTGTTTAAAGGAGGCATTTCCCGTTGCATATCGCATTGCACCAGCATGTTTACAATTAGTTCTTGGTTAAGGTGACAAAGATAGTAAACATATTGTGTAGATATTTAACAGAATACCTTATATATTATAAAACGATGGAGTATCGACCTTTGCCCTTTTGAAGTGTAACATATTAGACTTTGAATACTCTTCATTCTTAACAGTGAATTCCCTAACCTCCGTTTTGTGGAGTCAGACAACGTTGAAATCCATTAGATTCAGCCTCCTTTTTATAAAAAAATTTCGGGCATAATCGTGTTTTCTCGGTCCTCTAGATAGCGGTACCAGACATCGTGGAGGCAGCGGCCGGTGCGGACATCCTCGTCTTCGTCGTCCCTCATCAGTTCATCCGGGGACTCTGCAAGGCACTCGCAGGGAAGCTGAAGAAGGGGGCAGTTGGTGTGTCTCTCATTAAGGTAATTTGCTCGTTTTGATAGCACCATGGACTTGTTCTTTATATTGTACTATGCTCCTCTGGCCTTATCGCCAAATGCTCACAGCTTTAGAAGGATAGGACAATTCGTTGCGTATCTGACGAAATAGTTTTCTGCCTGATTTCAGGGGTGTGACCAAAAGCAGGTAAACTCAGTTCTATTTGTGCTTAATTAGAATATCGTTTACTCATTAAGCAAATGGGTTATAAATCATGGGAGAAATTAATAATTAGGTCAAGTTAGTAGGAAATATCAGTATTTTTTCATGCGAATCGAAATATTATTCAAGTGTGACAAATTTATGTTTAAATCAAGCTGGTGTAGGTATGCATCTAAGGTATAGTTACAATCCTGTATTTAGAGAATGTAGGTACTTTTTAAATGTTAAGCACCGAAACCCCTTCAACCTCTATACAATACCCTAAACCCCATATTCAAGAATTGATTATAAGAGCGTTACTACAAATACAGGTGTAGCTTGCTAAGAGTTTGGGAACAGTATATTATCCTCAATAAGAGGTGTGATTGCTGACATATACATTGTATAAAGTGCAGAATACTTTTGTTTTAGCAGTTTCTAAACGCCAATCCATGTCTGCTTCCCCTTTCTAAGCTTAAACTATGTTTGATAGCTATAATTTCCTTTGGGTTTAATTGATACACCGCAGGCCCACGTTAAGAAAATACCAATTCCATACTGCATATTCTTTGGTCATTTATGTTGTATCATTTTCATAATTTTTTTCCTTTTTGTGATATTTATTGACAATTTCCATTTTTTTCAATGAATCAGAAGGAAAATTCGATTATCATTGTCGAACTTTCTATTCTGTAGACACATGCAAGTCACTGTGTTATGATGGTAGACAATGCACATGGAACCAGTCAATGTCATGTGTTAATGTTGGCACTAGCAAGGAGGTACAGATGCTACATCGATGTGGTACAGATATATGATAATCAATGTGTCAAACTGAATAACTTCATTATGGGATAGCTAATATTAATTTACACGCGTGTGTCAAGGCACGAATGTTCGATCTGTGCGATGTCAGAGTTTTATGTGTGAATATGTGGGAAAGGCTAAAAAGGTGTGATGTCTAAACGTGTTTGAGTCACAATTTATTATGTAAGCTGAAAATGAAATGTGCATTCTCATTTGTCCAACTTTTAAGGGTAGTGTTAAAGTATAATATATCAGTGCAAATGTTGGTGCTTTAAATTAAACATTACATTCAGTTAGATCTAGATGTTGAAGCTTTCTACTCTGGTATCGTATATATCGTTTAAGATTTAGTTTAGAATGTGTAAGCAAATAGATAAAGACTTTGCTTGTTTCGAGAACATTCATGGTTGGTACATAATAGAAACATATGTGTTATTCCTACCACGCCTAAACCGCCTTGGTGTACCTATTTAAACAGGGGACTATGCCAGCCGACGCGGTACGTACAATACATCTGACATGCTACACACAGTGATAGACCACAGCTCCTTGCAATATAGTCCATGTTTAGAACTGCTATCAATATTTGATTCACTTGATATTTTGATTAGTGACGGGGAGGGCTGCGGGTTTAAGGAAAAGTAGGAGTATACTGAATATATCATAATGGTCCATAATATTGCAAGTTCTCAAACTAAAGCTGGTCCTGTGCAGGTCTCGTATATGCACAGGGCTAAAGATGCTATGAAGTCAACGTGTGGGTACGCTTAAATGGGCCACTACAGTGTTAAGTGTAGCTGCAGTGTATCATCTAGCATTGCATATATTATAGGTGCATTATTGACCCAGGGGCACTACTGTGCCGCAGGGTCTTATACGACGGTTCTGAACTCAATTTAAGACATTTTTCCCATCACTTGTATCTGGAATAATTCTGCAAATAAAGCTTTCTGCAAAACAAATGTCACGGTCTCATAATCTCCTGACAAATGCCCATGTCCCTATACAAGTATTGCAACTATGGGTTTTGTCAAATAGTAAAAAATGGCATTTCAAAATGTGTCACTTTTGGCTTTTTTTGACAAATTTCTTTAACACTGCTGGTATAGGAAAAACCTCCCTCCTATGTCCTCCACCAACTTGTTAAGCCCATAGAGTTCCATGTTAAAGCAGCCAGGAACGCTTTTTTGAGACGGTATATCCCTCTCCCTCCCCTGGGTCACATGTGATGCCAATCGCCAATACCATTCATTTTGTGTTCTGTGTGGATGAATGACCAACTTAGTCATTAAGTCATTTAATCACTATTTCTTATTCACCGAGTTATATAGATATAATTGGTATTACTCGATACCTTACATAGTCTGGGGGAGTAGTGCAACAATTTGCCAGTTTTACCCAAATAACATAACACCCCATCCACAGCGGTTCTCTAGTGCGGCATGTGTGCAGATCAAGTTTGCATGTTTTCTCTCTCTTCTCATAAAATATATCTACTGTACCATCACATTTAAGCGCCGGTTTTGTACATGCAAAAGCACCAGGGTAGAGGGGTGTTAAAATATCTCTCAAGCACTAAAAAGGTCTTCTGTCTTGTTATAACTCTATTAGTGATGTGCACTTAAGGTGTATGAGTGCTGTGGTGGTTTCTGTGACGGTATGGAATGTAAACAGTCCACATTCACACAACATGGGATCAGCACACTCGTTCCCAGAGCCGGAATGTCGGCATTCCCGCTCATTATCTGACTAAAACCGTACTAGAAAACATCTATACCCGCTTTACACATTCAATATAGGACCATTCAAACGTGCATTTAATGAATAAACTATTACATTCCTATATAAAAGGATGCGGAAAAGAAGTTAAAATACATTTGTAGTAAAGCTCTTCCCATGCGTTTCATGTACATTTTTGTACTGGCAAAGAGGTGATCTCATATACAAATACATATCGATGGCACTGGCAAGGCTTAACAGGTGCATCAGATAGAAATTGAAATGGTATGTTGGATATTAAACAAGTTACCCCTGAAGTGTATAGTACTAACGTGTGTTCATAGCGTTCTGACAAAACGCGTTGTCTTTCACACACCATCAGCCATACATACAGTCTGCAAAATAGTCAAATGTACATCAGATATCTTACTTAACATGCATGTTTCTTTCATCATTTCTCCACTTATTCTCTATCGTGGGGGCTATCTGCTTAAGTATACAGTGATAGTGCCGTCAATGTTACAATTCTGTATATCATGACTAGTATGTTGCACTCTCATTAAAAAAATACCAGTACCGGTACAGATAGGTTGTGTATCTAGCTGGACGACAATACTAAAACTCAGGTTTTCAGTGTTTTGTGCTGAACATCACTGGTATAATTTTAGTTTGATAATTAACCATTACTCATTTGCTCATCTGATGCGTCGATCTTCTTTTTTTCAGCACGGCTAACGTTTTTGATATTCATACTTTAATATGAGTGATTTGTGAGAGTGTTTACATGAAAGTGAACGGTTGTTTTTTAAAAAATCGTAAATTAAATTAGTGGTTGCCTTTGAACAACATACGCAGGTGATAGCGGTATGTCTAGCATTGTAACGAGAACATCTGATTCAGTGTGTGTGAATTTTAACCTCGCCTGACACGCTCGCTGTGAAGGTGGGGGGGGGGGATGCTTCAAGGGTGAGAGGTCCCGTTAGGGTAAGAAACCCCGGACCCGAGGGCATATATTCACTATTGCAGTGTGGGGAGGAATCAACACTAGGTAGTTTGTACTCCTTCATTTTCAGCAGCAAGATTACTTATGTTATAGCGTTATGAAAAGGCGATTGGTTGTTAACAGTGTGAACTAATGTAATCACCCCATTAGTTACCTCTAAGAATTATATCAACTATACATGTATTCAGTTCAAATTTACTTCATTTGCTATAACGTATCTGTTCCTCATAATACTTCTTATGCTAGCACATGTAGTTGCTTGTAAACACTCCTTAGTTTTAAAAAGCAATAAAATCATAATTCATTATAAGTCTACAATCACCAATAAATTAACTGTAACATTGAAAATTAACTAAAACAAGTTTCTGGAATTAACTCATACCTCATTTGAAGTAACATATGTGCCGGTTAGTGAAACCACGTTTAAAATGTTGATAAAACATCTAAGAAAATACCCAAACTATTTATGAAATTGATTGTGATTTTACCATAAATACTTTTATTTTAGGGGTTGGACTTTAACGACAAAGGCCTGGAGCTCATCTCCAACGTGATCCGGAGTATGTTGAGCATTGAGTGCGCTGTACTGATGGGTGCTAACATCGCGTCTGAGGTGGCACGGGAGGACTTCTGTGAAGCCACAATAGGTAAGGGATCACTAAGAATTGAAACTCATATTACTAAACTGTGTTAAAGATATAATTTTATCTACTTATGCACTGCTTGATTTTCCTCAGAAAAGTACAATTGACTTTCCATGGGAAAGTAGAATTCCCCAGGAAAGGTTGCTTTTGGTCAACATAGAAATACATGTGGTTGCAGAGCTTTTTCTTTGGCGACCTGGTCCGTTTTCCAAGCAACCTTTCGCCCTAGGCCATTAATTTTAGCAACTTTTAGACAAAATTCACTATGGTAAAAGGTCTAAAAAAGTGACTTCATGACCTGGACCCTTTTTTCCTCGACGTTCCTATCTCAGGGGACCCCTCTGTCACCCTACACATGGTAGTTAATCATGGGAATAGCTGCACATGGTACTGTGTCTGTCATAGCTGCAGTTTGATATGACTACCGATTTCATGGTTTAAGATCTTCCGATAATGAGGCCCATTGAAACTTATTTAGAACAATATGAACCATCCCTCTGTCTGTTAATGCGGAATACCCGTTTACGGTGCGTCTCGTGTTGTTTATTGCAGGCTGTAAAGACGCTGTTATTGGCGCCAGTCTGAAGGAGATCATGCAGACCCCGTACTTCAGGATAGTGGTGGTGGACGATGAGGAGACGGTGGAGCTGTGTGGTGCACTCAAGGTAAGCATTGTCAGCCATTGTTTAAGTAGCAGTATATGTATGGGGCCGTCCAGAAATTACGCCATGCCATTTTTAGACAGTTTTGACCCCCTACCCCCGTCCCCCTTAATCGTGTTTTGACAATAGAAATGTATTAAAAATGGACCCCGTGTAAAGCAATAGCCAAGTGTGAATGAATTTTATCCCTCCAATACTGTAAATTCTAGCATACAACCCACTAGAAAATATTGTTAAAAAACTTCCTAAAAATACAAGAAATGTCCAGAAATGATATGAAAATGCAGCACATCCAGGAGAAAGGGTTCCATACTGTGCTTTTTGTTCAACTCACACATCCTTGATGCAAAAATACTGTGGTGAGAGGGTACGGAAAATTTAATGTTGCTCGTCTTTGTACAGAACATTGTGGCCGTTGGTGCAGGGTTCGTAGATGGACTGGGTATGGGAAACAACACCAAGGCTGCAGTCATCCGGCTAGGGCTTATGGAGATGGTCCGCTTTGTTCAGGCTCTCTACCCACGTAAGTCTACTACCGGTACATTGTATATGTATATATGGCATTTGCTCTCATAAATTTAATCATTGCTGTGATGCACACGTATCTACTGTCAGAGACACCACTTGTTGTCATTTTATACATGTAGTGCGTGGAGTTGAAAGTCCAATGGAATATCTTATATTGTATATGTTTTACTTACTACTTTCGAGAGCCAGAATTATTAACTTTAAAAAAATCTAATCTGAACATCTCCAACATAAATATAATATCGATTAAATTCATCGCTAGACTAGTGGCTAATTCTCCGAGATCAGTGACAGAGTACAATATGTATATACAAACGTATAACTCTATCCAATGACTAACCTGTGGTCTCCTTTCCCCGCTGACAGACTCTAAGATGGAGACGTACATGGAGAGTTGTGGTGTGGCAGACCTGGTCACCACGTGTTACAGTGGACGCAACAGGAAGTGTGCCGAGGCCTTCATCAAGACCGGCAAGGTGCGTACTGAACACGATAAAGGCCGCTGGACATTACTTAAACTACAAAAGAATCATAGCATTCTTAACAGTAGTTGTCATGATAAAATATTTTATATGTGAAATTTGTATTGAAAAATTATAGATTCATCTCAAGTCCAGCATTTGGATGTTGAACGTATGAGGACCGACGTAAAAAGACTTGTTCACTATGCAGGATAAAAATGTTTTGCAAATGTGAAAAAATAAACCGATATATCTAAGTAAATATGTACATGTATTGGTTTTCATGATTGATATAATTATAACCTTTTTTTAAATTTGATATTGTTTAGTCCATCGCTGATTTGGAGACGGAGATGCTGAACGGTCAGAGTCTACAGGGGCCACCCACTGCTGCTGAGGTCAACGTTATGCTTAAAGCCAAGGGCATCGAAGACAAGTGAGTATCTTAGAGAAGTACATACCGGTAGTTTTATTCAATATGGGCCGATAAGTTTACTGTAGAAATAAACACACATTGCGATTGCTCTGTGACCATATGCCACAGGAGCTAGTCTCCTGTAATACGATGCCATGTTTCCTACTTTTTTACTTCTACTTTTAGCTGTGATTTCTACATTTATTAATACCAATTTCCTACAAGAAATCGTTGTCAACGTAGAGCACCTTGTGTTGTTAAGGTCAAACCAGATCAAACCATCAATAAATGACTTTCCCATCCTCCTTTCAGGTTCCCCATGTTCACAGCAATTCACAAGATCCTAATCAAGGAACTAGAGCCCACAGCCTTCATTGACTGCTTGCGGAATCATCCTGAGCACATGTGAGTCCGTCCCCATATATCGGTCAGAAATCCTGCTGTAAAGTTTCCTGCTAAAATACCCCGTGCCGAGAAGTTGGTACGTACTGTATAGGTGTTCACAACTGACCAAACACCAGGTGGTTTCCTGCCCTGTCTAGTATGTAGAACCCCCACCAGGGAGTGCCACGTGTCTGTCTAGTGTTCTAGTGTCTGGTAAACCAAGCAGGTGGCGCTGTAGTGTGGAATAAACTATTGTACCTTGTTCCTCAATGCAAGGTGTCTAAATTCTGTTGCCATATGACATACCTACAATACTAGTGTATGTCCTAACTTTTAGTTCTATATTAATTGGCTCACACAGTAATAGTAATAATGAGATACAGTTTCATATGTCATCGGGCCAATTTCTAAAATATAACTCTTGACTTGAATAGATAGCCACTTGAAGTGCCTTGAAGATTTGGTTCATAGTACATTACCAACGATAACATATTTATGTAATCAGCCAAATTATCTGGCCAGTATATTTACCTCAAGGTGTCACAAAGATCATCCCTGTTGTTCACGTACACAAAAGGGAGAATTAACAGTTCTAGCTTATGAAATGACGTCCTTTGATAGCTGTGTTACTGATGAACTGTACTGAAAAAGGTACTCCTCTCTCTCAGGTAGCTTAGTGAATTATGTATATATATACAATTTTGAATTTAAATTGATGAATATACCCTCTTAAAATGCATCACTGGGTTCCCTCTTAAAGTAGCAGGTTACTTCAATAAGTGTCGCCAAACTAATGTATCATGTAAGAAATTACTAATAATGTTAAACGTTCAAGAGAAATTTTGAAGCCATATTTCATGACAATATGAGTTGTTGAGTTTGAAGTAATATACAGGCTGTATATATGCTGTACTGGAAATATCTCGATGTAATGCACATGAGCCTTCGGTGCCAGTTTTCCTTGTGACGCAAATACTATATTCTGTTTTAGTAGAAATAGATGCAGAAGATTGTTACCAAAAGCTTTACTTCCCCTTTGTGATTTACATTAGCTTATGTCAATTGATTTTTCTTTTTTAATTAGCACTTTGTTTGATGAGTACCGTAAATTCTCGCGTAGAAGCCGCGGCTTGTACGCGAGTCAGACTCAGCTTTCTTTTGATACCAAACATGCCTATATAGGGTGCGGCTTATACGAGAGTTTTTATAAGTATACTACAGTACCAAAATCGCAATATTCAGATCCCCTCTGCGGCTTGTATAATTTGTCAAAGTTAGGGGTGCGGCTTATACGCGAGTTAGGCTTATACGCGAGAATTTACGGTAGCTTAGAAAAACTTAAGTCTATTTTAGCAATGTGTGACTGTTTTAGGTGTAGATTTTGTATCGATATGCCTGCTTACTCTTTGTTTTTGGAGGGGAACAGTTAAATTTAATTCCTAGATCCAGTATTACAATATCAATCTGTGATCTCTTAGATAGAATATAACCAATAGTCTCATGTCTTGATGGTCTGTCTGTATGTCTTTAGGAACGCTGTACAAACATCTTTAAATGTTTAGAAACAACGATGAAAAGTGTAAGACCCTGTTGTAAAAACTATGTAAAGTTGGGATGCACAAACTATGTATTAAAAGTCGGGATGCACTTACTATAGCACAAATTGTGTGAATTTGGGATGCACTTACTATAGCACTTACATTAGACCTACAGAATTCTTACGAGACACCTAGATTATCCCACTTGTACAAGAGTAAACCATTTTGGATATATTACATACTTAGTATTACAGACCAATACACGGAAAGCATTTGGCACATCTTGCAGCGGCAGTAGATACCGCTGGTACATGAATAACACATTACCGCAATGCTGCTGCAGCATGCTGCAAGAAGCTGATTTACCATTAAAAATGTCTGACTTGTAATCATAATAGTATCCTATATAAAATGAGTTATATTCATGTGTAGGAAATTATCTGTAATTTACCGGAACACAATGGCCAGTGAAACGATACCGAATAATACACTTGTACTAAAACTAGTCGATAACAGAGACATGATAACTAGTCTGTAATATAGACTTGAATATATAATTTCATGTTAATTGTATAAAATGTACTGAACTAGTGTAAATACTATATTTTGCATTCACTACAAAAATGAAAAAAAGCACACAAGTACCATCACTTTGTGCATGGCGGGATTACTGGTTATATTTTTCAAAATAATTTGATCAGGGATAGATGTATTTGGTTGGTATATCAAATGTGTAAACAATTTTCTATTGTATTTCTGTTCTGCCACAAAAGCAAAATTTACCTATTCCAGTAGCGTTTATAGTAGCATAATTCCATGTGTGTGCTATGTAAAGACTTGCTATGCATGAGGACGGTTTTTGGAGGTGCTACCAACTCTGCTCTGATCTCCCTCATAGAAGGCAATGCACTAGCCTGGGTTTGTCATTAGAAGTTACTTGAAGATTCAAATATCCAAGAGATTTTTGGTTTTTGATAGTACTTGAGGGTTGGTAGTTTAGAATTATATTTTTGCGTAAACAGTATTTAATTAGAATAATTGTAAGCAATTAACATTGCAATTAATACTATTTTAAGGTAACCAAAGATAAAGAAAAATGACACCCTCGTTGAAATATATAGAGTTCTGGTTGTCTGTATTTGGTTACCATCATTAAAGTCATAATGGTCATTGGTGCTTGACTAGCTGCTGTGTTGGACTAATAAACTGGAAAATGGTTCAAAGAATTATTGTGGTTATAGTTTTTCTTTTCTTTATTTCTCGTACATTTGTTTTACGTTTTCATTGATAGCAATGACACATAACACGGAATGGAAATGTTTTCTTTTTTTTAAAATTTTGTATGTGAAGAGAATGTCCAGCATGAACTGAACCTGCTATGAATCACATGATTTAAGTTGCCAACACTTTTTTTTATTTAGAAAGCGCGCTGGTCTCTGGTGTGTTTATCTCAGTTCTAACTCAATATCTCAGGTGAAGATTTGTGCTAACTTTGACAATCCCCTTTTGAGTTCAGAAGGACTTTCAGCAGATATGTTATGGACAAGTTAAGTGACAAACGATCCCAGAGCGCCAGTTCTGTCCGTACGGGCCCTGTGAAATTGCTGACCAGTGTTCGGCTGCATTGGTTTTGGTTTTAAAACTATATATTCATCGATCCCAGAGGACAAGCCAGTCGTATTTGACACTTCTACGCCCGACGCTCAGCGCCTATTGGCAGTTCCAAGGGTGCCCCCGAACCCCTCCACTTCATACGAAACCTCAGACACCACAACATACAAAGGGTATAACAGTTTATGTCGACCTAATGTCTGCATCGGGTGCCACAATGAAAACAGTCTTTACATGTGTATACATGTAAATTGTGGTTTAAGTAAAATATTTTCGTGAATGCTTTACAATGCTATATAATATACCGCTACCACATCCAATTCTATTTTCGATGAGGTTTTGAAAGATTCCTTCTGCATTGAAGTTTGTTCAATTGCCCGTTTTCTTTTCTTTTTGTTCTTTTTCTTTTTTGCCCACTATTTAATTTTGTGCCATCTGGTGTAGGTCATTTGTGAAACATCTTGAGTACAAAAATACTGCAGACAGGATTTCTATCTAAACAAAGACAGGCCAGCCGTCATAAAATATCAATGGCTAATGTAAATATGTATCATATTCAAAGTAAAATTATCCTTTATGCTTTTTAATAGAAATGTGAGAATAACCGATACAATGTACTTCTTTCAACTTTATGAAGCTGCCATATTATATATTTTTGAAAAAGGATTTGCATAAGCTCTATCCCATATTTAGTATGCAAATAAGGGAAGTGGTGGGGTGTAGTTTTGCATAATGCGTAGCTGAAGCAGACAAAAATCTTATAATGTAATGTGGGTTATGGGGGTATTTTTAGATAATCTTTGCCACATTCAAGGTAATTCAAAGATTTACAAAATGGACGCATAGGTATGAAAGTGACTTCTCGGATGGATCACTTTTCCCGTTGGTGTAGCATTGTGTATATTTTCTCTACTAGGGATGTCCACCCGCTGCTAGCCCAGCTCAAGGCGTCCGTGTCCAGCCGGCTGTAGGAGGACGTGGCCTCATGGCCCTACAAGGGACGGACCACAATGTGCCATAACACAGGGACACTCTGTCTGAAGTATCATATCTGAAGTTAGGCTAAACAAATCCTTAGCGTTCGTTGCTGCGCCCTGAAGATCATCGTACACAGGTGTACTCCATAAGCCAACCACACAATCACACGGTCTGCGGGATTGGACAGCATTGAACAAAATCTTTGACTGCCATCAAACATTTTTCCGAAATCGTCTCAAGAGACAAGGTGTTTATGATTGAAATGAAAGAAACCAAGGCAAATTCACCTCTCTTTCGTATTGAACGCAACTGAATATCATACCGGTACTGCCAAAGTGGATTAAGTAAAAATATGTACCAAGTACATTTATATGCTGTCATCGGTGATCTGTACAGTTTGTCCATCTTCAGAGTAAAATACTGCTTTAATACATGAACACCGAAAGCACATACATGTATACATGTAGAGATAAGCCTTACACATACAGGAGGTTATAGCCGAGTAGTGGACTTCACATGATTCCATGATGGTTCTAAACCAAATACAATTGACACAGACACTGCCAGAGGCCGTGCATGATAACTATATACCCACTATCCGCATTCTAGTCAGTAATTGTATTGATTGTTAACTACATGTATATTGTGATAATGTGATTTTTACTATGTATCAACTCAATGTATATAATTACGTCCTGTATGTCTTTTTACGCCACTAATTCTTATTAATATAATACTAGTACCTGTTATCGCTGTGACTTCAAAAGTACTGAAAAAACAGTAAAACCAAGGAATTATAATAACAATAAACATCAAGTATGTAAATTTGTAACGTTTTAATGTCATTTGTTGTCTTTCAAACAGCAAATATATACACAGGTTAGTACATGATAATCTAGTTGTCGTCTTCACCAGGTTTTAACTAGACTTTGTCTTATTATATGGATACAGACATAACTTGTTAATTAATCACAGACATAATCTACTACATAAAAAACACATGGTAGGGGTAATAAGCGTGCTTAATACTAGAAAGTAAACATACCAGAACACACATATATATATAGTGCGTTCCATAAACTGCATACTAAGTATGACAGAATTGACGGATCTACGGTACGTATTCAATATGTGCTATAAAGGATGGGAGAGAAAACTTCCAACTGTTTTTGGACCAATATTCCGGGGTAGGTTGGGGGTCTATTTTGTGATTACCAAAGTGGATAGAAAGTAAGGTACCCTAGAAACAGACCAAGACCCATGTGTTCTGAGTCTATGAACATAACACAGTTTTTTCACTTAGTTATTGCTTCGAATGAGCAAAAAAATGTAAATTTCGCATTCGGGGACAATTACATAAGATTCACTAAATATGACATACCAGTAAATGCATATCATAATCCAGCCAACCTACTGTGATCAGAAAGATATAAACAGAGAGGTATTTCATCGCTCTTTCTTCGAGGAATTTGACATTCATTAGAAAGAATGCCTTATATATCAAGCACCAGAAGTAATCGAAAGAGTTCAAGCCGATTTAAGTATGCATCTCTCACCAGGTCAGGACAATACAGCAGAATTCTTCAACAATATTTGCTGAACTATCAATGACCGAGATCTTGGTATTAATATACATCAGCAATTTAAAGACGGTGTTATTTTAACGTTGCTATTAGTAGGCTATGTTGCATTAAAATGGTGAATGGTTTATGTTCCTATTTCAAAGCGTCTAAATGTATAGGTTGATCTGAGGATTTAGAATCGTCATAAATTCACAACTCTCATTCTAGGATATGGGGCCATAGACATGTGTTATCTTTCTTATTGCTGAATCAATATATTTTTCTGTCCAAATGTCTCGTGACTGTCTCAGTACAGCGCTATCTTATACTTGAGTTACCACTCATCTTTAATCGATATTTCAGATCTATAGCGAATTATATGGCGGTAAGCATGTCCTTGTTCGGAATTATAATGTCAACCATTCACACTACATACAGTGTAGACTTGAATGTCATTTGGCATCAATCTTAATGACATACACTTAATAAACCTATCATATCATTCATTACATTCTATTGAAAGATATGATGTCACTCCTTGACTTATACAGGGGCTAATGGGACACTAGTTACCCGGTCATCAGAAGCCTCCCTACATTCAGCCCTGGTAAGATATCGACATGGCAGCAACCGTAAACTCTTGCGTACAAGCCCAACCCACATCCAAACTGCACCCCAAGTTTGAGGAAATCCTATAAGCCGCACATGGACTGAGTTTGGGCAAATCCTCTACGCACAGGGGTTTTAAAGTTCTCATACAAGCCATGGCTTTTACGCAGGAGTTCAGGGTACCGTAAAATCTCGCCTAGAAGCCGTGGTAAGTATGCAAGTCAGATCCCTAGTGCAATTATAGGAGAGGCAGGGAGCAGCTTATACGCGAGTTTTTTTTAGATGTATGCCAAAGTGGCCATAATCAGATGCCCTATGGGGCTTATAGGATTCTCCAAAGTTAGGGTGCGGCTATTACGTGAGTTAGGCTTATACGCAAGGTTTGATGCTAACTGCGCAGAAGGTGGCATCTACTCGTTATATGCACTTTGTGTTGTCTACACCAGTGCGTCTGTTCTCTGGGTCTGTCCTAGTTACAGTTGTAATCTCTTTATCAGTAGGCCCCATGACGGCAAACCATGAGTGCAGACAATATCATGCATTATCAGAAGATCAGATTGTGTCATATAGAACCCCCTCCCCAGACTTCCCGATGTCCCGTGGTACCATCTTAACATGTGCCATACATTCCGTATCTCAAATTAAGTTTAACATATTTGCCTTTATCTACTTAGACTATGATCATGTCAATTTAGTTTAGCACACAATATATCTCTTCTTACCGTCTTTGTTTCGAGATACATTGTACATCATTGTATATATATACACTTTTGTAATAAGCTACACAAAATATTGAATAACATGTCATTCAACAATTAACAATAGACAACGGTCTCTTTCAATGACGTCCTAAAGTCTCCTTCACGGACATAAACCACTGAAGATAGCGATAAGGTTTTGGATAGGACTCTGTCCATAAATGTGACAAGCTTTCTGATAAGACTCGAGTCCTATCTTACATTCATGACGTGTCCTCCACCTCCTCCTTTAAAAAACATACACCACGTGTTCCACTGTGAGGCAAATAACAAGAGAAGATGTGTTTCAGGTAGCCTGGTCAGAAAATCTGAGGTAGCTCGGTCGGATTTTCAGAAAGTATCAAAAACATTTTCCAGCGATCTTCTAAGACGAAATCTATATCTTAAAATATGAAAGAAAAAGGGTGCTTTAAAAAAAAGTGAAGTCAGTCCTATTTTGTTAAGCACCGTCAGGTGACCTAAAACACACGTTTTGTTTAGGGAGCCTCAAGTTCCTAACAATGGGCTCATAGATTATGTCTACTAAGGCCACACCAAAAATAAAAGTTGGTCAATGGATTTCACTTTTCAAAAAATGGTGCGAGCGAGCGAATTTTTTTTTTTTTTTTTAAAGAATTTTTTTTTGTCAATGGATTTTGTTGGTGGAAAAGTGGAGCGAGCGACAATTTTTTTTTTTTTTTACCCAGCCTCTGACAAAAGTCCCCTAACATAAAATTTATTGGTTGATCTGGGGGAATTACTGGAAGAAAATTTTGAAAAAAAAAAAAAATCTCAATTTTGAAAAAAATGAGGCGAGCGAAATCCATTGACAATTTTTTTTTCAAAAAAAATAAAAATTTCCATTTCCGAAAATAAGGTGCGCGAAATCCATTGACCAACTTTTTTTTTTGGTCTGGCCTAAAGTATCAACACATGTTATCACATTTAAACGAACAAAAAGAAAACCTAGATGAGAAACTGCGTTAGCATATTCAGGCCAACTAAGGATACAGAATTTCTAAAACCATCCTAAGCAAGTCCTTGTATTAAGCATATCAAGATGTGTTAGAAGCACAATGCGTATACATGTAGTGCAGCAATATGCCAAAGCGATAGGTATCTAACGTGTGCTCGTTATAAGTACACTGTTCTGTCACGTCATAGACGACTCATTCAAGTGTTTTGAGGATTCTTTGTTTTTGTGTGGATTTTGAAAACCCCCAAAAAAGAAAACTAGCAAGATTAATGAAATGCAAAACAAAAATTGAAATACTTGATCTTCACATGGCTCTTACACATTCTAAGTTACATAAATAACTGTAACACATTCTAACATGATACATTATCAGATCATTTTAGTCTGTTTTCTCCTCATGAGTAAACAATAGAAAATATGTCCACAATTGCTTTTCATAGCACATCTTTCAAATGATATGGTCTATGGAAATCGGTAACTGCGTAACATGGGATTGTACACATTTAGATATAGATATATATATTCTGCAAACCCTTTCTCACGATTCATACACATTTTTATTTCTATTTTATAATATGTGTAGATAACTACAGTAACTTTGAACAACTATGAAAAACTGAACCATATATTATTTCCAACAGCCTGTGTAGACTGGGAAGCACCCTGATATTTCATCAGCAGAGAATGCCTTAGGAAGAATACACGATTATCTCTCATTTACCAGGGAGGGAATAGCAATGCTCAGATTATAAAACATTGTCAGATTTTACCCTAAATGTATTATCTCTACTAGGCCTTAAAGCTCTGAACCAGGGCCCTTTAACGCACAAACCAAGTTCCCTGTTTTAGATATTCTAAATATACCAGAGTCCCCACTTCTGGAAACCTGACGCGGGTCATCTCGAGTTTGATAGTCCCTAGTACATAGCCTTAACATTGAGCCCCCTGGGGCAACGGGCACATATATTCAGGAGGGTCTGATAGCGTATAAATAACACAACTCTAGGCACCCAATAGAGCATTTCTGCCACAATGAACATGGTATTACAAGATAATGGGCTGGATTCTTCCCAGTAACAAGGCACCCATACTGTATTTAGACTCCAGGTGGTGTTTTGGGTCAGTGACTGACCTCCCTGTTCTAAGAGACGGCTGCACTCCGGGGTGGGATCCTCCGGAGTGTGCGCGCTGAGTAGCAACTACCCGACAAGTGGCACGCTGATTTGTGAGACATCAGCTTTTGGGCGACGTGTCATTTTCCTGTTCCGAGTCTGAGAATTCATCGAGGTCTGATACCCTGTCTTCACGTTTCAACAGTTGAGTCTGTATTGTGTTGAGTCTCTTCTGTATTGACTCGTAGTCAAACGTGCCACGTTTCTCTCCAAATGGGTCCTGATGAAAAAGTCAAAAGTTCACAGATCATTGTGAGAAAGCCAATCAAAACCAACATGGAGCACTTCTTTCATGTAAATTGTTTTGGAATGCATTGAGCTGTCCTTGTGATCTGAGTGCACATTCGGCCAAGGTCTACCAATCTGCAGGCTGATACTGATTATAAATATTACTTTGTCCTGTTTCCAACTCCATATCAAATCCTTATTGTTTGGATATTCAGGAAAAGGATATATTCCAAAAAAAATCAGAGTCAATATGGTAGTTTGCAGGATTAAGTTAAGATGATATGTTTATCTACATAATTGATGGTACATTACTTACCTGCATACTTTGGCCATTCTGCTGACTGTTAGCTGTACATGTGCTGACGTAGTAGTCATAGTAGTCAGGGAACGATTTCTCCATCACCTCCCTAAAACAGAGGCATCAAGTCATATAGCGAGTTAATCCTCTAAGGATGGAATAATCCTTTAATATACCATGCCTTTTTGTCGTCATAATGCATGAATACAACACTGGTGGGAAATTTATCAGGGCTGCATTTATGCTTTGGGTGTTTCATATGAACCTTAGATTTTATACACAAACTATAACCTTTTCCATGAACGAAGAGTATTTAAAAGTACAGAATTCCTGACCTGAGTGTACTCGGGCAGTCACATGCTCCTTCCAGCATTTCACAAACTGCCACCCGAAGTGTCTCGTGCCGGATTATGTCGTTGTACCGTTTGGCATCACCACCGCTTCGCTCCTGTAATAGAAAGGAAACAAATATTTGTTTCATTCCCATTAAAATTTCCTTTTGTTAAATTGAAATATTTAAATATCAAAGAGATTATGATGTACTGGTGCAAGACCAGTTATCTAGGCTGGCTACTATCATTAATACTTTAACTTGGATTCAAACCCGGGTCTCTTTCTCTGTCTCCACTAGAAGAAGCTCCCCGGCAGGGATACCTAAGTCGTGGCTTATAGGCGAGGTTTTATGGCACTAGTATTATGGACTTAGTGTATTATTCTCCTGACTATTTTCACACAAAAACATAGTATAAGTCGTCAAGGAACAAAGATGGGTCGTAAATTATTCCCATTCTGACAACCTGTATGTGGAGCATGACGAATTCACGTTAATCAAAGGAATGGCACTTATAAATGTTAAAACAAGCATAACACTAATCAGTAACTTAGCGTAGATGTAATCCTGTAAATATGTTCTGCTGTTATGATACTGTAAAAGGAGATCGCCAGAAATTGTATTTGGAGAAAAACACTCCCCTAGAAAGGCTGTGAATCTTAATAAAAAATATAGAAAATAAAAAGTAGTTTATGACTTCTTTTTTTTTTTGAACAAGGTAGCTCTGGCTGATGAGGTCTCCACACTTCGTTAATTGAAAATCGTAGTTTATGAAGGGTGCTGTCCAGTACCTGTTCAAAACCAGGCTCGTTGTGGTAGGGTTTTTCGTTCATCAGAGACTGCACCGAGATGAGCACGCTCGACAGACTCTGTGCAGGGCTCCAAGCTGGCCCCGACCACGTTCTACAAAAGGAAACCGTTTTTATTTTCAATAAAAACATTTCTTGTCAAGACATATTTACAGCAGAAGGTTAATTGATTTAATAAATGTTTTCTCATGTGAAGGTTACCGTAAGTCGGCGTCTACAGATTGATATACATGTATTCGGTGAGAGCAGAGATATATTTCTCTGTGGGTATAACTATATAAAAAAAAATTCAAAACCAAAAGAGTGTCAGATGAATAAAAAGATGAGGTGTTCTTAGACTTAAACCACAATTATTGTGCTGACAATGTTCTACCCGACCTACCCGAGGATGCTGAGGCAGACTTTGCCGTTCTTGTAGAGGTTGGGATTGAAGCGCACGCGGCCGCTACCAGTCGTCATGAGTCGGACACGCGGAGGACGGATCGGGTAGTCAGGGGGGCAGCGGATCAAGAAGTAGAAGAACCCACCCTCGTAAGGCGTATCAAAGGGTCCAGTAATGAGTGCATGGATCTGGAAACATTTAAATGTGAATACTATTATATGGACTGCTAAATTGTCACATGACGGCAAGATGATTTTAAAGGTCGATGCTTAAATTTTCTTACTGCTTTGATGATTGTGAGATTATCGATATTACCGTTAAATTTTTCAGACCATGTTGTACGGTGTGAAGACTAAATTTATTTTTCTTAATTAAAAAAATTCCACAGACCACATCACAGATGCGGGTTATACACAATTGGGAGTGCGGGTAATACAGTTTATATTTTTGGCATTAAACTACAGTACCGGTGCATAATCAGACTCTAGGCGTGGGCCAAAGACCATATGGGAGTTGTAAATATGCGAGATGTGGGTTATACTCGAGTATTAACAGTACCCACCTTGGTTATGTCGTCCTTGTCTGGTACAATACACATGCCTGGTGGAGGCTCCTTGTAGATGCTCATAATGTCTCTGAAGTGAAAAGGATTCCAGATTTAACACCACTATCTATGCTATCCAATGTCAAATTCCAACTTACAACATCTCAACTTTGGATATGCACTTTTTGTGCGAGGACCCAGAGAGCACATATGGTTCAAACATTTACTTGGTATACCTCATGGTGAGCCTTACATTAATCACTCCCTGGGCCCTTGTTCTACATAAGAAGCCATTTGAAATACTATTGCCAAATACACATCTGCTCCCAGACTGTACATTGTCAGTAACTCTTGAGCAGTAGATCGAGACTCAAGAGTAGACTGTTAGTCTACCAGTATATGTAATTAGTTGTTTGTTTGTTTGTATTTCATTTATTTATCCTGCCAGGAACGTTGGTCTGGTACACCGTATTACACAAACACCAGTTGATATATAATTCTACAAGGTTATGGTACGTAACCACTGCTCCACAGTATCAAGACAAGGTGTGATAACACCGGAACATTGACCAGTGCATATGACCATTAAATGATTAATTTCAAGCTGGCTTTTTACTGGTTCAGATTTCAGGACTTCCAAGACACATGACACCATATTTTGAACAAAAGATATAAATTTCATATTTTATGATGGGTGCTTGTCTATTTGTAGTATTTATTGAATTGTGTAAGGGAGTGTTCATTACCTAATAACGGGGAGGAGGGATGGTTAAATGTCTGATTAATTTTTATGCCCCCCCCCCCCCCTCTAAAGCATGCAGAATATTTCCCCCTTACCGAGTTAAACTACAGGTTCTGTAAATTCCTGCATATAAATAATAATCTCTGGGTTATATGCGAACTAATTCGGGTTCTGCACAATTCTACAAGTCTAGGTGCTGGTAATACGAGGGAATTTTGTAGTATTTTTCAGACCCCTGGTGCGGGTTATAGGGTTCTCCTAACATTGTGGTGCGTGTGATACGCGGGATGTCGGAAATTTACAATAATTAACCTATAACACTACACAGTCACAGACTACATGATTATGGCATATAACCCCCAAATAACCATGCACTGGCCACTCGTCAGCAACTATGTGTTCTCATACCGTGTAACTGTAAGTGGTCTTGCACTGTTGCAGTGGTTATACCGTCAACCGGGGCTACTTTGAACACTTTTTTTGGCATTTTGCATTGCCCTGTGAAATATATGCAATGCATTAATTTTGTTTTGTCAAATAAAACAGGGGAGCATCCATGCCTTTGCAAAAAATCCAATTTTACATCTAATATGCATTTTCAGCAATATTGTACATTTTCAAAGTAGCCCCCACATCGGGGCTACTTTGAACAGCAACCCGCTAATCTGATTGCACTCAACCATAATTATCTGGTTGGAGAATTTGGTTAATTAGGCTATGGTCACTGAAAATCATTTCCAAATTCCAGGACCCTCCCAATAAGTTTATAAGTGTTGATAATAATCTAACTGGGGAGGAGTAATGGTAGATGGTTAGTTCAAATAGATATGCCTGGAAGTAGATGTGTATTTGACAATGCCATATGACAATACACATTATCATAATATTAATATATTTACACAAATGGGGTCGTCCACAAATGATGTCACGCCTTAGGGGGGGAGGGGGGGTCAGAAATTTGTGACAAAGTGTGACAAGGGAGGGAGGGGGGGTTGGCAAGTGCATGATGTCACGTTTCCAAAAATTTTTTTTTTTTACATGTTGATGTGATACAGCTAAGGGAGTGATCATTTTTTAACCACAGGGGGGGGGGGGGTTTACACCCCCCAGTCAAGGGGTCAACATTTTTTACTCCCCCCCCCCCCCTTAGGGTCAAAAATTGGCTCGCGCACGGGCCCTTTGAAGCATAGTAACGCGCTGGCTTTTTGTCTCAAAACAGTCTAAATTATTTTGACCCCCCCCAAGAGGGGTTCAAATCTTTTTGACCCCCCCCCCCCCGGTCAAGGAGTCCAAAATCCCCCCCCCCCCCCCCCCCGTTGTTAAAAAATGATCACTCCCTAACCCAATGTAACCCCAGAGGTCTTGTCTCTGGGTCATTACTACTAAATTGAATAGGTCCTAGGTAGTTTATCGTCCAGAAGGCAAGTTGCATTTTGCATTCCAGACTACATGTTGATGTGATACAGCTAACTGGTACTCAATCAGGTATTTTGGGTTTTCTCTATGAAAGGCAATTAAAGGTGAAATACCCGGTAAATGAAAAGCACCTGTTTGGTATATGGGAGAGACTGTATATTATACCAGCTGTACACCTTACTGCCTCGTTTATGATAATCATGCCACAATGCATATTCCAAGACGGAATGATATATTATAAGACCTCTACCAGGTCTACCATTGCAATAATAAAGCTACCCCAGGGTGCTGTTTCAAGGGAGGTGATGGTTCAAGGCACTGTTTTAACACTAAGGTTACCTGTACCTCATTTTGTCAACTTGAATTATGGGCCTTAAGAAAGATTTGGAGCCCCTTTGATATACTCCCAGCACTGATATTAAGACCTATATTAAAACCAGGTGCGGGATCGAGATGGTACAGTATAAGAAAGGTATGAAGAGACCCTAGAAATCTCACCAGGGGTCAGATTATGATACTGTAAATTCTTGTGTATAACCCACATAGAACGCACATAGAACCCGCACCCAAATTTTGGGAGAACCCTACATCCCACACCAGAGGTCTAAAAACTGTGATTTTAGTACTGTACTACAGTCAGCCCTCACTCCCTCGAATTTGGAAAATGCAACAAAAAATGTCTGAGGAAGCAAATTATCCAAGGAATTAAGCCCAAATATAATTGAATATAAAGGGAAGATACCAGGCAAAAATTTGAGGAAGTGAAGGATCCGAGGAAGTAAATGTCTGAGGTAGTGAGGGTCGCAGGTTATAAGCAGTACGTTACTGTTCTGTAAAAGCTGTCAATTCTCTTACAGAAGCAGTGGATTGTACCTGAGTTAGTCATATTTAATCTGATGCTAAACATGCCTATAGAGGGTGCGGCTTATACCAAGAAACGACTTTTTTTCAAGTATACTACACGTACAGTACTAAACTGACCATAATCAGATACCCTGTTCAGCTTATAGACATCTTCAAAGTAAGGGGTGTGTTAGGGCCTACAAGTGTTATTACTGGATGGGGGGCTTGGTGGATTTTCACAAAACGCCCCCCCCCCCCCCACCAATTAGGCGAAAGTTATCTCAATCCCCCCACTGCATTTTGATTCCCCCCAAAAATAATTGCATGTAGGAATGCGTGGTTGCGGGTATCTAAATGGACCATATCTTATTACGACCCCCCCCCCCCCCCAGTATGGAGGCTTTTTAGTCTTGGCCCTTCCCCCATCGAGGGCCTGTTTTCTATTATGATCCCCCTATATCAACCAAGCTGCACCCCAAGCAGATCCTACATAAATCCACACTGGGGTTCTAATATGAGCCATGGCTTCACACAGTTTTATATTACCGGGGTATTGTTTTCATGAAAGATCAAAGGGGGGGGGGGGGGGTAGCTGCTTGTGTGACGTCACGCCTAGAGGGGGGGTCAAGCAAAACGTGACAAAGCGTGACATGGGGGGGAGGGGGGGGTCAAAAAAGGGCCAAAAAAGCGTGACATCATTTATGGACGGCCCCTATGTATCTAGCTCAGGGTAAGTGATAGAGACCTAAGACTAGCTATGAGTATGAGTGAAGGCAACTATCATACTGTATAATCAATATTCTTCATGAAAGAGTGTAAAACTAAATAGATTATTGTCGTGGATGTGGGAGAGATTCTATTCAGAGAGAGACTGGTTGTGCAACATGGTCATGAACATGTGGGTAGCCTAGGTTAGGATGACCACCTGGTAAAATAGATTAGATGCTGGCTGAGGGTGGTCTACTCTAGATATTATTTCACACCTTACGTGTCAAGTCAGTCTACTAGTACTACATTTTACTGCTACTCAATCTACTGGGTGATTAGTCCGTCTAGTGTCAGTAGTAAGCTGTGTCACTAGAGCTAAGACTGGTGAGGAAACTCTGAAAACAGGGGTAAGAGGAGGGGGCCCATACAAGTGACAGCTGTTTCTAGCAATAAACACACCTCTTAATCCTAAGTATACATTGTTGTTTAGGTGTTTCATGGTCCCAATCTTTGCTCAGCAGCGGATCCCAGAGAGGAGCGGCTACTCCGGCAATAGGCGCGGCTAACTCGTCCACCAAAAGGGACAAGGTAGATTGCTGCTTAGAGGCCGCCATGTTTGTTGTATTTGGGTACTCCGCAGTAAATAACCAGGCAATAAAATCAATACATGTAATCAAATGACTAGCAATATAGCACAGCATCTATATTACCATTAGTTCTCAATGTCAAGTGGTTTCTAGATTAAACAAAGTTATATTATTGAATGAAGAATATAGTCCAACCATATTTCGACCATTCTCTCTGTGCTGAACGTTAGCACTCGTCGGATTAATACGCGAATTATATGGTGTGTATTGTGGAACATTTGGGGTAATTCTTATGACAAATGGGATTCCAGTTGAATCCAAGATCATATTAACATGTGAATACGTGATCATCATGACGGTTTATGTTGAGCAAATGGCAAAAGTGTCATTGACGGAACTACTTGCAGCTCTACTTTCTCGAATCTCGTAGTATCACATGGGGTGTTCTGAGGCCAAAACGTACACAAGACGTCGTCGGACTTCCCTGAATGACATCATATCCAAAAATAGATTGTGGAAAGCCGGTGCAAAATGCTCCTTGCGGTACAATTTAATCCTCCAGACTCTTCTTCATGGATTTATTTTTTACTAGAATATGCAATGTAAACGACAATAAAAGGTATATCTGTGGATTACTTACAAACAATTTCTTCACAAAAACCTCAAAAAAGAAGTTTCATAAGTGTCATTATTTTTAGCAAGAAGCAAGTCGCACCCGTCACTCCGCCTCCTGGCCAGAATTTCCGGAATTTCAACAACAGTCGCCCACGGACGTAGTCAGAACGCTTTTCCTCCTTGCACCGAACGGACGTAAACACCGTGACTCAACCAGCAAGGACCGATTCTCTACCATTTCCTCAGTAAGGTGAGCCTTTTTCACGATCTACAACTCGAGTACAAGAAGTCAAGAACACGAAGTAATACTTTCTGGTACTCTGATCGTCGTAATTTGGCACTTCTGAGTCGGAGGAATAAGCGCTCTACGAATACACAAAACTGACAGGCAAGTGACATTTGTGACCTAGATTGCCATTGCAGTAACGTTGCCTGTGCGTTGTGCAATCCCTGTAAAACTGAAACTCTCCGGGAAGCCAGTCTGCTATCTAGACACGTCTGTAAAAGGGGAATTGAGAGGCTTGAGGATGGAAGATCCAATGATGTCATCTGTTGTTTTCTCTGTAGCTGACGAGCTAGCTGAAATTGGCGTTCTGGACGACCCAGCCGTCGATGCCTTCTACTCCCGGAAAAAGTCCCCCGGCCACGAGTCGGTGGCGAGCGGGGACTCCGGGTACGTGATGGGCAGTCCAGCTCGCAGCGAAATATCAGCTTGTGAGAGCCTTGCTGACATTATATTCAGTGACTTTGAGAAGAACAAAACAGGAGAAAAAGACCTGATTGACTATCTAACGGAGGGTGGCGATCTCCAGAGTGGTAAGTCTGACGATAAGTTTGATGCCATGATGGACATTCCCATAGACATGGAGGACACAATGGTGTGTTTCAACGAGGCTGAATCCGCCAAAGCAATCCCCAACTCCGACCTGAACATGCTGTTAGAGAGGGTGGAGAAGCAGGAGGCACTTGACAACATTCCCGAGGTGAGGAGTAAGAGGCCAGTGCGTGCCACAAGGGGTGGGAAGACTGTTGTAATGGCCAGTGGCATTGCCGCCCCTGCCACACCCACTACCCGCCAAAGGGTGGCCCGGGCGGCCAAGGCGACCACCAAGCCCCCGGCAGCCGAAGCCACTCCCTACACCCGGCGACAACTCCCTTCTGTGAGTGAAGAAAATCTAGATCTTGGCGACACAGATTGCCTCAACAAAAATGCTCTGCAGGCTCGTATAAACCGCCAGAAGAAGAAGGCCTACATCGGCGGACTGGAGTCTGAAAATGCCAACCTCAGCCAGGAAAACGATAGTCTGAAGAAGGAACGCAGGAAAGCTGAAAAAGACATTAACAACCTCATGGAGGAGGTTGCCTACCTGAAAAGTGTCATCCAGAACCAGAGCGCTCTGGCTGGGATGCTACAAAACGTCCAGAACGTCCAAGGGGTCCGCTTCACCACAAGCTTCGAGGCCAGCCGGAAGCGCAGTTCTTCGCTCCTCGACCACGACTACGGAGCACCCGCTGTGACCAACCCTAGCAAGAAAAGGAAAACTTCCCCTCCCTCCCAAAGCACAGAGCAGGTCTCTGGGGGCGTCTGCCTACATGTCGACAAGGGCATCGTCTCACTAGAGTTCTGTGCTAAGTGCTCCAAGATGTCCGCAGGAGCTGTGAGGGAGGAGGAGGCATGACTTTCCAGTTGTTCATGTTGAAAAAACATGATGTGTATAAAATGAAAGGACAGATCTGACCAAGTCTGGTCTGCCCCAAGACTACAGTGCCAGGATTAGTGTGTAAATATATTCCTGTTACTTCACTTGGTGAAAAAAGTTGTTCATATGCAACAACAACCAAAAAAAGAAGACATGGATGTCGATTCTACATAAGTTATGCTGTGGGTTCTGTGTGTGAACTCCACCCATGGCTGTGATTCGACTCACCGCACAAGTCCTACTCCAGACCTGCCGGCCAGAGTGTGTTGGCGGCGTCGGGTCCAGTTCCGGTTCCTCTGCTGGTAGTGATTCCAGTAGGTGGCGCTAGTTGCTGCGCCACATGTCTACTCAGTCACCGCATGGAGCCTGAACGGTGGTAGTACCCCTAACTGGTAGTGTCGTGCCAGTTAGTTGCTTCACTTTACTACTCTTCTTCCCACCGTGTGGGGGTTTTTATATCTTAAGGAGAGAGTAACAACACAAATGCACACCTCTTGAAAAGTTCACATGAAATCACCTTTTATTAAATGTAGACATGAATTTTGCATACATTTTGCCTGGTGGTTACATGATTTGAAGGGGAGGTGAGCTTGGAAGCAGAAGGGGAGGTGAGAAACTTGAAATGACAAATGAGGTGATTTCAGTGAAACTGATATAACTAAGAAGAAAAGAAAAAAACATAAAAACTTGCCTAGTTAATAAAGTCTTAGCTCTCGTGTCTTTTGAATTAACTAACAGTTCAGAAGGTACCCTGAGACTAGACTTGAGTACTTGGTAAGATTTGAAGAAGAAACAGAAAACTGATATATATTTGTACAGAGGTTGTGCCAGTGAAACTGACAAAAACAAAACTTGAAATTTTCAATTATTAACTATTGCACCTTTTAAAATATATTCTTATTATCAAGGTGTACTGAAAACTAATATCAGAATGACAAGTGAAAACTGGTATAGGAGACTCATTGCAAAAGAAGAAAGTACATTATTCTAAAATACGAATATAAACAACAAGAAAACAGTACTTTTGCATACCATGCCAGATGACATCTTAATAAGAATTTTTTTAAATCTTGTTATTTTATACTGTTATTCAATATTCCTGAGTACAGACGTGCTTAGAGTCATGTTTCATATGGAAGTGAACTTTTAAATTGTCATTAAATTGTTGAAAATGGTTTACAAAAAAAAGGTATAGTGTTGGTCAATTTGTCAGGTATATATGGTGGTGTTCTCTCTCATTTGTTTTGCTTGAATGATTCACTCCGGGTAAATGCATCTTAAAACTAATGTGGCTGTTCGAGTCTTATTGCAGATATAGCGGACTAGGCACGCCTCGCGGCAGGAGTCGCTGCAGGCGACTACAGAATCTTGCACCCACTGGTTCTGCCGTGCCGAGCAAATCCTCTACTTCGACTTTGTGTTTTATTTAGGTAAAGTATCTCCCAGAGGTGGGAGCTAGTGTCAAAATGCATGGATTTTTATCAGATATTAGGATAGGAACGGGCATGCAAAGTTTCAAGGCAAATTAAATAATATGTATACATGTTAAAGCAGTTGATTTCGGTAAGAAAACAACAACAAAATTATTCTGGCAGGCAGTAGAAACGACTGCTCATCCCTAATTGGACATATTTTGATATTCTCAATTATTTTTAAACAATGGATAAATGAGATGAAAAAATAGTATATTTTCGATTGGTAGTTGAATGATGTTTTGTTCCAGAATATTGACATTCAAAGTCCAAAGAGACTTATAGGGTTCTTCCTTCACTTTTAAAGATTGAACGAGAGAGTTGTCTGCTGAGCTGGTCGTCAACCGAACCCGGTCTGGGTTCTTCACATTCCATCTTCTAAAGGGTCTTGAACTAGGCGTGAGTGATGCTACGGAAGGTATTAAAGGTTTGAGGGGTGGGGTATAAGGATGAAAGGCCTAACGGAATGCAAAAGGAATTAGCATGGAATGCAATTAGCATTCATCAAGTCTACAGGTTGCCTATATTTCTTCAGTTTTTCACCGAATAGTTGTTTGTGGATGAAAATCAAATAACAAAAAGCATTGGCTTGTTGATATTCTTATTGCCTAATGAGGTGGTGATGTTGATAACACAAATATTTATATTTATTCATAACCAATGGTTCTGATTGTTGGTTGTCTTATTACCACCAAAAAGGTGGCTGATCTGTTCTATTTTCCAGCCAGGTTCCGTGGATTAAGGTGGGCCAGAGGCAAGTCAGCATGAAGCCAGCACCATAGACGATAGCCAATGACAGAGCACTTGAAAATACATTTCTCAAATGTTAATGAATTCAGTCAGGAAATGGTAATAAAGGTTGAGTCAGCATTTTACTTGACGCTATGAGATTATAAGTAACTACCATTCGGCTGTTCTTTGGAATTATCCTGATAAGTAACTGAATATCTCTGTGCTTGACGGTGGCAGTTTATAGTCTGATGTAGCATGTGGCCCACCTACCCACAGGCAAACCAAGAATGCTGCAAGACGACGTCGGTGTCACGTTGACGACCAATGAGCAAGGCTGAACTAGAGGGAGTCTTCTCCGTCTCTCAGTGCCTCTCTTCTAACTGCGTGTGACATATACATTCATCCTATAATTGGAAAGACAAGCTTAATGTAGTTTCCTGAAACTAGACTGTTAAAAAACTCAAAATTAAGTAAATACGTAGGCCTATTGAAAGGGGTCTGGTTACGATATCCAATCACCTGTCAATTATGTATCTCGCGTAGTACAAAAGGTATGACAGTTTTGTATGTATCAAGAAAATATTGGATGCAGTTTATAAAATTGCTATTAATTTTATGTGACTAAATTTGTCAGCATTCGGGAAATTTCATTCTGATTGACGATCCTACGTGTAAAATACGGAGTCTGCCAAGACCGCAGCCACATTGTAAAACCAGAGTCAAGCAGGTCGATGTGATCAGTGATAACGTTATAGATAGATTTGGTTGAGAAATGAAATTATTGTGCACTGTTAATGTTGACTAAACGGACAACAATTTGTAGCACCTCAAAATCCAAATATATCTCTGCCACAACTTCCTGATTGGCTCAGGTACTGTAGACAATCAACTAAAAATTCAAACAGCATTTTCAAAATTCTTCCATACTTTTATACCTGTGGTAAAGAGGTAAAATGTTCTTAGAATTCTTAGTTCTTTGTCAGTGATGTTTTATACCCTGTGAATTGTGCAAAATGAGATACCACCAAAAAAAGAAAACGAAAAATGAGGTGGGAAAAAAGAAAACTGAGACCAAAGGTCAAAAGAAAACGAAAATATACAATCGAAAAGTTGACGTTTAAAAGAAAAAAGAAATAAAACCTACTGAACCGTATTTCTTGCATTTGTTTTTATTGCGCATACCTATATTAACTTAGATATGACCAATCGTTATATTTGTGGAAACGCTAACTACATACAGTGATATAGACTTAAGTTTGAAGGACAAATGTACGTAACTAGACTAAGTATGAAGTACTAAAATGCACGCACGCAATAAGAGCAGGTGGTTTGTATAGGCCGATAGATATTATAATTAAGTAAAGCAGATTCTATCACATTCTAAGATTTGATATTAGTTAAAAATTAAAGCCGCCTTATAATCTAAGCTTACCTCTTGGCTTAAAAATGGGTTCACTAGTAGGCGTATGTGCTTTTTCCCCGCTAAAACGGCGTCATACCCCCGGGACATACCTAGAAGTAAGAAATTGAGATGGGCGATGGGCAGATCTAACTGGAGCCATTTCGGCTTTAAATTCACCTCGGCAGGGGCGTGGTAAGCAATATCAAAGTAGAGGGGACGGGGGGGTATTTTGACCCCTTTTCACTTGACCTTCATGATTTGACTTTTTTTGGGGTTGGTCACCCCCGGTTGCCACGCCCCTGCCTCGGAATCGAAACCAGTACAGGTTTGTACAAGCGGGAAAACCGGATAACAAATCCAGGGGACGCCCTTTGGCGAGTCTCTACTCTCGAAACAGGCAGAACTAGGGTTCTCGCAACAAAATAATGAGAGCATTACTTCCATCCTACTTCTAGGTATTTCTCATCTCCGGAATATTCTCGCAACTATCTATTTTATACCCAAAAGCGAGCAAATTACCTAAATACTAAGACCAACGTTTCGGATGAGAGTATAGCAAGTAACTTCCGGTAGCGCCGCGAGACTGGAAAGAGCAGACGACAGAAAAGAAAGGGGTAAGACAGATGCTCATTCATTTACACAATTTAACTGTTCTTTGTACACAGTATATTTTCAAGTGTGCTCCTCTCTCACAATGCAACTCATAGGACAACTTTTGATAGTATGACATCAGCTATTCAGGGGCCTGAAAGCTCCTAAACGCCTTTCAGATTCAGGACATCGCCGGGGCGTTGACATCCTCCGTCCCGGGACATCCTGTGAAATGTACATTACTGGCCAGCTCAGGCCAGTGAGAAGTTTAGTGGCTCGATCTGGAGGGATGAAAAGCGAACCTATAGGTAGGCTGTTTTCCAGGCGACCTGGTCTGAAAAGTGACCTTTTGAACCGGTTAATTCAAGCTTAATTTAGGCGACTTTTACCGACCTCAAAGGGGAAGGGGAGGGAACCCCTCTGGTAGGCTCTGCACCCCCAAGTTAGGGAGTGATCATTTTTCAACAACAGGGGGGTGGGGCCCGGGGTGGGGGTGGTGGGTTTCCGCGCAGAGCGCGCGAAACGTTGTACACCGCCACCCGGTCAAGGGGTCAAAATTTTGTACCCCCCCCTTAGGGTCGAAAATCGGCTCGCGTGCGGGCCCTTTGAAGCATAGTAACGTGCTGGCTTTTTGGCGCAAAACAGGTTAAATTTTTTTGACCCCCCCCCGAGAGGGGTCCAATTTTTTTTGCCCCCCCCCCCCCCCGGTCAGGGGTCCAAATTTGTTTCCACCCCCCCCCCGTTGTTAAAAAATGATCACTCACTTAGTGAGCGTTCATTATTTATGGCAGGTGGGGGGATGAGCTATTCCTAGGGGGGGTGGTTCATTTTGGGGTTTATGAGGGGGGGGGCGGTTCATTTTAGGTTATTTCCGAGGGGGGCAGTTCATTTTGGAGTATTCATGTGGGGGGGGCACTTTATTTTGGGACATTTGTTTGGTTGAGTGCACTTCATTTTGATACTAATATGTCTTAAAATGCACCAAATGACCTCTAGATTCACTAGATTATCAACATTTTCTTGAGAAAAGTACAAACCCCAACCACTTTCAGTACTGCAAATTCCAGCGTATTACCCGCATCTCGCATATAACCCGTACCCTCAACTCAGGAGAATCCTATAACCTGTTTTTGGACCTGAAAATCTCAATATAGCACTTGTACCGGCACCCTATATTGGCATACTTGGCATTAATTGAAAGCTGACTTTGATTCACATACAACCCACGGATAGTACGCTGGAATTTACGGTAGTTGTGGTGCTGCGCTGATGACAGTGGCATGTCGCCTGGGCTAAACCTCACTCCTAGGCTTCATCAAAATCAAAATATGCAATCAAGATTTTAACTCCAAAATACTAGAGTGTGTCACCACCTATAAATAGCTATCAAGTACCATTGTCAATGGTCTTAATTGAGCACTAGTTTTGAGGGTTTGAAATATTGTTTAAAGGGGGGCTAGCACGGACCGTAGCAACCTATAGATAGCTAAAATGACACTGGCAGCGATTTGGGAGTCATTTGATGCCGGCGGCGGTAAAAAGGACGCCGGCGGCCCGCCGGTGTCATTGCAGTGTGGGGAGAACCCTGAAGAGTATTTAAGATTCAAGAGCACCTATTCAATTAGTTGTGATAAGATGGTCTAATGAAGACATTTTCCATGAAATCATGTCCAATTCAGACAATCAAAGAAACCATTTTTCAGGGTGAAGCTATGTACCGTAAATTCTCGCGTAGAAGCCGCGGCTTGTACGCGAGTCAGAATCAGCTTTCTTTTGATACCAAACATGCCTGTACAGGGTGCGGCTTATACGAGAGTTTTTATTAGTATACTACAGTACCAAAATCGCAATATTCAGACCCCCTCTGCGGCTTATATAATTTGTCAGAGTTAGGGGTGCGGCTTATACGCGAGTTAGGCTTATACGCGAGAATTTACGGTAGACACATATTTTGGATATTAGAAAAGTTTAGTCATTGAAAATCTCATGGTAACTAGATCGGGACGTCATAACTAAAAAGGAGAGTTGGCCAATTACGTTTTTCTTCATTCCCTTGATATCTACATGCGAGATAATGGTGATCTTCTCACCCATCCCCTGCCCCCCTGGAATAAAAAAGATGTCGGGAAAATAAGAGAATGGCAAAATCTTACCCTTTCTGTGTCCAACCTTGGCCCTTTCTGACTCCAAAGCTGTGCCCTTTCTCATGCCCAAACCTAGATTTGTCACCTAGTGGAAATATATTTACTGACTACAGGAAGAACACTGTCAGGGGGGATTGCTCATAAACAGAGTTTCCTAAAGTAAACGGGCATTTTCCAAGAACACCACCACATAGTGACGTCATTACCACCTTTTGTGCATTCATATAGGTCTAGTATCAGAACAGCAGATTGTGAGCCAGCCCCAAATAGACAATGCAAATACAGATATGATCCTTGATATCTTTGTGCCAAAATGCATCATTTCAAGTCTATAAATTCAATTTTGAAAGGTCTTTCACTCCTGTCCCAATCATCAAGGACAGATAGCTTACAACAGAACTGAGCCTTGATATATTTTGTGCCAAACTCACCAGATTGGACCGTTTCAATTCTAGAATTTCAAAATTTCGCACAAACCTTTCCTTCAGTAAAACAAGTTGCAGCTCCAATTATAGCTAGGCCCTCGAGGCTGGATAATAGACTACCGCATTCGACGTAATAAGCGCCCTCCCCCTAATAAGCGCCCCCTCCCTTTGGGCAATTTTTAGACTAGAACAAAGGCCCAAAATTCACGATTTTGGAGACAATTAAACTCTTAAGTACTGAAACTACCATAAAAATAATTTTATAAGTGCCCAGGGCGCTAATTACGTCGAATACAGTATTTCAAATTTTTCAAAAACCTTCCCTTCAAAAACAAGGTTCCATCCAGTCTCAATCATATAGGATAATGCAGAGTTGAACCTCAATATATTTTGTGCCCAAATGAATCTGAACGCACCATCTCAGGTCTAGACTTTCCAAATTTTCCCCAAACTCCCAAGTAGCACAGATTGCACTGCTCGGAAGGGCATACGTCACCAACTTCAGAAAATCATGGACTTTTTTCCCTTTTAGAATTTCCATGTTTGTCCTTAATTGATGAACTGTAGCTATAACTGTAGATTTATATCTAAATGTGTGCCGTGTGTAGCTATGAAAGGGAATTGTATGAGGGTCACATAGAGTAAATCTGTATTTAAAGATAATTCAGCCTGCTGTTTTCAGTGAAATAGCATCTTCCTTACTAGACCTATAAGAAAGGGCGTGCGCTAAAGGGTGCAACGCAAAAGATTTCCAAACAATTGGGGGTGGGAGATATGAACAATCTTTGTAGCAGGTAATGACCATTTCTTTAAGTTTACCTTGTTACACAATTGTTTGTGCTTTCCTATAGTTGGGGGGGGGGGCAGTTTATTTAAGCATATTTCCGAGGGGGGGTTTCATTTTGGGGTATTTGCCTAACGAGAATCTCATCCCCCCCTGCCATAAATAATGAACGCTCCCTTAGGCCTACACGATAGGGAAGAGTGGGTTACACTCACTTACAGTAAGACAGAAAGTTTATTTTCCCTCTGGATTAAACAAATGTTTAGATGCTGGGTAAATGTGGGTATATCGCGCATGTGGTAATATCGCGCACCCCCCCCCCACTAAAAGGCCGATTTTTCGCAAAAAAATTCAGATTTTTTTTTCCCAGTAGTGAGCCACATTTCATGTCCTATCATTTCAATGTATTAATTACAGGGGGGTGGTGAGATTTCGCGCAGAGGGGTGGACATTTTTTACGCCCCCCCTCGAGAGCGCATTGGAATATTTCGAGCCCCCCCTCGCCGAAGGCACAAATTATTTTCGCCCACCCCCCTTTGAACTATAGTATAAACATACTTTTTTTTTGCTAAATAGGGGCTAAATTTTTTATGTCCCCCCCGAGGGGATGGAAATTTTTACGCCCGCCCCCCCCCAAAACCCACCACCCCCCTGTAACTAATAAATGAACACTCCCTAATTCCCGTAGGGCTAATATCGCTCAGGCATGTTGTAATAGCGTGCACCTGTTTATAGAATAAAAAATAATATATTAAATAAAAATAAAATGAGTGAATTAGTGTCACAGGGTAGCTTTGTATGTTGTCTAACACTTGAGTAAATTGGGGGATGCTGCTTCTCATCAGACAGGTATGAGAGCATTTGGGGCGAGGCACCCTGTTTTCACACTTTTGAGTTTGTAAAAATCTACGCCTCTATGCAAAATCTCACCATAACCTGTAATTAATAAATGAACACTCCCTTAGCTGCAACAGGTGGTAGGCTGGTAACATGGGGTTTAGATCTTTATAGCGTTTATATACAATTCATACATACATACAATAGATGCAGTCGAATTGATGAATTTACAATATGAGAAGGAAAGAATAGGATTAGATTGTTAGGTGGGTAAAACAGAAGGGACCTAGTGGGAAGTAGCGGAAGATAGGGGAGGGAAAACCTAGGAAGGAGTGAGGTAAAAGGAAAAGAATGAGAGGTGGAGGTTGTAGGAGTGGGGGTAGTTAGGGAGGGTCTTTCTTTACTTGCCTTTCTTCCCCTGTAATAGTTTGGTTGTAGGATCAATTCTTGGGTTGAATCCAAACTTCTGAAAGCACCGACTTCAGGAGAAGCAAACTTACAAAATAAACAAGAATTGCGGTTGTTGCCGCGTAAAAAATGCCTCAGGCATTTTTATACGTGGCAACAACCGCAATTCTTGCATTTGAAGGAACATAATGTCTACATGGTTGGAATATTTGTAGGGGACCCATTCAAGACACCATATGAACAGGGCGGGAGGATGATATAACTGACAGATGTGACACAACAGGGGAAAACGTGCCATTACAGGGATTTAGTGTACCGTAAAACCTCGCGTATAAGCCTAACTCGCGTATAAGCCGCACCCCGACTTTGGGCCGATCCTATAAGCCGCACCAGCGCTCTGATTCTGGTGACTTTTATACTGTACCATAGGAGCAAAAACTCGCGTATAAGCCGCACCCTGACTCTGTGCCGATCCTATAAGCCGCACTGGCGATCTGATTCGCGTACAAGCCGCGGCTTATACGCGAGGTTTACGGTAATATACAGCCACTAGGTGGCCACCAGTGCAGCAGCACTAATAGAACCATTGAATTCCTTTGGTCCATGTTAGGGGGGGTAGGTAGGATTATAATCAACCCCAGGAGCATGGAAATGTGTGTTGCTAGGCAGATAAACAATTAGAATAGCTGTTGCTAGGCAGCCAGCTGTCTTAGCAACAAACCAATGAAACCATTGAATTCCTCGGGTCCATGTTAGGTGGGGGTAGGTAGGATTTTAATCAACCTCAGGAGCATGGAAATGGGTGTTGCTAGGCAGATAAACAATTAGAATAGCTGTTGCTAGGCAACCAGCTATCTTAGCATCAAACCAAAAGAACTATTGAATTCCTTGGGTCCATGTTAGGGGGGGGTAAGTACAATTATAATCAACCTCAGGAGCATGGAAATGGGTGTTGCTAGGCAGATAAACAATAAGAATAGCTGTTGCTAAGCAACCAGCTGTCTTAGCAACAAACCAATAGAACCATTGAATTCCTTTGGTTCATGTTAGGGGGGGTAGGTACGATTATAATCAACCCCAGGAGCATGGAAATGGGTGTTGCTAGGCAGATAAACAATTAGAATAGCTGTTGCTAGGCAACCAGCTGTCTTAGCAACAAAATGATAGAACCATTGAATTCCTTGGGTCCATGTTAAGGGGGGTAGGTACGATTATAATCAACCTCAGGAGCATGAAAGTGGGTGCTGCTAGGCAGATAAACAATTAGAAAAGCTGTTGCTAGGCAACCAGCTGTCTTAGCAACAAACCAATAGAACCATTGAATTCCTTTGGTTCATGTTAGGGGGGGTAGGTACAATTATAATCAACCCCAGGAGCATGGAATTGGGTGTTGCTAGGCAGATAAACAATTAGAGTAGCTGTTGCTAGGCAACCAGTTGTCTTAGCAACAAACTTATAGAACCATTGAATTCCTTTGGTCCATGTTAGGGGGGTAGGTATGATTAGAATCAACCTCAGGAGCATGGAAATGGGTGTTGCTAGGCAGATAAACAATTAGAATAGCTGTTGCTAGGCAACCATTTGTCTTAGCAACAAACCAATGGAACCATTGAATTCCTTGGGGCCATGTTAGGGGGGAAGGTACAATTATAATCAACCTCAGGAGCATGGAAATGGGTGTTGCTAGGCAGATAAACAATAAGAATAGCTGTTGCTAGGTAACCAGCTGTCTTAGCAACAAACCAATAGAACCATTGAATTCCTTTGGTTCATGTTAGGGGGGTAGGTATGATTAGAATCAACCCTTTGGTTCATGTTAGGGGGGTAGGTATGATTATAATCAACCCCAGGAGCATGGAAATGGGTGTTGCTAGGCAGATAAACAATTAGAATAGCTGTTGCTAGGAAACCAGCTGTCTTAGCAACAAAATGATAGAACCATTGAATTCCTTGGGTCCATGTTAAGGGGGGTAGGTATGATTATAATCAACCTCAGGAGCATGAAAGTGGGTGCTGCTAGGCAGATAAACAATTAGAATAGCTGTTGCTAGGCAACCAGCTGTCTTAGCAACAAACCAATAGAACCATTGAATTCCTTTGGTTCATGTTAGGGGGGGTAGGTAAGATTATAATCAACCCCAGGAGCATGGAATTGGGTGTTGCTAGGCAGATAAACAATTAGAATAGCTGTTGCTAGGCAACCAGCTGTCTAAGCAATAAAATGATAGAACCATTGAATTCCTTGGGTCCATGTTAAGGGGGGTAGGTACGATTATAATCAACCTCAGGAGCATGGAAATGGGTGTTGCTAGGCAGATAAACAATTAGAATAGCTGTTGCTAGGCAACCAGCTATCTTAGCATCAAACCAAAAGAACTATTGAATTCCTTGGGTCCATGTTAGGGGGGGGTAAGTACAATTATAATCAACCTCAGGAGCATGGAAATGGGTGTTGCTAGGCAGATAAACAATAAGAATAGCTGTTGCTAGGCAACCAGCTGTCTTAGCAACAAACCAATAGAACCATTGAATTCCTTTGGTTCATGTTAGGGGGGGTAGGTACGATTATAATCAACCCCAGGAGCATGGAAATGGGTGTTGCTAGGCAGATAAACAATTAGAATAGCTGTTGCTAGGCAACCAGCTGTCTTAGCAACAAAATGATAGAACCATTGAATTCCTTGGGTCCATGTTAAGGGGGGTAGGTACGATTATAATCAACCTCAGGAGCATGGAAGTGGGTGCTGCTAGGCAGATAAACAATTAGAAAAGCTGTTGCTAGGCAACCAGCTGTCTTAGCAACAAACCAATAGAACCATTGAATTCCTTTGGTTCATGTTAGGGGGGGTAGGTACAATTATAATCAACCCCAGGAGCATGGAATTGGGTGTTGCTAGGCAGATAAACAATTAGAGTAGCTGTTGCTAGGCAACCAGTTGTCTTAGCAACAAACTTATAGAACCATTGAATTCCTTTGGTCCATGTTAGGGGGGTAGGTATGATTAGAATCAACCTCAGGAGCATGGAAATGGGTGTTGCTAGGCAGATAAACAATTAGAATAGCTGTTGCTAGGCAACCATTTGTCTTAGCAACAAACCAATGGAACCATTGAATTCCTTGGGGCCATGTTAGGGGGGAAGGTACAATTATAATCAACCTCAGGAGCATGGAAATGGGTGTTGCTAGGCAGATAAACAATAAGAATAGCTGTTGCTAGGTAACCAGCTGTCTTAGCAACAAACCAATAGAACCATTGAATTCCTTTGGTTCATGTTAGGGGGGTAGGTATGATTAGAATCAACCCTTTGGTTCCTGTTAGGGGGGTAGGTATGATTATAATCAACCCCAGGAGCATGGAAATGGGTGTTGCTAGGCAGATAAACAATTAGAATAGCTGTTGCTAGGAAACCAGCTGTCTTAGCAACAAAATGATAGAACCATTGAATTCCTTGGGTCCATGTTAAGGGGGGTAGGTATGATTATAATCAACCTCAGGAGCATGAAAGTGGGTGCTGCTAGGCAGATAAACAATTAGAATAGCTGTTGCTAGGCAACCAGCTGTCTTAGCAACAAACCAATAGAACCATTGAATTCCTTTGGTTCATGTTAGGGGGGGTAGGTAAGATTATAATCAACCCCAGGAGCATGGAATTGGGTGTTGCTAGGCAGATAAACAATTAGAATAGCTGTTGCTAGGCAACCAGCTGTCTAAGCAATAAAATGATAGAACCATTGAATTCCTTGGGTCCATGTTAAGGGGGGTAGGTACGATTATAATCAACCTCAGGAGCATGGAAATGGGTGTTGCTAGGCAGATAAACAATTAGAATAGCTGTTGCTAGGCAACCAGTTGTCTTAGCAACAAACTAATAGAACCATTGAATTCCTTGGGTCCATGTTAGGGGGGATAGGTATGATTAGAATCAACCTCAGGAGCATGGAAATGGGTGTTGCTAGGCAGATAAACAATTAGAATAGCTGTTGCTAGGCAACCATTTGTCTTAGCAACAAACCAATGGAACCATTGAATTCCTTGGGTCAATGTTAGGGGGGGTTATAATTATAATCAACCTCAGGAGCATCGAAATTGGTGTTGCTAGGCAGATAAACAATTAGAATAGCTGTTGCTAGGCAACCAGCTGTCTTAGCAACAAACCAATAGAACCATAGAATTCCTTGGGTCCATGTTAGGGGGTATAGGTATGCTTATGATCAACCTCAGGATCGAAGGTTGATTAATATTAATTTTATCATTATGTGCATAAATTTGTGTTGTGACACCTTAAAACAAAATGGCGGCAACCCTTAAAACAAAATGGCGGCACCCGTACTGACTTCCTGTCAAATGAAAACAATATAATGCCTCAACCTGGTGGTTCGCAAGCTCACCACCAGGGCCCCTCCGGGGCCTTTCGGCCTTAAAAAATCTGCAAATTAGAAAATAAAAACATAAGAAATGTAAACCTAAGAACTGCAACAGAGGGCATAGTTCTTAAATGCAAACACAAGTTATGTCCTTCCTATGGTGGTGCCTGGACAGTCTGTATTTCTCATCATCTTAGCCAGTTATGTGTGCACCACAATGGCATCCTAAGACTCAGCAGTAGCTCAGGCTCAGAGAGGCCAACAATTAAATCCAGGAGTATGGCTAACTCTTGGAAATGTGAAGATGACTCCAAGGGCACTATTAAAGTCTGATGACAAAACAGTTGACACAACTGGGATATTTGATCTGTACAAGTGGACAAGAAACTATGGAACAACTCAACCATAGTCACTGGGCAGTTCTGTCCACACTGACAGCATGGCTGCTCAGTGTCAGTACCAAGTAATTGAGAGGAATCAGATGGCAAACTCTGCTGATGCCACTGGTATGGGGGTGGATCCGATACCTAAATCCTACATGGCCATTTCTTAAAATCAACATGCGAGATGAGGCCTTGTACAGAAGGTCTATAAAGATTATGACCGGGGACACGAGTATTTCTTAGATCGACATGGGACATGATGTTGAAAAGCGAGACAAACTATAGATAAAATCAAGGCAGGAAAAGGATTACAAACCACTTGTGCTCACTTCCGGTGATAAACATGCTGTCACAAGCTGCTGCCACCAAAATGTTGGAGGGTGTCTTTTTGAGTCTCCCTCTGTAATAACTGATTTCTTTAGGTTTTTGGCCTAGCATTGCTTCAATCTACGGTCAAAGGATAGTTGCAGAGTAGATACCCTAGTAGCAAACACACTGTGGCCCCGGACGGGGCCAGACTGTGTTTGCAAGTCTGGCCCGGAGTGGGCTAACCGACGGGCTCCCGTCGGTTTAGGGCACTGGGCTTTGGTCTGGCCCCGTGCGGGCTTCCCATGTTAGGCGCAGATCGGGTTTTGGACGGGAAGCCCGCTTTGGGCTCAGATTGGTTTTTGGACGGGCTGAAAGTGGGTTCAGATCGGTTTTTGGATGGGTTGAAAGCGGGCTCAGATCGGTTTTTGGACGGGTTAAAAGTGGGCTCAGATCGGATAATTATGGGTTTTTAGAATCTATTCAATCATTCTCCAATGATTTCTTGTATTTGTTGAACCAGATATCCTAGGTCCTTCTAATCAACCCAAGGCATAATCATACTCTTCCTACCCAATAATGGAAGTATCAAGCAGGCCTATTATAACCAGGTTTGAGCCACATGCAGCATAGACAAGTGTCTATGGTGCACATTGGCCTTCAAAGCCATAGTTCATACCTACATGGGGCACATGAGTCTTATATTAAGCAGGTTGTAATGCCACAGAAATAGTGTTTACACTGAATAGCTGCTTAGAGAACCTCCTTTTCATCATTCAAATATATAGTCTATCTTATTTCCAAACTGTGAGAACATCTATTTATTGTTTCCTATTCTACATCACTTTAACATTTTATTGTATTATTATGTAATGTCAATTTCATCTGGTTTTGTTGGAAAACTCTAGATATTGTATAGTAGTGACATCTGGTGTCAATCATCAGAACTATTAGACCAGTTGCCCTGTCCAAACCCAACCTCAGCCCTTATCGGCCCGGAGTGGGCTAACCGACGGGCGCCCGTTGGTTTAGGGCACTGGGTTTTGGTGTGGCCCCAAGTGGGCTGCCCGAATTGGGCTCAGAACGGGTTTTGGATGGGTTTCCTGTCATCTGGCCAACATGAACCCAAAGCGGGTAGCCCTCTTTGAAAGTGATCTGAGCCCAAATCGGGCAGCCCGCTTTGAAACTGATCTGAGCCAAAAATGGGCAGCCCGATCGGGGCCACACTTCAGCCCAGCCATCTGCCCAACATGAAACCCAGCTCAGTTTTGCCCGACTTCAAACAGCAAATCCGAGCTAAAACCAAATTGGCCCCATGCGGGCTTGCTACTAGGGTAGGAGACAAGTTTGAACATCAGATGATCTGTGAAAGGTGACTTTGAAACCGTCTGAAAATGAAATTCTGGAGCACCGAAGATGCACCAGAGTTGCAGTCACAAGGTGGCAAGGATGCCATGTACATTGTGCTGGTGTGTGTGTATAGTAGATTTATCTGCTGTGGAATTTTGACCAGGTAGGGTATTGGAGACTACATGTGGATCGGTAGTGGGGTGAGTTCAGACAGTTTCCACCACTATAGTGGACCTACCATCAATATCTTAGCCATCTAGTGATAGTAGTGATAGTAGAAGGCTGGTCAAAAGCTATGGTAAAGGCCATGAGACTTTTAGCCCAGAAGTCGCTCCTCTGACACCAGCTATGTGTGCACCATAATGGCATCCAAAGACTCAAAGCTCAGGCTCAGAGAGGCTAACAATTAAATCCCAGAGTATGGCTAACTCTTGGAAATGTGAAGATGACTCCAAGGGGACGAAGTCTGATGTCAAAACAGTTGACACAACTAGGACAATGTTGCAATCTCCCTTGGCAGAGACTGGAACTACTCATCTCTGCCTCAAGCTACAGACTTTCAAGAAATCTTGTGTACGAGGCAGTGCAACAGCAGGGCTCTTCTGTGAAAGAAGGGCGAAAAAAGGATACTACTTATCTGGTCTCCTATCGGCACCACACACTGCCTGTATGCCTCCCCGAAAACTGTTCCTCGAAAAATCAACAAACTCTACCAGAAAAACATAGCTAATATGCCTGTAATATCCTGAATTTCATGTTAAGGTGTCCATTCACATATTTGTATCAAATGGTTTACATGAAATTGCATGTTTCGATGACCATTGCGTAGGGCCAATTTTGACCCATTAGCTTGAGCACCGCTAAATTGGCATTGGCGTAGAGATTGACGGATGAGTTACAAAGAGAAATATCTTCCAACAAGATTGATAGTATTGACTGAAGGCATTAAGGACAGAGGGTCTGGATGTGGCTCCATTCACATGGTGCCATAGAGGGGGGTGCAGAGGGGTCCCCCCCTGAGGTCGAAAAGTCGCCGAAATTAAGGGGTCCAGGTCACAAAGTCGCTTTTTTTGACCCCCCTTATGTATTGTCAATTTTATCTAGAAGTCGCCAGGTCACTTTTATCATTGCATTAGGTCGAAAGTCGCCTCCAAAACGGCCAAGGTCGCCAGGTTGCTTTTGACCCCTCTGGAGCCACATGGAGGGAAGGAACCACTAAACCTCAGGAAATGGACCTTTCACCATCATCAAGACCTGAGCTACTCATCAGTAAACACTGCTAGATCGGCCCTTGACGGGACTATCCAGAAAATACCCCCCCTACAATACCAATATGTCGATTCAGCACTGATAAAATCACCTGCAATGAGGGAGAGGGAGTATCACAACTGGGTGCACCTTTGGACTACACTATGCACTGGTTGAACTGCACTATGAGACCTGTTGAGGTGAACACACTAAGCACACTGGGGTTAGCATACTTCGGCTAAAATTTTAAACCTGCTAGAACCCAAGGAACCGCATTCCAATAATTCTTTTCGACAGTCCAATTAACAATCATTGAGACTTTAAATCACACCCTTTACCAAAGCAAGCTCTGGTTTAAAATTGTATTTCAACCTCCTATGTAGGACAATAACATCACTTGCTGACTGCTAGATAACGAAAGCACACATGATTTAAAATGGATGCACTTACACAGATAAAAGGAACAGCGTCAAAAGGGAGTCCAGGTTTCCTCCAGAATGACTCCCCTGTTTAGGGGAGTTCAGGTCGCCTAAGGGAGCCTAGGTGACTCTCTGACTGACCTAAGAGATTCACCTGGACTCCCTTTTGGCGCTGTTTCTTTTCTCTGTGTATTTTTGTGTGATTATATGTTTGAAAATGAGAGACATGCAATGTCCAGCACTGTCATGGAAACGACCACATGGTCATGTCTCACCAAATTGATACAAGTTGAAAGTCTATTATGACTGGGTGCAATCTATGACCGGCAAGCATAGATTTGAAAAATTATTATTAAAAATATATATATATATTAGTATCATACAGTCTAAAAACGTTTATTAACCTTTTCCAGACACTTCTATGTCTCCTAACCATTTCTGTTTTCTTTCATACCAATTATATATTGCACCTGGTCATAGATTGCACCCAATCAAAGATTTTACCTGGTCATAGACTTTTAATTTGTATCGATTTGGTGAGACACGGCCAAATACAGAAGGCAAACAGCTTGATCAATGCTCAATGATGCAGCAGCTTAGTGGTGTATGAGAAGAAGATTCAGGACTTGATGGGAGACTGGCAGTCTTAGCTCTGCAGGGGTAATACCTCCACCCCCGACAATAAGATGGATGTAGCCAGTCTAAGGAGCCCAACAGTTCCACGGGAGACTGGCAGTCAGTGCTCTGCTTGGTAATCAACGGGCAGTAAATGGCTCCCCTAGTAGCAAACAGGGCGTAGCTCCGTCTGGGGCCACACCCTGTTTGTGGCCTGGATTGGGCTAACCGACGGGCGCCCATCAGTTTAGGGCACTGGGCTTTGGTGTGGCGCCGTGTGGGCTGCCCATGTTGGGCGCAGATCAGGTTTTGGACGGGCTGGCCAATTTAGTGCCACAGCACCACCTGATAATTATGGGATTTTAGAATCTATTCAATAATTCCCCAATCGTTTTCTGGTATTTGTTGGACAAGATATCCTAGGTCATGCTAATCAACCCTAAGGCATAATCATACTCTTCCTATCCAACACTGGTTTGGAAGTATCAAGCAGGCCTATTATCATCAGGTTTAAGCCACATGCAGCATAGACAAGTGTCTAGGGTGTACATTGGACTTCAAATTCATAGTTCATACCCACACGGAGCATATGAGACTGTGTTAATCAAATTGTAATGCCACAGAAATAGTGTCTACACTGGATAGCTGCACAACCTCCTTTTCATCATTCAAATATATAGTCTACCTTATTTCCAAACTGTGAGAACATCTGTTTATTGTTTCCTATTCTACAGCACTTTAACCGTTTCTTGTATCATCTTTGTTGGAAAACTCTATATATTGTATAGTAGTAACATCTGATCAGAACTACTAGACCAGTTTGCCCTGTCCAAACCCTCAGCCCACATCAGCTTTGAAACTGATCTTAGCCCGAAATGGGGAGCCAAATCAGGCCACAAATAAGCCCAGCCATCTGCCTGACATGAAACCAAAACGGGCAGCTCGCTTTGAAACTGATCGGAGCCCAAAATGGGGAGCCCGATTGGGGCCACACTTCAGCCTAGCCATAAGCCCAACATGAAACCAAAACGGGCAGCCCGCTTTGAAACTGATCTGAGCTTAAATCGGACAGCCTGGTCAGGGCCACAATTCAGCCCAGCCATCTGCCCAACATGAGTTTTGTCCAGCTTCAAACAGCCAATCCGAACTAAAACCAAATTGGCCCCGTGCAGGGGCTTGCTACTAGGGTCTTTGACAAACCATATAGAAAGTGAGAAGGGAAAATTTTGGGGAAAAATACAGAAAAGGGAAAGACATTTCTGGAGAAGAGGAAATGACCTGCAGTTGATTTGCAATGTTTTATTGACTCAGGGTTACTAACCCTGGGTTATATTAGCCTTTTAGGACCTTTTTGCCGGGTGGTAGAACTCCTCTGTAGGTCACAGGTCACGCTCACTAGGTGAACATTTGGAGGTTACTTTGAGAATAATCTTTTTTCAAAGCATTTTTTTTGCAGCCCCATAGACCTTAGTCAGTCTGTGGCAGAGTAGTCTCTGCGCACCTGAAGTCTCCAACGTGGCCTTCACTCTCCAGTAGAGGTTTGGTGCTGACTAACTATGAGTGGCGGCCATTATCTACCGGTGGATTTTGGAGAGTGACGGAAAGCTGAAGCCTACAGAGATACAATTCAGTCCCACGGGTGGAGACATTTAGCGTCAATATCTCGCCATAGATTGGACCTTAGTGTTAAAGACGAACCATCTGGGGGAGGCTCCCAGAATATCCCTAGAGACCTCTAAAACGGGCACAAACGATCAGGGAGGGAAAAGGGGTCCCAGGGGACTCCCAGAATGTCCTACATAGCTCCCAGAGGATTCCCTGGAACTTCTAGATGTCGCCCAGGATCTCCTAAATGACCTTCAGGACCTTCTAGATTCAGAAAGTGGAGGATAAAAACACCCTTAAATTATCAGTGGGGGGGGGGGGGGGGGGCAAGGGGTCCCATGGGAGACTTGCAGAATGTCCCACAGAGCTCCCAGATGACTCCCAGGAGCTCCTATGAGACTCTCAGAAGTTCCCAGAGGAAAGTACATGGTGAAATCAGTCCCAAATGTTTGGGGAGGGAAGACTATCAAAAAAGGTCTACAGTCACATTGACCTCAGTGCAGATAGAGACGATAACCTGACCATGGAAACCCATGCCAAAATGACCTATCCCAGTAAACAAAAAACGTTATACAACATGTTATAACGTTATATAACGTTTCTCTTCGGCTCCTTACTATGGCATAATATATAAAGTTTTAAAATGTAATTTTGAAGTAAAATAATGTGTTTTTTTTTTAGCTGGGATGGAAATGTCACCTCCTCAGGATTTAAAGTTATACATTAGGTACCTAGTTGATATTGAAACAGCCATCATCATTTAAACAAGTTATCCTCCTCTGTTTCGAATACTGCTCATTCCTATTAGACTCCTGAAAACAAGCTATAAAGGGTCTGCCTCTTGGTTAAAAAATAACCTCAGACTCGTCTGTGAAGCCCCCCTTTTAGGAAAAAGGAAGAGAAGAACTCCTAACCACTTTCTTGTACTCCCTATCAAAGAAACTTCCACCTCCTAAAAGAAACATCAGGACAAGAGGAGACAAGAAAATTCGGACTATTCCCCAGGAAGAGACCCATTAACTGTGGTGTTGTGTCCCGTTTTGTCCGCGTATCACGATTTGTCCGCATTACATTTTGTCCATAACTACCTCTAACGAATTGTCCGCAATTTGCGTTTTGTCCACATCAAACTTAAACGAATTGTCCGCAAATTAAATTTTGTCCACATCCAAATCCAACGAATTGTCGGCATTACATTTTGTGAAACATTAAACTCTCACAAATTGTCTGCAAATTATGTTTTATCCGCATCAAACTCTTACGAATTGTCCGCAAATTATGTTTTGTCTGCATCAATCTCTAACGAATTGTCCGCAAATTTTATTTCATCTGCATCCAAATATAAGAAATGTTGACATTAACATCTAACAGTTTGTCTGTGAAGTATATTTCGTCTGCATTTAATTAAAAAAAATTGTCTTCAAATCACATTTTATCTGCATGAAACTTAACACATTTTCAGCAAATTATGTTGAGTTTTATCTTTCAAGCCAATTAAGTTGTCTTTTTCCTAGTTGAAGTAAATTTTCAATTTCAATTTTACCCAAAAAAATACACCCTCCTGGGCTGCTGTACAAAGGAGACCAATGCCATAAACTCCAAACGGCAGTACTGGAAGAAGCCACACACGAAGAGAAGTGCAAGTTAATCAATCTCATGAGGGAAATGACTGAAACAGGAGGAACCGCCTCGCACCACTACTGGAAGACAATAAAAAGACCCCTAAAATTAAACAACTCCAACAAACCTGACAAAATAGATGAATCAGACGTGACCCTGAAAAACCCAGACGAAGCCAAAGAACTACTATAAGCAGCTATACAAACCCAGAGAACCCAGAAAAAGACTGCCTAGGTACAAATGCAAGAATAACTGGCAGGAACACCAAAAATAGGGACACGGTCACAGCCATCATGAACCCCTTCACCCACCAGGAGATGAAAATCATCACAAGAAATCTACAGCGTAACAAAGCCAGCAGCCCGATGACATACCAAACAGCATCTTCTTAAAAGCATCCAGCAAAACCAAGGAAATCTACGTAAACGTGATGAACAGCATAGCCAAAGACGGCATCACCCCCCAGACTGGAATGCTGGGGAAATAACCAGAATATACAAAGGCAAATGCTACAAAATGTTCGAAAGATTCCTGAACAGCTAAACATCTCACCAGCCCAAGGAGGTGCAGAAAAGAACAACAAAAATCAAAGAGATGATAATTGTAAGGATCAACAAAGACCACAAGAAACCAACCTTCATCAGCTTCCTAGACGTCACCAAAGCCTACAAAAAACCTGGCTCGAAGGGATAATGGACCCAATGGCAATATGGAGGCTGGACCATAGAGTCACAACTGACAGCAAGACTGAACCAAAACCTCACAGCAATCATCAGAACAAAAGACGGCCCCACCCTATGAATTGAGATCAGCATCAGACAAGGAGGTGCACTCGCTGTAACCCAATACGCCCTCCTGATGGACAAAATAGCCAAAGAACTGCAGAGACAAAAAGACACCAAAACCATCTCACTTGATCTCACATTCTAAATGCCTATTTTGGGTGGACGATGTCACCATCATCACCAACAACATTCAGGACCAACACACAATCCTAAAAATCACCCAAGAGGTAACAAACACCCAGAGAGTAGTCTTCGGAAATGAGAAATCTAAACTACTAAAGATAGGAAACTCTGACCATGAAAACCCTAAGATCAACGAGATGGAAAAAGAAAACAACTGACAAATACAAGTACTTAGGCGAGACAGCGCCAAAGCAAAGGCAGAAGGCGCCCCCCCAAATGATACTCTTCATAGCTGGAGATGAAAACTATGAGGGAATCGAAATGGACACCATCTGGAAACTGCTAGAAACATGTGTTATACCAACCATAGCATACAGCTCAGAGGCATGGAACCCGACAAATAGAGAGAATCCTAAGAATCCCCCAATCTACACCGAGAGAATGTATATACAAAGAACTCCAAAATCTGGACATAGAACACAGGATAATAGCCTCCCCCATCTGACACAGGTCACCTCCTCCCATCCTCATCCCACACAGGTCACCCAGGGCATAAAGGAGTAGAACTACTTATGAGCTTTCCTTAATACCAATGGGCATACCTGATTCGTAAAAGCGACTGTAGCGGGGAGATGTATGTATGGGGATGGCGACTTATATGATCAGAGAGGATGAGAACACAGGCTGTTTATATTGATAAGAGTATGGACTAATACAAACCGAGTTGCATAAAGTATGCGGGCATGAGGCCTTACTGTTAGAATCCCTAACATAGAACAGCAAACAGCTAAGATATCAGCATGTAAAACACTCTGGTCCCAGTATGAGATACTAGAACTATCAACTTGATATACAGGGGTACTAACATTAGAGGCACAGGTATGAGATACCTGGGGGTATAAGGATACCAACAGCCCTGAGAACTATCAATACTACAGGCACAGGTATGAGATACCTGGGGGTATAGAGATACCAACAACCCTTGGAAATATTAACATTGAGGGCACAGGTATGAGATACCTGGAGGTATAGAGATACCAACAACCCTGAGAACTATCAACTTTAAGGCACAAGTATTTAATACCTGTAGATATAAGAATATCTACAATCGCTGCAGCTATTAAGTAGACTAAGACAGGTATGAGATACTTAGAGGTATAGAGATACCAGCTCTTAGCATTAGTATTACAGTATAAGGATACTAAGACTGTAGAGCACCCTGAGACACGTCCGTCTCCTAGATTAGAGTATGGGATACTGCTGGCCGCAGGGCGGAGCGCCACCTTATATAGGCGGCGTGCCACCTCGCGGCCCCGCGGGGACCCTCCGTCCCGCGAGCTCGCGGGGCGAGGCTCCTCGCACTCCTCACCGCCACACGACAAAACTTAAGGGGTCTCTTGTCTTACTGCTGTGATCACTTAATCAAGTTGTTTTGGCAGCCCACCAGGTGGCAGCCTGGGAGATATGGGGACTTTAGTTGAACCTCTCACTCTTAAACATATCTAAGTGTGTTAAAATGATAATATTGAAGCCTTTGGTACATTATAGATAATACATCATTTCCATTTACTATATCAGTGGAAACAAGCAAGAATTGTAAAAACACTCATTTTGAAGTTGATTTGTAACAGTGTTGGGAGGTAACGACGCCACGTCCACCACAAACAATCCTAGAGTACCCTTTGCTCATGGATTCTACTTGCATATTACTGTGAGGCATTCAATTGTGTCTCTTATGACCTAATATTCACAGGCCTGAAATTAAGCTGATATTATAAAATATGTATACAGGATTTGTGTAAGTTCCGTATTTCGCCGACAGATTGACCTCGAAAGTGTTTGTTGTGATTACCCGCTGTAGGGTGTTCATACCGCTCTGCCACGGCCCAGACATCCAGCTGTTTAGTATTCTCTCTACACTAATGTTCTTATTATGCTTAGATTATGCCATTATTATATGGATATGTTAATGTAAGTGGAAAGCTATGACCATATACTATCCAATACAACATTTTCTGCCAGGGTTAGTGAATGCTGAATATTGGTTTTAATCGAATCAGTATGTGGGATCAGGCAAGTGTAACCTGCCTGTGTAGACCTACATTTTGACAGTGTTTATTGATAGCTCTCTAGGTACACTCTGTACTAGAATGAATTTCCGGTAGAGGCTATTTGGGTAGTGTATTCAGAAATGATCACAATGTAATGACATGATACAGGCCTACATTTAGAGATATCCTACATTTTAATCGGACCCCCAGAACTAAATCTACAGCACAAAATTTTCTTTAGAGCATGGAATCACATTTCAAATAGGGGAGCCTAAATGTGTAGGTATGTATATCAAAATCCTATTCATGTATACTATTCACTGCCTGAATTGCAAAGTGATAGAAAAATAAATAGCCACCGGATTTCCACATATGTGAATCTACCTTTGCTGAGATCTAGTACATTCCCTATGTAAGGCACTCTCCACTCACCTGGATCCCCAGCACTCACACTACAACAGGGGAGGGCTATTTCGGGGTCAAAGCATTACATGGTTAGACAGAGCCCACTTGTCCGCCCAAAACACCTTACTTTTTGCAAAGAAAAATCAATTTATCAAGGTTCTAGTGGTGCTAGAGTTAAAATTATTCCAGTATTGTCTTAGTTAAGATCTAACCTATCTATGCTACACGGAAAATGTAATTAGTTTGTACTCAATAAAAATAGCCTGAACGCCCTACCCGCTGCATAGGAGAGTGTCTCTTCCTACAGCCACAAATGTGCTACCTGGGGCTGGACCTGTGAACTGAGTTGTATGGGGTAGGGGATGCTTGGTGCCGGCTTTAACACCTCCAGCCAGTTCTCTGTGTGTGGTGGCGGGGGGGGGGCAGGAGATTAGTGTCTCTATTGTTTTACATAGTGGCCGCAATAGAGGGAGAAAACTACTCTTTGGCACTGCAAAAACAGTGTTCACAAGGTTGGAGTAGCCGTATTAGAGGGAGTGATTTACATTAAAATAAAGGGGAAAATGATAGGGTCTTTATCAGGATGTGAGCAGTGCATGTAAATGGACCCTAAAATCGGAATGGAAGTAGTACATGAAAAGCAGTATGACTGGAGTATGGCAGGTTTAACATTGACGTATACTGTACATATATTCACCATGAAATAAATGTAAATGGACCCCTGTATCAGGATGTAAGTAATGCATGTAAATAAAGACCTATTTCATGATGGAAGTGGTGCATGTAAATGGACTCTTGTATGCAGATGTAAGTAGTGCATGTGACCCCTGTACCAGGATGTAAGTAGTTCATGTAAATGGACTCTTGTATCAGGATTTCAGTAGTTCATGTAAATGGACTCCTGTACCAGGATGTAAGTACAATAAAATTCTGATCCATGTAAATCGACCCTGTATGCAGATGTAAGTAGTGCATGAACATGGACCCTTCTATCAGCATCTAAGTAGTGCATGTAAATGGACCCCTGTACCAATATGTAAGAAGTACATGTAAATGGACCCTTGTGTCAGGATGAAAGTACAGTCATGTCTCCATGAGTCGATCTTCTATAAGTCGGCCATTCACCTATCGGCTGTTTATTGTAAGAACCCCACTTTTAATTGCTCTTTATATGTATATGATAAGTCGGTCATTCATGTTTCAGGTTTCGGTCGCTGGATTTGGCTACATACTGTATACTCAGGCCTAAAAAAAAAAAAAGTTGTGTTCCGGTAACATGGCCAAAAATAAACAGGGTCGGTAGGTCGGATTTTTTTTCTTTTACTTTTGTTTTGTCAAAAAAGTCAATTTTAGTAGTAAAATCGCCAAAAATGTCATAAATTTCCTCAAAAAATAAAAAAATGTCCCAAAAAATTTAGGGTGGGCCCCAAAAACGTAGGATCGGTCGGGATACCGGAACACAACTTTTTTTTTAGGCCTTAGCATTAGAATATGATATGATAAGGCCGAGGGTCTGTGGTAATTGCTTAGCTACATGTCACTTTTTACAGCTGGTTAAACGGACAAAAAAGATTCTAGAACTACAAGTTATACAGTGATGACAGCACCTCCCTCTGTTGAATGTACCCTATATGAGATATTACGTACATACTAGTCTATAAAGTTTGGATTGTAATTTCTTTTTAAAAGCATACATGAGAGCCATTTTACAAAGTATGCCTAGCATTTGCCTTCACTCCCTCACCCTGGCATCATACAAGGGCAAGTTGGCAGTGCCTTTTATGCGGGACGCCCTACAATTGCCTCGAATTAACATTACTGCTAAGACAACACTACCCCGGTAATCCTATTCCCCCTCCCTCCCAGACACATGAGGGCTAAGGCAGTGGGTAGGATCATTGGAGTAAGATTGGGCCAAACAATACAAGCCTGCAAAATTGTTGGTATTTATGATTATATGTTTTAGTATGTAATGAGGGAGGGAACCCAGGCATTGGGGAGGGATGAAACACAGACAAACATACACTGATGTGTTAACCTCATAGATTGCAAAAACAGCATTCTATCATACCACATAGTTCAACACCCACCTACCCCTCTTCACCCTCTGTACCCCCACCATTTTGGATCTGGTGCTGCATCTCATGAAGCTGAAGACTCATTGGGATGCTGCACCAACACCACCTTGGGGAAAATGTTCTAAAATTACCCTCGCCATGGGCCTTTGCCTTTATTTCATATTCTTTTCTATTCAAAATATATTAAATTAGTGTAAGTAGTGCATATAAATGGAGCCCTGTACCAGGATGTAAATAGTGCATGTGAATGTACCCTTGTACCAAGATGTAAGTAGTTCATGTAAATGAACCCCTGTACCAGGATGTGAGTAGTGCATGTAAATAAAGGCCTGTTTCATGATGGAATTAGTGCATGTAAATGGACCCCTGTACCAAGATTTAAGTATTGCATGTAAATGGACCCCTGTACCAGAATGTAAGTACTGTAAATTACCTGCGGATTAAACGCGAACCAAATCTCCAGTGCGGGTTATACAATATTCTCAAGGTCTAGGTGCAGGTAATACGAGGGTTTTTGTAAGTATAGTACAGTACTAAAATGGCGTTTTCAGACCCCAGAAGCGGGTTATAAGAGTCTCTCAAAGTCGGGGTGTGGGTTATATGCGAGGTGCAGGTTATACGCAGGAATTTACTGTAATACATGTAAATGGACCCCGTGAACCAGGATGTAAGTAGTACATGTAAATGGACCCCTGTACCAGGATGTGAGCAGAGCATGTAAATGGACCCCTGTACCAGGATGTAGGTAGTGCATGTAAATAAAGACCTGCTTCATGATGGAAGAAGTGCATGTAAATGGACTCTTGTATTAGGAAGTGAGTAGTACATATAAATGGACCCCTGTGCCAGGATGTAAGTAGTGCATGTAAATGAACCCCTGTACCAGGATGTAAGTAGTTCATGTAAATGGACCCCTGTACCAGACTGTAGGTACAGTAAAATTCCGATCAGGATGTAAGTAGTACATAGACAAAGGCCCATGACATGAGGGCCATTTCGGATAGTTCCTCCGAAGTGTGGCTGGTGCTGTATCTTACAAAGCTGAGGACTGATTGGGATGCTGCACCAACACCATCTCAGGGAAAATATTCCAAAATGACCCTCGCCATGGGCCTTTTGCTGTATTTCATATTCTTTTCTATTCAGAATATATTAAATGAGTGTAAGTAGTGCATGTAAATGAACCCCTGTACCAGGATGTGAGTAGTACATGCAAATGTACCCCTGTACCAGAATGTGAGTAGTACATAAAAATTAAATATTGTATCAGGCTTTGAACAGTACATGTAAATGGACCCCTGTACCAGAATGTAAGTAGTATATGTAAATGGACCCCTTTTAGTGGGGACCTTTATGATGGGGCCATGAAGGAGTAGAATAACTTTAACGGGAGCCTTCCATAATACCAATGGGCATACCGGATTCGTAAAAGGCGACAAAACTTGAGGGGTCACTTGGTGGACTACTGTGATCGTCACTAACCAAGCCTGTATTGTCAGCCGCTGCCCATATGTATGGGCCCAGGCCTTCATGCTGGTGTTCTTCCTTGTGATCTCTCCTCAGTGAACCACGTCTGAGATATCAAAGGTTGTGTTTTGTCTGGCCCTGTCTACTATGGTACTAGCCCAGGTAGGTAGGACCAGGCAAATAAAAGAACACTTGCTATCCTTCGAAAAGAGTAGGGGACATGCCCCGGTAGCGGTTTTCTCCCTCACTTCATAGATGCGGTCATTCATTTCATAGACTCGATCATCCATAGATGCGGTCACTGCAGTATTGGGCAAGCAGCATGTAAATATCTGTCCTACTACTGCAAGGCAGACTACCACTATTTGTGGCTGACTCCTTGCCAACTTGAGATATGTCCCGTAAGGTACTTGATGTAGGTCTGGACGTTAAACTAATCAATCAATCGATCAAACCCTGAACCAGAATATAAGTAGTACATGTAAATGGACCCCTGGACCAGAATGTAAGTAGTACATGTAAATGGACCCCTGAACCAGAATGTATTATAAAGTAGCCTACATGTAAATGGACTCTTGTATTAGGATGTAAGTAGTACATGTAAATGGACACTTGTATTAGGATGTAAGTAGTACATCTAAATGGACTCTTGTATTAGGATGTAAGTAATACATGTAAATGGACCCCTGTACCAGGATATAAGTAGTTCGTGTATGCAGGGGAAGTTCCAGGTGGCGGCGACCCAGGCGTGCACCTCACTTATCCCCAAAATTTGTATTTTAAATATATATAATCCACCCTTAACAGATAAATAGACACCTGGAGCACTTCATACTGTAGTCCTATTTGAGATCCTAGTTTTGTTCTTGAGAACCATTTTTAAGGCCCCTCTACCCGGTGTGGTAATACAACACTGGTGCTTATAACCCGCCCCTTAAATGCAACGTTCCGTTATCATGAGACATGAGAACATCTGTGACAGGCTGTAAGTAGTACATGGAAATGAACATCTGCATCAGAATACAATAGTCATATATATATATCCCTTCTCTCCCTTATCAACTTGCATAAATAATAAATAACAGGCAACAGTGGCAGATACCTTCATAAATATCGTTAATGACTTTAAATTCTCCTTTCAAATAAATGGATCATCACACCCATATCAAGTACCCTAATTCATTTGTGATGTGACTTTCTTCAGATAACAATATGACTCTTTTTGATACAGAGGAATTCATTGAGACAAATGGCGTCGAGTACGGTGAATGACACCCAACAGCCTGCAACCCCTGCACAGCCGGTCATTGTGAATTCAGCTTTAGAAAACCATGATGTGACCAAGCAGCTACAGCGCAACCCACAGTTTAAAGTCAGAGGTGAAACTCTAAACAACACTTCACCATATGAAATCGAGTTTACTTTCGTCATGAAATAAGTTGTCTCAGAATATAATATTAAGCTGTTTTAAAAAAAAGTAGCATCGTTGTTAAACGTACAAATTGAAGGACATTTTTGAAAGCTGGGATCTATATCGACAACGTTTTCTTCATTGAAATATAAAGACCTATACTTTTCTCAAAAGTCTTCATAGGCAAAATTTAAAAAAAAACTTGCACACAAACCATAGATAATAGACCACATTATGTCTGCATTGATGTGTATGTTACAAACATTGGCCTCCAGAAATTCACTATTACAAGATATAACCATAAATAAAAGTTGGAACAAATAAAATTGATTTTAACTTCTCTGATTTTCTGTGAGAATTTAAAGAAGGCCTAAATAAATGAATGAAGTCCTCTGCGGTAGACATGAATATAGTCTCCATAATTGCAGTGACTGACTCCACGGTTGGGAGCAGCATCATATTCCCCAGGAGTGGCGTTGCCTTCATGTACCTTCCCGTCACCCCAGGACAGGGGCAGACCACTGCAGGAGACACTCAACCTGATCCAGACCTGCTGCACAGGTGATCTACAATGGTTATGGCGGGCCTCTTGCTATATACTACAAAATGTATAGAATGAGAAAGAGACTGTTAGTGTTGGGTCATAATCGCACATTACTTTGTATATATATGTGGGATCAATATGAATGTCGATTTTTGCTCCTTCACCCAAACAAAAGATTGTAAAGCTCACTTCATATATTACCTGCATGCAAGTGTAAGGTATTTACTACGAACTATAATAAGCCAATACTCATCGTGCTTTAATGCATTATATGTATGCTGCCGTCATGCGTCATGGTACATGAATGCAGTCCTGGTGCGTAACTCACCATGGTAGCATTCGAGTAGATTCAAAAAGATATCAGACCCCAAAAGTACAATCCCGGGAGTACACATTAAAGTAATATATGGAAATGTCATAAAGGCTTTGTCAGGCTGTAGTAATGTGCTGGACTTTTTGCTAAAAAGGAACATAATTTCTATGAAATGCAGCCCTGGCCAGTAACGAGTAACTCGCCAGGGCCATGTCGACCCTTTGGGTGTGTATCAAACCCTAAAGATTCCTCAATGACAACCAAAAAATGGTAGACATGATGCTTCGATAAATGGCAAAATGCATTAAACGGGGGGTAGACACTATCGCTGGCCCGGGAGCCAATGGCCCGTACTTTTGGGTGCGGGCCCATAATTTTCTCACAAATTACCTTCTCACAAATTACCTTCCCACAGGCCCGGGTGGCCCACAGGAATGGCTAGAGAAAGTGCTAGGGAAATGTATCTATATGTACATAGCCATGTCATATGTTAGAGAAAATTACTGGGAAACCAGCCATTATGGTTATTAGAAAAAGTGAAATAATTATTGCTCGCCCACAGTTTTAGATGCGGCCCGTAGAGTACTGAAGCTACAGGCTCGGGTGGCCCATGGCTGAAAAAGTTAGTGTCTACCCCTGTTTCTTTACATATGTGGTGTGTAGGATAGACAAGATGCGGCAGGTACACCGCCAGTTCTACATCCTGCCCGTAGCAGCCCTTCATGGTGAACAGGAGATGGCAGTATTCTCAGCTCTACAGAAACAGTAAGTGTCTCCAGAATAACAGCACCCCAATGCTTTACCCATATCCCTGTAACAGCATGCACATGTATATGGTCTCCTCACTCTCCCGAGGAGCACATCGCATAGCGATTTCATGCTTTATTTATGTGAAGTCACCTAACTATAATGGCTTTTCCATAATGCATTATAAAGTGTGGCAGCCTAGTACTGATACAGGACATTAGTACATTAATCCCCACATTAATCATATTGAAATCGACGTTGCTTAACGAAGACTATTGTATTCAAAAGGAAATATATTCCAAGATACTTTAATTTACAAATTGACACATGTAGGTTTGTTTCACATGCAGCTATTTTGGTAGAGGGGTATACATGATTCCCTGTCATCATGCAGCAGAAGCCGTCCAAATCATGACAGACATGGCCAAGGTATGCACAATGTATCAATTTAAAGGTAATGGGAGTGTGTCCGATGATCAGGGCTCCAGTGTCTCAATTCTAACATCGATCGCAAATATACAATAAAAGGCCATGACTGGACCCCCAACTATTACACAGAACACATTTAGGTAGAATTTAGAAAAATCGGACATAGCAACTTCAAAATAAATCTGACATTAATAATCACAACGCGAGAACATTATATCATATCGATAGAGGGGTGCATTTTCTAGGCACTGGTGTGACCATCTTTGTGAGCATATATACCACGGGATACATGCTCCCCCTTAGTAGGTATGTACTTAATAATTAGTATGGCCTGACCGAGGATACCATACACTGTAAAAAAATTCCCTTGAATTCACGGAGAATCTCAGTTAAATTTGACAGTGCATCTCCGTTTTTTGGTTTACAGTGAATCACTGTATATCTCATCTATTTTACAGTGAAATTCCGTAATCCATTGCAGTGAAACTCCGTTATTTCTTTTACAGTGAACCTCTGTTTTCTGGGTAGTTCTATCTTTTCCTATCAGGTGGCAGCTTAGTTCCTCAGGAGAGTTTTCTGAAGGTTCTAGGTTCTAAAGCAGTATAAATATGCCAATACGTTAATAATTTTCAATACCTTAATTCACTATAAAGTAGATATACAGATGTAATTTAAATTTGATGAAATATTCACAATCAATAAAAGATTCAATTGTGTGGGACACTAAGCAGTACTTGTAATACCATAGACACCCTTCTTGTGATAATATGAAAAATATATATTCTCAGCACTGAAGTTGGTGTTCTATAACAATTCTAGAGTAATGTTAGCTCATGAATTGTGATTATAAAGTGCTGTGTATGTTCTCCATGATAATTATGAAGTCCCAGCACAAGATATTTCATGGAATAAAAATGGATATGGTTGATAATTATAGTGAACTGTACACTGACTTAAACACAGAATAAAACAGGGAAATTCCGTAAAAATTACGGTGACTTCTAAAAACGGAATTCCCTAAAAAAACGGTGACTTCCAAAAACGGAATTCCCTAAAAAAACGTGGGTTTCCCGGCTCCTTTTGATGCCAGTGCTTCTCCGTTTTTTCTACGGAATATTTTTTACAGTGTACCACTGTTCCAGATGACGGGACGCACAGAGCCGCTGGCCGTCCTGTTGAAGGAGAGGATTGAGAACTATCTGCGCATCCTGCCCGACCCCAGCCTGCTGCTACAGGTGACATGAGGCCACAACGTCTACATGACACTCTGCACTAACTCCGTCCTTCTCAGCCATATATTTGGGATAAAGGACATCATTTTATCCAAAAAATACATGGTTATTAATTCCTCAACAGTACCTACAGGTGTTCTTCCTTATTTATTTGCCACTTTATGGGTCCACCACAATACGAACACATGGTTAAGGGTATGGTCATTATCTATCAATGGGGGAGGGCGATTTAGGCCCCTCCAGAGGAGGTACAAGAAATCATGTTGCACGCTCCCTCGAAAATCCATCAGACATTGCTAATCATGGGAATGCTGATCTGATGTGGATCGGCATCATGGGCATGGGCAATTTCTTAAATTCGACATGGGGCATGGCCAGTTAACTGACATGTAACGTGGGCATTTCTTAAAATCGAGATGCGACATGGGGCTTAGTGACATGACGTGAATACATTTTCTCATTTAGTGTAAAATATGCTACCCTCTTTCTTCAAATTTCGTCCTTGTGGGTAGTAATATTCCACAGATTTTCCTAGGGCCTGCAGCCCCAACTCTCTAATCAACGCCCCTATTAAAGGTCTTGGAAGCTGAATCCCAATGTTATCCACCATCTGATTATAACAAAATCAGTGCAATGTATGTGCAAATATTTTTATATTATGTCCGGAGTTAGGCACTCCTAGGAGGAAAGTACCTCTATGCATACTAAACTTTCGCAGCACACAAGATTATAAGGTAGTTATTTGACATGATTGTGTAAGGTCATAATGCAGCATTAATGTCGAAAATTGCCATTGGCTCATAGCTTGAAACTATGTTGGGCGCTGAATGCACTGCAAGCATAAACAACATTGCATACATTGTGTATGTATTTCCATGGTATTATTATTATAAGTATTGATATCTTGAATAATGCTGTAAGACTCATCAACAATGACTATTATCGATATTAAGAATACACATATGAGGGTTGATGTCGGCCCAATATAATTATATTGCACTTTAATAATATGTAAATGAAAATTGGCAATAAAATAATTCAAAACTCAACTATATATGAAGGTAATCACTACAAAATGCCACAGTAATTCTTTCACTCTTGCAGTGCCGTGTGCATTATTATAGCTAACATGTATGGGGGTGCAGAGGGGTCCCCCCCCCCCTCAGGTCGGAAAGTCGCGGAAATTAAGACATCCAGGTCACAAGGTCGTTTTTTTAGAGCCTTTATTCTATAATCAATTTTGTGCAAAAGTCGCCAGGTCGCTTAAATTATTGGCCCAGGTCGAAAAGTCGCCTGGAAAACGGCCCAGGTCGCCAGGTCCCCAAATCCCTCTGCAGTCACATGTATAGGCCTAATCATATCATTTTTGATTTAATATAGATATTTCGATATCATGGATTTTGAAGTGCTCCTCTTACCATTCAGAATTGTAACAGAATACTCCCACAGTTCTAAAATACAGCAGAATGCACCAAATGTTCTGCTACTAGAATTCAAAATGTCGGACTGCCCTAAGGCTAAAGGGGTTGCCACACCGCACTTGTGACATGTGGCGCTACGCTTGTAAAATTACTGTGCCCCTACATTTTTTCCCTTTATTAGCGACGCTAGTGACATATTTTTTTCCCCTTAGTGACATGATGTGACATGACCTGTATGGGCTCCCTAAAGAGGGGAGTCATTCTGCAGGCAACATGACCCCCCTCCCCTTATAGAGTGTCCAGCATTTACATGAACTATCATTGGACAATCGTGAATGTTCTTGGAGGTGCCTTGAAATGACCTAAGGGCTAAAAGCACGGAAACATTCGCTTGTTCACACGTTGAACAATATTCGTGGAGGCATTGGGACAGTGGCACCAGTAAAGCAAAAGGGACGCGGGAAAATCCTATTACAGTTATACCCAGCGCCGTCGGTAGAGGCCGCCACTTCAACACGTGGCGCCGCCTGGTGCCAAACCCAGACATGATCCAAGAATTAGGAACCGGAAGTAGCAGCAGCAGGTGCCCGTCGGCGGTCGCGCGTTTTAGTTTAGTTAAGTTTTCGTTTGTTTTTGATACTTTTCGTAATGTTCAATAGCAACAACACAAGCATGGCCTGAATGCGGAACCTGCTGAACGTGAGTGAAGAGACAGAAAGGTGAGTAAGACCCTGACTAGCAACTGTCACTGTGGTGTTTACATAGTTTTAGACGCGGCCCAGTTCCCGGACCCGCGTCCCGGACTAGTCACACTCACGGTAGTCTGTTCGTGCCAGACCATCAACAGCAGCCGGGCTGTGTTCAGATTACGGCCCGCAGCGACGAGTTCAGATTAGATGAACTACACTCACGGCGGCCTGTACTATAGTGTAGGGGAGTGCCACACTAGTGTTGCGAAGCCGAAGGCGTGTGTAGGCCTATGGAGGCGGGGGGGGGGGGGGGGGGGGGGGTGCACGCACTGTGACTGTTTAAGTGTGAGCTCAGGCATGACTTGGCCTGACTTCGTATGGTTGGGTACCTGACTGTGACTGCAGTGAAACTCAAAGGCGACCTGGGCTGTTTCCCAGGCGACCCAGCTGGTACAATAATTTAAAGGAAAATGTGGGTTCCTACACACAGGTCGAGAAAACCACCTCTGTCCCCAAAGAAAGTTCGAAACTCATGGAAGCTCTTCTTTTAGTTAAATCATTATTCCAATATACGGTACATTAGTTTTCCTTTAATAATCAACCATTTTACTTGCCACTTGGAGTTTATACATATGTCATATGTATGGCATTTAGGGAGTGTTCATTTATTATTTACAGGGGGGGGGGGGGGTGGTGGGTTTGGTGGGGGGGCGTAAAAATGTCCGACCCCTTCTGAGGGGGGGGGGCGTAAAAAAATTCTGACCCCTCTTGAGGGGGGGGCGTAAAAATTTAAGCCCCTTTTTAGCCAAAAAGCCCGCGCGTTACTATAGTTCAAAGGGGGGGGGGCGAAAAATTTTCGGCGCCTTCGGCGTGGGGGGCGCGAAACGTTACACAGGCTCTCGAAGGGGGGGCGTAAAATTTTTTCGCCCCTCCGCGCGAAATCTCACCACCCCCCCCCCTGTAATTAATAAATGAACACTCCCTTAGTAGCCACTTGGTCACCCATAGGCCCGGGGGGGGGGGGCACTCAACCCTGGTACCAACTGCAAAACGGGCCCGGCGGACTGTGGCTGTGGCACGTCGTAATAAAAGAAAAGGAGGGGCTGTCACTGTGCTAAAGGCTCTGAAACAGGGGGCTGTTGAAAGATGCATGGTAGGAGGGCTGTTGTTACAGTCAGTTTATCCTCATATTTCATGGCAGAAACCCCATTCTAATGTCACACTTCCTGTATTAAGCCTCCCAAGTTGTTTATGTAACAATATCAGGCCTAGCAGGAAGCTGTCAGCTGACATCTGAGGAAATTAGGGGGGCTGTTAATCGATAAAGGGAAAGTTAGCCTGCTGTCATATCATGAAATGGGTGGTCTGTAGTTTTGCCCTTGTTACCTACCCGCAAAGAGCCAGTGCCCTCCCCGGGCCCATAGGTTTCTACATGGACCTATATATAGGGGGACTAGCACGGCTAAGACTACCCGCCTTAGCAAGTCACGTGACCTCGATAGCGGCGCCCTGATTTGTTAATTGGGGCCGCTGGTACTTGTGTGTTTGGTAAGAACTCAGTTGGCAGGTACCCGTCTTTGCTAGGAATGGTGCTAGCCCCCTATAAGGTGAAATGAATATTTTTGAAAAATTCATAACGTTCTCCTTTCATCGGTGACCCCCTAGTTTTTTGCTTTTAAAATGTTTGTTTAGATGCACATTACACACTCTCACACTCCCTGGTTGATATAGCAATAGAAGGGAATTATCCATGACAGGTATTAAATGTGAAAAAATACCGTACTGTTTTCCCATTCCTTTCTATAGTTAAGGTACTCCTTTGTTCAAATGGCTGTATCATGAACGTTTGCTCGATGACATGTACATTTTTTTCAATTTTCTGTTTTATCATAAATCAAACTTATATATAATCATGAGTTCCATGCAAGTAGCAATAGAACTTTTGTAATCTCTGAACAAGTAGTATTTCCCTTTTAATCAGTGACCTGGCGATTTTTCGGACAAATTTGGGTATAGTAGAAATATTCCCCCCAAAAAAGCGACCTGGGGCCCTGGCATTTTACTCTACCACTAACAAAGATACATAATGTAAGGCTACTAGTCTATGATCCGAAAGAAAATCCCTTTACAATCATTACGTTTAACCTAAAGTACTAAAGCTGCTTAGACGCTACATGTATACCCAAATACATGAAGTGATAGGTCTATCAGGTATACCACCGTATATGTATAGTCAAAGCCTAGAGTAAAGAAAACATGCAAGAACTTGCAACTCAGTCGCTTAATACCATCGGTATGGTATAAACATGCAAGAGATTTATAGTTGAAAACGGTGTTATTGTTTGGGACATGCTGATCGGTCACATATATAGTTACTAATAAGATAGATATAACAAAAAAAATAGACCACTCTTGAGGAGGGACCAAAGTAATTTGGACCCCTCTTGAGGCGGGGGCCAAAAACATTGCACCCCTTTTTAGCGAAAAAGCCCTCGCATTACCTTAGCTCAAAGGGGTCGGCCGCGCTCAATTTCAACCCACCTGGGGCGATCGAAAAAAGTTCGACCCCCTCCCGTGTGGGGGATAGAAATTTTGATGAAAATGTTGACCCGCTCACGCGGAAATCCACCAGCCAACCCTTCCCCCATTGTTGTTGAAAAATGACCACTCCCTTACCTCAAATAGTATTGAAACAGGAAAAGGTCCTGTTGGAACCAAGTTTGTCGCAATAATAGAACCCCTCCCTCCCTCCACTGGCACAACCACCGTTGGGTTGACATGTTGTTTCACGGTTGCCTCTGTCACACAGGGGGACCCTCTGTACTGGTAGATCCTACTGCAAGAAACCCTGCATGTGTATCTAGGTCATAACCGCAGCACTGGGTACCTGTCCCCATTCCGTCATGACCCCGGCACCAGTTGTAGTCTAGGCCCTGCAGCGGCAGCTAAGTTGCTCTCTTTTCAAGGTCTGTGCACCTCATTGCAGATAGATATAGGTTTTAAGCACACATTCTGACCAGGTCCAATAGTTACACCCAGTGAGCCTATATATATGATCCTGTTTTAGGATAATTTTGGTATTTGCTCAAAGGCTCTTTAATAAAGGCTCTTTAATAATAACTCTAAAATACTTCGAGATGGCTCTTTTAACATTCATTTGCTACAAATGTTGAATGTACAATGTATAGAATCAGATGTCCAAACACTGGAATAATTCACGACGTCCAATAAACAAAACTATAATCAGGAACACCATAGTGAAACGCAGCATAGATTTCATGACAGAGACCTCAATCCCCCGCAATTCTATCTAATTACATCAAAGTTATATATGCTATCCCACAATAATACGTATTATAAAGCAATATTATATCAATCATTCACCCAAATCATTCACATATGTGAGGCGTATGCATAGTTATTAGACGTTTTCTAGACCTATCAATTGTGGTCTTCACTGGTAAAATTGTGGTCTTCACTGGTAATTTCTAAGTACAATAATTGTATGATACTAGAAATGCCAAATGAAAGCCTATTGATTTAGGCCTAGATGCAATGACTGGTAATGGGAGAGGGATCAACGGAACTAGCGGCAGCGCAGAGCATCACTTGGGTGAGTGGTTCGCCGTTAGGGAGTGGTCATAAGTAAACAACGGGGTGGGGGTGGGTGAAATTTCGCGGGGAGGCGCAAACATTTTTTAAGCTCCTCTCCCCTCTAGAGCCAGTGCAATATTTCGCGCCCCGACCCCCACTTGTCAAAGGCCCCGGAAATCCCCCACCCCTCTATAACTAAAGACAGTCTAAAAATACATTACTATAATAATAATGTATTTTTTATCCCCCCCCCCCACCCGTAATTGATAAATGAGCTCTCCGTTAGCTGTGACAGAGCAGCCCCATAGACCACATACATGTCCATATACACCCGTGTAGACAGGTCCCTATGCCGGGTCCCCATGCTGCCTCCATGTGCCATGTGAGGCCGGTGGGCGGAGACTACAGCACTGACTGCAGCGCCACACAGGTGACTTATATACCAGTCACAGGCGGCATGCGGCACATGGTGGTCTGATCCTGTTATAAAGCTGTACACCTACCAGCACAGCACACCAGGAAGCTGTCCTACATCTAGACATGAAGCTACTACTTGTGAGTTTACAAATAATTTTACCATTTATTAGAATGTGATCATGTCGTCTATTGCCGTCTGTAGACACTCAAGTATGGATCTGGACCACTAAATTTGACATGGCGACATGGGCCTATTTTTGGCTTAGTGACATGCGACAGGAGGAATAGGCCTATAAGAGATGGCTTAGTGACATGGGACATAGCCTTTTCTTAAAATCGACATGGTGACATGGTCATTTCTTGCCATGCACGTTTATCCTTCAGTGGCCACCGCACCCCACTATACACAGATATGTTACGTATATTAAATATATACCAACCTTTTTTATGAGGTCAAGCTTAATGTTGAAGTTAATGAGGACCAAATGATTTATTTTTTTAACTCAATAAATGAAATAAGTGACACAGTGCTGGTGCTTCTGTGTCACATTGTGATATGTCGGTACTTCGGACATGGACAGTGAACACGAACATATCCTTGTGTGTTCCTTTTGACAATTCTCTGTCTCATGCCAGGGTAGACGTCTACACCCATCACAGTAACTCCTTTTAGAATGCTACTCAAAAAAGATAAGTTAAAAGGTTGGGGGCGAGGTAGGATAAGTCGTTCAAATGGGAAAGGGACAGATAGTGCCATACTCATCAGCTATATGTGCACCAGTTAGCATGTATGGCACAACTCACAGAGTTTGCACAGCATGCATGCATAGACTTAGTGCTAGTGCCTATGTCAATCCTCACCTCAGGCTATTCTTTGTACCCAAACCACGTTTTGGTGTTTTATTTGGACTGGGTGAGAGGCTTTAATGTCCCACCTATCGCTAGTAAAACACACTTGCAATCCTACAATACAATGTTGGTGGGACATTTTAGTTCACGAAACACCTCATCAGAGTTAAATGAACTTACTATATTTGGTGTCACCCCAAAGTAATAGGTCATCTTCAGGGGAAACCCATTCCATTCATTGATTGTAAACCTCCCTATTTAATATAAGTAGCCTATATAGACCCTGTGGTAGGAGTCATAGACTTTATGTGGGCGGAACCGTAAGGTTATGACTAAGTACATAGGAATAACAAAAACACATAAATCCCAGTAGTGAGGTGTGATAGAAATTGTGGCCGGCCTGTTTAATAGAGGACAGTTGTCAGAGACAGAACTGGGGTGTAGTTGTAGTCCTCCCCAGTCTGTGTAGACCCTTCTACATCAGAGAGATGCTGACACAACAGCTTTTTACCTCTGTGTTCACCACCCCACATCCTCCCCATGGTTTGTCAGAGGGGTATCAAATAGGATCTACATTGTGCCCTCACCCCCACATACTGCCCACATACCTGGGGCAGTGCTGGGGCCATATACCCGGGCCCCGGCAATATCAACAACAGCAGGCAGCTGTGGCTGGAAGCTGAGCTGACCGAGTAGTACTACAACAAGGAGGACGCCTCACAAATGTCAACAGTCGGCAACGAGAAAATAATGCTCCTAGTGCTATCTGATGTAGAACCTTTTGTCTACTACAGGTAACAATTACCATGCCAGGGTCTGTGGTTCCTATATACACAAGAGCCATCTTCTGTGAGAATAGTACCAGGTGCGTATTGATTTTAACATGTACAATACCTCACTGGGCCTAATTAGCCAAATTTGCACTACACAAAAACACACATTTAGGACTACTCGCCCTGGTTGAGTCCTCGAGAGAAAGAAATACCAGACTAAATTTGAAAAGAAAAGGTAAACAGTGTTGTTATTCAGTCAGTATGGGAACTGGCGTGGATTGGCGTGGATTCTTTAAGCCAATGTCAAAAGCAAAAAGCTTTTAAACCATATGTAAAGTAGTAACCAACAGCTGCAATAATCCCAGTCCTGACTTAGCACTTTCCAGTAACAATGTATTTTATGTATGGTTAAAACTGACGAAGCTCATGCCCTGTGTCATTTGTGATGTAAAGCATATGATCAATCTCTCTAGTTCTTCATGCCCCTTTTTTCTCAGTTCACACAGCCTATCAGCATGTGATATCAAACTACAGAAATGACAGTTAGTAACTTAGTTACATGGTGCCCAGTGTGTATTGATTAGCTGACATAAAGTACAAGGACACTGGCCGCTGTTACACAATGTGGATGCGTTATCAGCGGGGGATAGAAGCCTGTCTGTGGGATTGATAAATACCTACTTATCATCTCATAAACGTAGAGACAGGTGTGCTCACCTGGGCAGAATGGGCATACACCTGATGTCCTATACTGGTTCATATAGTATGTATTCCTCCAGAACGTCAATTAGAGAAAAAGAAGATAACACAGGTATGTTCGGGTCTACTCCTTTTCAGTTTGTGCGACAAGACACGGAAACGTGATACTCATTATAGTTATAGAAATAGTTATGTGACAATCTACCCAATTATTGGGAAACCTGAAAACAATTCTACATAATTTAGTAAAATTCAGAGTGATGAGAGCTGGTCAGTGTTTGTAATGGTTAGGTTTGGGAATGGGGTGGTCAGTTTGTAATGGTTATGTTTGGGACTGGGGTAGTCAGTTTGTAATGGTTAGGTTTGGGAATGGGGTGGTCAGTTTGTAATGGTTATGTTTGGGACTGGGGTGGTCAGTTTGTAATGGTTATGTTTGGGACTGGGGTGGTCAGTTTGTAATGGTTATGTTTGGGACTGAGGCTGGTCAGTTTGTGATGGTCATGCTTGGGACTGGGTTGGTCAGTTTGTAATGATTAAGTTAGAGACTGGAGTGGTCAGTTTGTACTGGTTATGTTTGGCACTGGGGTGGTCAGTTTGTAATGGTTATGTTTGGGACTGGGGTGGTCAGTTTGTAATGTTTGGGACTGGGGACGCCTAGTTTGTAACAGTCATGTTTGGGACTGTCACTGGTATGGGCCGTTTGTAATGGTCATGTTTGGGACTGGGGTGGTCAGTTTGTAATGGTCATGTTTGGGACTGGGGTGGTCAGTTTGTAATGGTTAGGTTTGGGACTGGGGTAGTCAGTTTGTAATGGTTATGTTTGGGACTGGGGTGGTCAATTTGTAATGGTTATGTTTGGGACCTGGGTGGTCAGTTTGTAATGGTTATGTTTGGGACTGGGGTAGTCAGTTTGTAATGGTTATGTTTGGGACTGGGGTAGTCAGTTTGTAATGGTTATGTTTGGGACCTGGGTGGTCAGTTTGTAATGGTCATGTTTGGGACTGGGGTGGTCAGTTTGTAATGGTTATGTTTGGGAATGGGGTGGTCAGTTTGTAATGGTCATGTTTGGGACTGGGGTGGTCAGTTTGTAATGGTTATGTTTGTGACCTGGGTGGTCAGTTTGTAATGGTCATGTTTGGGACTGGGGTGGTCAGTTTGTAATGGTTATGTTTGTGACCTGGGTGGTCAGTTTGTAATGGTTATGTTTTGGACTGGGGTGGTCAGTTTAGAATGGTTATGTTTGGGACTGGGACGGTCAGTTTGTAATAGTTATGTTTAGGACTGAGAATGATTGGTTTGTTATGTTCTGTGCAGGTATAGGGAGCCTGTATGGTCCATGTGCACTTGACACCAAGGTGTACTGTGTCCCTGGGTGAGTTATGTCAGTCATGGTGCAACTCGGGGTCTTTGTTGACGCTGCCACCAGCTGCCGCATACTGCTTAACCCTTTAAGGGCCGCATAGTGCTTTAATGTGCTATATCCTTGGTTGTCATGATGCATGGATGCAGCCCCGGCGAGAAGAATCCCTTCACGAGTGGAGATCGGCATGATGCTTGCATGCGAGTTATGACGACAACGGGCATCTCTTTCTCTATTACCAAGTTTAAATAGAAGTTACATCTAGATAGTCATCATTATTTGTGCCGTATAAGCTTGCACTCCATGTGGAAATGAATCCTTATATTTTGTGATATATATATATAAGAAACAGTATGCTCGGCTTAGATAGGTCCCCTCTTCCCACGCAAATTAGATGTGTGGTGGATCTTCATAGGAAACCCACTATGCGGCCCTTAACGGGTAAACCTCCCATCTCAATGCTCCACCATAGCCACCACTGACACTCACTACACACAACTAGTCCTATGTGACTTATGGGGCTGAGGTCTGAATGGACCGACATGCAGATTGATGTAGATTATAGTGCTTCAGTTGTATGGTGTTTTTATCTGAAGGTCATCTTTTTAGTATGCTTGTAAATATGGCGACAGCTGCCGCCTACTTAATACACATATATCATGTGGGATAATGGTTATAGTATTTGCCTATGTATGTAGTAATGCAAGGTTTAAGTAATGCCCCAAATGTGGGTTTTAACACGGAAAGACCTAGATCTGTTTTCTGAAATTTGATTTTTTTTAAATGTTTGTTAAGTTTGAGTAAAAATGTCAGATTTGATTAAATCCTTGGCCAGATAAAACATAGGAATATACTCGTGATTTGACCTGATACTGCAGATAGATAACATCATCCTCTAGGTGCAAGACCATATAATGATAACACATACTGCTGACCATAAACCTATACAGTTTATTGTAATCAATAAATTCACTTGAAACCTCTTCTTTATACCACTATAGTACCAACACTAGGAGGTGGGGAGCTCGTTCTCTGCCATGCAAATAAAGTTATATTAGATTGTATTATCAGATACGTTACCTAGCTCACTGAGATAAGATTAGGCCCCTATATGAAAGATTGCAATTCCCAGCAGGCGTGGTGGGACGAAGGTCACCACATTTAGGACAACTTGTACCGCATTAAGTCCTATACTACTGCGTTACCAGATGGTTTTAATATTTAAAAAAAATAAGTCCATAGAGGTTTTACTTTGAAGCTTTACTGCACTCATGGCTCAGACTGTATCAACGCCAGCATAACAACAGTCAACACACTCTGGTAACAACTCCTGACCTACTAGGGCGTGTGTACACTAGAGGAATCACAGAGTAGGCTAAAGAAGTGGTACCGAGGGTACTAAAAGTCGGCACGTCCTGTGCATACCGGGCTAGGCTCAATTAGCACTTATGGTAAGTTTATATAAATATAAAAGTGAAACATATTACTCCACATTTTTATGAAGGAGGGCCCTGGATTATTTTAATTAATTCATAGACGTATCTGTCTAGTACTACTAGATCCATGGCATGAGGTTTGCTAATAATTATATTTACTTGTAGCAAATGCTTCGAATATCAAGTACTGTAAATTGGGCATATATGCAAGAATTGACACAATCTCTAGTGTATGTACAAAATGTATCAGGCACCTCAATAGGCCTACGTGGACAGGTAGAGGGGTGTGGCAGATTCCAAGGTCACGTCGGTACTTAATGTCTTACATTACAGCAACAAGCAGGAGTACCATGCAATGCCTCGTGATGGCAATGGCATCCGGGCTCATGTCGGGGCAGGGGGGGGGGGTCGCATGTCTCCTGTCGATGTCACTATCACGATTTTAAGAGGGCATCTCCATTGTCACCATCTTATTTCTGGGGATCATTATGATGATTTGTATCATTATCAGCCCTATAAGATCATTTTTATCCCTTTATGTCTCATTTGCATCATCTGATTTCCAGCTTGTTTTCTTGGTGGAAGGTGTGGAGGTTTGGCTGGAGAGATGGTTACTTCCTGTTTTTGTGATATACAATAGCACATTTGGTGTAACTTGATATTCCATTCCTGACAAGATGTCAACTTTCCCTCCCTAAACTGCTTCCAAGCCCCAGGCACGGCAATGAAGCTACGAGATTTATCTCTGACCTTTTAAGGACAGAAAGGTGACATGTGTCGTCATGATGCACCAATGCAACCCTGGCAAGTTACGCACCAGGGTTGCATTATGGCGACCATGGCATGATGCATTAGTGCACCATGCATGATGCATTAATGCATCATGCCATGCATGTCTGGGATTCCGCTAAGACTTGTTTTCTATTCGCCAATTTGGCGAATTTGTATCTATTTTGATTAGCCAAAGTGTATACCCATTAGCCAAATCTTTTTACATATTAGGACCTGGTCATTTTCTCTAAGAAACGGGAGGGTCAAGTGTGTTCATATTGATCCAGGCCTACCTCTTTATTTATAGTAACATGCTGGATTTATCTTTAAAGAGGGGTTTGTATTTTTAAGTCTTTGATAAATAGAGAGTTGTCAAGCTCATCCTAATCCCTTTTTATTAAAGTATATCTAAGGCTTGTTCTTCATTGTACAACCCTCTCAGCTCCCCACTAGCCCAAACAGCCCCACAACTACAATTAGCCAATTTGGCGAATTTTCGGCAGGTTGCATTAGCCAAAATGAGCTTTGATTCGCCATTGGCGATTTGGCGAGTGGCTAGCGGAATCCCAGCATGTGCATGCAGTAGCAGACTTGGAGTAGCAGTAAGAGTGGTACACCAAGGTGTCTGGTTAGAAGCCGCACCACACCTGCTGCCTCCTCACACAGGTAGGTGTGGTGGGAGGCAGCTCATGGAGGTCTAACACTCGTGTCCTATACATGCACAAGGGGTAGGTGTATATGCAGTCACTTACTGCAATACTGCCATCATGTACCCCTTCCTACTCCCCATCATCCACATATCATTTTGCCAAGACTTGGGTACATTTGATTCAGAGTTATTCTTAAATTCAGCCACATTTCCTGCTTTTGGAGGAATTCTGTTGTAAATTGTGATATTTCCCAGCACCTGGCACCACTGACCAAACTCTTGGCTTTTTTGCATTTTGACGACTAGGCATGACATCTCTGGTGCTTGTAATACCATATAGTGCATCATGCCCTTTGTCGTCATGATGCACCAGTCATACAGGCCATGCGGGTTGATAATCCCCTAAAGGATCATGACGATGAAGGACATGATGCATTAAACTACTAGCTGGAAGCTGCAGGGTCCAGGAAGCCTCTGTCTGCTTGCTGTGAGGAGGGTTTGCTGTGCGTCCCCTGCACTGAAAATCCATAGGTTGAAAGGGTTGGTCAGTACAGACTAACCTAGATTGGTCATATGAGTGTTAGTCACAATGGCAAAGTTATATTCAAAAATGACCAAGGGGTCAGTCAGTAGTGGCCAACCTAGGTTCATCATTGGTGTGTTGTATTTGTATACCACTAGTTGGAGCCACCTGTGATGACCACTCAGTGGCTCCCCCTGGAAATAAAAAGACTAAGGGGGGTTGGTCAGTAGTGACCAACCTCACAATGATAACTAATCTAGGTTGGTCGTATAGGGAGCCAAAAAATGACTAACTAGGTTAGGCACTAGTGACTGAGAGGTTGGGCGTATAGGGAGCCTAGGAATATCAGTGTGCAGCACATGCTGAGTGACCACACGGTGTGGCAGCTGGGGCCTCTACCTGCGTGCGGCATGTCGCCGACACACAAACCACTCTATAGGGAGAATCTCAACCCTTTAAGGGCTGCATAACACCCTAATGCATCATGCCCTTGTTCGCCATGATGCATAAATGCAGCCCTGGCGAGTAATTCGCCAGGGCTGTATTCAAGCATCATGCCGACCCTATTGGGTTGAGATACTCCCGAAGGGTTTGCATGATGCACCAATGCAGCACCGGTGAGTTACTCTCTGCGGCTGCATTGGTGCATCGTGACGACCAAAGTAATCTTTTAGGTACATGCCGCCTTTAAAGGGTTAACATGTCCGCAACTCGTACTATTCGTCACGATTGGGGCCAATGTTGTTTACCAATACAGGCTGCCCACAGGTCAGGGAAAGTCAGGGATCATGGCGAAATGTGGTAAGGGACAGTCAGAAAAACTTGTAAAATCCTAAGGTGAGTCAGTGAAAACCATTGGAAAAGAGGGAAAGAAACTACATGTAACAAAATCCACTCATACATAGTGCAGTGTTAAAGCTCCGTAATATTGAAGAAAGCCATATCGCGTCATATGGCGAATAGGGCTAGGGAAAATGGTCATTTTTAGTCAGGGGAATTTTTGTGAGAACGCTGCAATAGGGTCTGCCTGGATTGGTTAGCCGAAACACACTGATGTCAGTGATGCAGATCTGGTCAGAAAGACAGAAAAAATGTACATTAGTCAAAGTTCTTCACCATCTGTCCAATGTGAAAACCCCAGTCTTTGTTTAAAAAAAAGATAAAAGCAGCTACATTTGTATTACGGGGTTGACCTTAGGTTGGCCTCTAATGGTAGTTTTGGTGATATCGGCATAATACACTGGCCCCATCACAACTAGTTTTTCTCAAGTCTTAACAAATGTAAAATATCTGCATACGAAATTAACTCTTTTTTGCCACAATGAACATTTTAAATTGTGATGACATTTTATATCAAAAGGCGTTGCTGTCATTTCTAATTCAATCATTTATACCTGTTGTAGTTAATGACCCCGGGTCAATAGCCGTATCTACTAAGATAACCAGTGCAGGTGACTCATAGCCATAGGTCACCACCACGACGGGTGATTAAGATAACCAGAGAACCAGAGATGACCAGCATGACATAAGTCGGCTGTAGTGGTATTTGACCTGTGCCCACGCCTACCCGTGATGAGTCTGAGGAGATTAGTCCTTTAAGGACCGCATAATGCTTTAAGGAGTACAAAATGTATACTCTTTGTCCTCATGATGCATAAATGCAGACATGGTGAGTCACTCACCAGTGCTGCATTCAAGCATCATGCCGACCCATTGGGTGGATACTCTCCTAGCTGAATAGTCGGCATGATGCATGGGGGCAGCCCAATGGAGTAGACTCACCAGGGCTGCATTCATGCATCATGACTGCCAGCGATATCAGAGTACAGCACAGTGCGGCCCTCTACTAAGGCTTTAGTAGGGGGTCGGTGTGGAGGAGGGTTACACACTGCAGTTAGCCTACCACACCTGTAGGTGACCACAGCACGCCCAGACACACCTCTGTACAACAACACCAGGTCTGTAGCACACTCACATAATGTACACTTTATATCTTTTAACTGTAAATTTACATGTAGATCACGCACATAGAGAATGGTACAGCTACCTGCCGGTATCGGTATCTAGAAACACAAGATGGCTGCTTACGTTGTAAATTAGAGACATAGCAATAAAGACAAAGACCACCAATCTGCTCGTATCTGTTGGCCCTATACCATACACAGATCTATAGTTATGAACCGCATGTCCCCGGCTGCGGAACATATAATAATATACATGGAATGGTGAGGGACATCCAGTGATGATAGCTGACAGACAGACATGTAGTTTATGATAACATCTAACCGGCATCCCCCTACATGTAGGCATATATCATCATGTCCGGCATCAGATGGACTAGACTATGCACATATTTAGCTTGATATCCCTGTCAGTGTAGGTGAGGTTGGTGTCACGGATAAGGCCGCCTTACTTTCTGAATTATATACAAGTACATGTATGTTATAGTTTTTACAATAAGGCATACTACGGTTCTAGTATGCAGGCTGTACACATTAATTTTAATTTTAATATAGGTTCCCTATGAGGCCAAGCAAATACCTTGTAATGTCTCTTTTTTTTGGGGGGGGGGGGAGTGAACAGCCAGATTTGTGGTACTACAAATGCAAATCAAGAAAAAAATATAAAAAATAAATAGACAGGGATCCAGATTCTGCACGGTTGATAACTGATGTTGGACATAACATATAGACTCGCGATACCGGCACTACATGTAGTTAGCATACACCATAGCGAAAATACAACCAGTATCTAAGCAAACCAAGGGATACGTTGTTGGCAACACGGTTTGCAGCAGATTAAGTCCCGCTCAGAGCCATGCTGGTGTGGGCGTTGGTGTATCTCACAACAGGTGGACAGCCATTAAAAATAGTAGACATTCTATAACAGCACAATGGCACCAGGTCTCAATGCTTCCTTTGTCGTCATGATGCTTGAATGCAGTACCAAGGCTGCATGAATACATCATGACGACAAAGGGCATACTGAATTAAAGCAATATGCGGCCCTTAAATACATAAGCTTTTAAAGCTATTTGCTTTCAACTGTTATTGGCGAGGAGGTACCCAGTTCTACTTTTGTACAACGCTCTACTATACCTCCAACCTACTAACTGGGTCGACGTAGCCTTTTGTTACACAACTTTCTGCACACAATTTTTTCATTTTTTTGCTACACAAAGAACACAACGCAATATGCTGTGTCCCAATCTATTCCCCTTCCCGTTTTCTCATGTGTCTCTTTCTGTCAAAATATTCTATATTATATTTCCCAACAAAAATGGAAAAAATCAAAATATTTTTAAAAAGTGCCGAAACCGATGTTGGGCCGAAGTGAATAACATGAAAAACTGCCTCGTTCTGTGAGACATCACACAGTTAAGCTGAAAACAACACCAGTATTTTGTTCTAAAATGTTTGCTGTTACATGAAATCACTTTCCTGTACTGTATAATACTTTGCATCAGTGTATAATATACAGGCAAAACATTGGCTTGTGTGACGTTTTTGCGCACTCGTCGATATAATCCAACATGGCGGCGATTGACTCGATCGGTGAAAACATCCCAATTTAGCTGCCACGGGCGGTATTTCGAGGTGGAATCAATCAATATCGACCTGTATTGGTCAGTATCAGTCTGTTACAGCAATACTTGCGAAGGATGAGTTAGATTGAACCAAAAATCGCTCGGAATACACATCTGTGGATAGCGCATCAAAAATTATTTTGGTAAAGACAAGACGTCTACTTTTGATCAAAATAGCCCCAATACATCGATTCCACCTAGTAGTTTAATCCACCCTCGGTGTATTGCATGATAGCGCATCCAACATTTTTTTAGTAAAGACAATATTTCACTTGATCTTTGCTTAAGTTGAAAGATCAAAACATCTCATTTCAACTGATAGGCCCTACAAGGTTAAATACATCGATTCGCCCTCTAATCTCCAACTCCGCTACCAGTTGGTGACTGGAGGTTGGAGTCTGCCAAATTTCTTGCCGCCTGACGCCAAAATGCCGGTGTCTGCTACGTGATTCCGTGTGGCCAATCAGCGCACACAGCTTAGTGGTCACGTGACTGCCCGTGGCAGGAGGGACAAAGCTGCGGGCAAGCAAGTCCCGCGGGACTTGGAGGGGGGGGGGTTCAATGCAGGCCTAGTAACTGTACCCCGGTATAGCCTAGGTTATTGAAAAAAAGGTCGGGGGGTGGCAGTGCTAGGCCTAGGCCCCTATAGGCAATTTATCGAGGTACGCCTAGGCTATTGAAACAAAGGGGGGCTGTAGTACTAAAGTATAGGCAATTTTATCAATGTAGGACTACTAACTGTAGCCTAGCTTATGGAAAAGGGGTTTATTATAGAGAAATGTAACTTTAGAAAATGGTATTCGTACACCATTCCTCTCTACTAAATGGTACTAAAATCGTCCTCAATGTAGGCCTACTAACTAACCCGGTAGCCTAGGTTATTGAAAAAAGGTGGGGTGGGGGGGGGGGGGGGGGCAGTGCTATTTTATCAATGTAGGCCTACTAAGGGAGTGTTCATTTATTAATTCCAGGGGGGGGTGAGATTTCGCGCGGAGGGGCGACATTTGTTTACGCCCCCCCTCGAGAGCGCGTGGAACGTTTCACGCCCCCCCCCCCCTCGCCGAAGGCCCTGAAAAATGTTCGCCCCCCCCTTTGAACTATAGTAACGCGCGGGCTTTTTTGCTAAAAAGGGGGTTAAATTTTTACGCCCCCCCTCATGAGGGGTCAGAAATTTTAAGCCCCCCCCCCCCCCCCTCAGGAGGGGTCGGAAAATTTACGCCCCCCCCCCCCTGTAACTAATAAATGAACACTCCCTAACTGTAGCCTAGATTATTGAAAAGGGGCTACGGTACATTAAAAGCGTACTACTTGGTAGCCCTGTTAGAGCGACATGGCACACTCTCCCAGTAGACAACTATGTCACTATGCAGTCGATATAGGGCTAAATGTTAGATTTTTATTTCTATTTGTCTTTTGGGTAGGATTAGACTACTATGTAGGCCTACGCTACATCTCATATCAGGGTTTTCTAGGAAAAAGGATGACTTTAATGTTTAGATCTACCCTTCCCCCACTGGTGGACTCTAGAGGAGTCAGAAACTGCACCCCTTTATCCCCCTTTCCCAGTCCCTGCCTCACCCTTAGACCTCCGAGCATTTTTTGTCCCCCATGGCAAATTTTTCTGATCTATCCCACCTAACCACTTTGCTACTTGTTAGTTCTCATTGCGAGCCCGTGCATGTAGTTTACACCATGCACAGGGTACCGTATGTACATGTAAACTGAGTAATGCCATATTGAGACATAGCATGTTATCCTATATAGAATGGCCCTCCATAGGACTTAATGTGTTGACTTGTGGTTTCCATGGTTGGCCTTGTTGGAGGTACGCCTAGCTGCATGACTCATCAGTCATGTCAGTTTTAGTGCTGTACATCTTATATGGTCCCATTCAGGCAGTCTTTACAATATACAGGGCACAACATGCTAGTACATAGTATTGTGTGTACCAACAAGCATGTAGAGACACGTTATGACGTCTGTCGGCCTCTAACTACCTCTATACCTCCACATAGCGCCCTGATCCCATGGTAGGAGCAGCCAGGCTGTCCTCAGGCTCAGGTAGAAGGAGATCTGACTTGTACACCTACAGGTAAGCAACACAATACTCTACACTGCAGTATTACTGACAGGTAGACAATAATCAATGACCTACGTGTTTTTTCAGGCGTTTTCTTTAGACATCTTAGATTACTATCGGCTTTGCCAAGACACATTGATTTTGTAATCTTCATTATAAGATGTAAGGTCTTATCATACCCTTTAGGACCGAATATTATGAAGATATTTTGTTCTTGGAATTATGTCCTAGCCTGGCACATCATGCAATACAATGGATGCGTTTGTGATGCCAAAATTAACGAGAACGAGACCGTTATATGGGACCAGGTAAATCTAGAAAGGCCCGAAGTTAATCCCCCCCCCCCCCCAAACAAACTGAAGCATTACACATTAGGCCAATAGATCCAATATTATATAGAGAAGAGTTTCCATTAGCGTTCATGCTTGTAGATTCGCTTATAGTAATAGTTCACCAGGAAGCTATCCCGGGGGAGCTCAACTGGAAGAGTAAGAGGCGTGTCCTCAGAGGATGTGTGTCTAGGTCATATAGGCATAGCATTTGGTGTATAGAAATACATGTAGTAAAACTTCACTGGCCATATCCACACATGTACATTGAAAACCCAGTTTTGGCCCTATGTACTTTGGCACCCTGACCATTTTGGACTTCATTATTAACACCAACTGGACATGGTGCAAAAAACTGTACAGGATGCCAGTTTGCCCAACCATTTCCGTGTTCCAGACTTTTCATGATTTAGTGCCGTTACCAGTACCGTATATGTAATGCTATAATAATGCGTACCCTTAAGTGTTTGACTTTTAATGGTTCTTCTGTTTATAACCTGGATATCATCGACCGACGGTTTCGGTAGGGATGGACTTTCTAGTGAGCAAGTGGAATTTTATTTTTAGAGTGGTTAATTTCCTCTCTCCCCAAATTAACCACCCCCAACTACACCATAATTCAATCCTCACATATATAATATTTGTCATTTCAGGTGGCGTAGCAGTGAGGTTCCTGTGTAGACGGGGCCGCTAGACGCCGGTTGGATGTGACGACGGTGGCGCCCCCTTAACCCCTCCCCCTAGTGTAGTGTGTCGTCTCGCCGCGTGCCCCTCCCACCATGGCCACTAAAGACGTCCATCCTGCCTGGTACGCCTGTGCACGACTCACCCGCATCCTCATGGCCAACCCAGCCATGCACACTGTAGATCAGGTAATGTAGTGTTCAACCTTACAAAGTATTAATAATTATAGAGATTATGTGGAGATTTTCTTTTTGAAATTCTAAATTTTACTTTAATGTGTTCCACCCTGGCCCGGAAACATTTGTACCCTACTTTTTTGGGGTGAGGGACAATCTTACAGTATTCATGGGCAGTAATAGCTCGGACAACGGGTCCCATGGGGCCCAGCCGTGGTATCTTACAGTATAGTTCAATGGTTACTACTTTTGGCATGCTCCCAAAAGCATAATCCGGCAATTATACCAAATACAAGCTAATTCATGAATGAGGGATAATGTATTTAAACAGTATGCAGGCCTAAGAGGGTTAATCACTGAAGGCATGTGAAGCATATTAACCCTATGTGTTTCTGCTGCTGCAGGTGCCCGATAACTTCAAGGAGTCGTTCATCCTGTCCGGCTACCGCTCACCCAGGAGCTCCCCCTGGCAGTGCCTGTCCAGCATCTTCACCGCCACCAACGAGACGCTCAACTTCTGGACGCACTTCCTGCCGGCGCTCTACTTCTGCTGGCAGACGGTCCTGTCTCGTCGGCTCCTGGACACGGAGGGCGAGTACGCCGTGCCCATGTTCATCAGCATGATCACCGTCTGCATCTTCCCCATTATGAGCGCTGTGGCTCACATCTTCAACACCATGTCGGACCGGTCACGCCACATCTGCTTCTTCCTGGACTATGCCTCGTTAGGGTTGTATATTCTGGGGACGGCCATTGGGTACCGGAGTTACGTGTTCCCCACCTACATGATGAACACGTGGTACAGTGAGAGTTACCTCTATGTGTCGGCCGCGCTGAGCGTGGTCTCACTCGTCGTGTCCTGTAAGTCTCGCTTCCTGCCGCCCTGTGGTACTAAGAAGCTGATGCGTATGTTGGCCTTCATGATTCCCTACTTCTACCTCAGCTTCCCCCTCATGTGCCGCGTGCTGCTGTGTGAGGGGCCGGAGTGCAGCTGGACTGCACTTCTCTACCTCAAACGACACTTCTTCTTCGCCTTCATCTCAGCCGTGCTGTTTGGCACACACATGCCGGAGCGGTTCTACCCCGGCCGGTTTGACATTGTAGGACACAGCCACCAGCTGTTCCACCTGTGTAGTGTGATCGGGACCAGCGAACAAGTGAATCATCTTCACTTTGATATGGTTGAAAGACGTGATTTGATTCTCGCAAATGACATACTCCCTTCGACGACAGCGAACGTCATGGTACTTCTGGTGGTCATCCTGCTCAATGTTGTCGTTCTTGGTTTCTACGTTATTCAAATTTATCGCTTTATACCGGTCGACAGCAATGCAAAACCAGTACAAAATACTACAGAACGGGAAAACCAAAACAACAATGAGTTGAAATCATCTTTGGATACAAAGCGCCATCGCAAGCTTATTAGCAGCAAGCTAAATGGTCATATATAAAGAAGTTCTGTAGTGGGAGCAATCAGAACTTGCAACAGATGTATAAGCAGTCAAGCTTTATTGTATTATTTTAAGTATATTAGTTTCATTCATCATGGAACATATGCAACTTTGCAACATCCATTGCTGATACAGCTCAAAATGAAATCATCACATACCATTAGTTTAAACTTATTTAGGAAAAAGAAAAAAGTAAATGCTCAAACGTGTGGATGTAGATTTTACATTTGCACATGTATCATCAACATGGAAATTCCATTAGGAGTTTACAGTACCCATCGGGCATTTATGGAAATAATGTTCTGGTATTCATATTTCATGTGTATAATATATACCAAACGTATCATTCCATTACTATTTATACTAAGTCAAGTGTTACGTATGTGTGACTTAATGTTATGTATGTAACATGATGATGCTTTGTTGCTGGTCTCTCCCTCTGTGCTCATCTCGAAATGCCATAAGAAACGGTCAGAAGAAAACTTTCATCTTCTCATTGGTCACGTGATGATATAGGTTATACTCATCGATGAAAGTAGATGACTAGGCAGCACTGTTACTGTTTTCACTTTTATCTGTTTATCCTGGTTTGCAACTATGGAAGTTGGGATATGTCTTTGTTTGGGTCGTTGAACTAAACCTTGCAGTCAGATTTGTTATGGATAATCTTACTTATGTTCATGTATCTGTTAGCTTGAAGTATGTGTGCTTCACCAAAAATATAAGCTGTGCATTGTGAGTATAAGATGATGTGATACACGCTGGTCACAAAAAATATGCTAAAAGTAACTGCACTGGGCATACGCTGTAATATGTGTGTATATTTATATTGGACAGAAGATAGAGCATGAGAAAAAAAAAACCTATCTGATAACCAGTGAAAGTGATGTGAATTGTGCCTTATATTTATGTAATATTATCGTGAAGAGCCATATGGATTTCAAATCAAAACGTTGATCGGTTTATGTACCAGATGAAATATGCATACAAAACCTAGCTTTTTCTCAGCATGCGTTTTTGTGCAGTGTCTGTCATCTTTTTGTATTTTTCTACTTGACGACAGATTTTTACAAATCCCGCCTTACTCTTGAAAAGAGGAAACTGCTGGGGGGAGCACGGATGTAACTTCCAAGGGGGGAAAAGCCACCGACATTTATATACAATGCATATATGTATTTGATATGCCTCTATTTTTTATACAATAAGGTTCAGGAGACCATAGTTAACCGACCACCGATAGAAACATTTGCTATCATGTAACAAAGACGAGAGGCAAATAGAGACCTCCCAGAGATATATTTCAGGTGGTACCTTAGAACACAGCGGCTCGCATTGTTCATCAATTCTGTGATAAACGTTTTTCCTGGTGCGAGATATATATATACACGGTTTTAGTGCCTTAGCATTCTGCGTGCATCATAACGGATTCAACAAAACTCTTTTATAGTTCTAGTATTACTCTTATGAGAGGAGTCCAGGGTTTCAGGTTAGTTTCCATGTGCATAGATATAGTTTAGATTACCATAGAGTAGTTGACCATGAGATGTATACTAGTACTAACGGTGTCACTTAAATGATTCATACTGTAAAACCTTGCGTAGAACCTGTGGCATGTACGAAAGTCAGATCGCCAGTGCAGCTTAAATGATTGCCCTAGAGTCAGGGTGTGGCTGATATGTGAGTTTTTAGATGTATACTACAGTACTAAAGTGGCCATGATCAGATGCCCTTGGAGGCTTGTAGGATTCTCCAAAGTTAGGGGTGCGGCTAATACGCACGTTAGGCTAATAAGCGAGTTAGGCTTATACGCGAGGTTTTACGGTACACCATAGAATTATACCAAATAGATTACTAAGTACTAACCTTTTCAGGTTTAAAGAGGTACTTTTCTGATAGTAAAGGGAACATTGAGATCTTTGCAAGTTGGATTAAAACCCATCCTGGTTATTTGCCATTATTTCATTTTGATACCAGATTGAATTTAGAAACGAAAACAGGAAAGTATTAAACGGTCCATACGGTTAGCACTTGCGTGTTTCCTTGAATATCCAAGTATTTACAAATATGCTTTACTATCACATTGTCAATCTGTAATGCCAACGGATCGGTGCACAACGCATTAGTATATTGTATACACCGGTATATATATAGCACAGGGCTAGCATCCATCCTGTAAGCTACTGTCTTTGCACATTGCAAGTTGATACATAAACATATGATATGTAGATGATACACTTGATTGTAGAACATCTTTTATTTGAGAGATTTATCAATCTATATGAGGGTTGATTGAAAGCTTGATTCAGCAAGTCTGTCATACGATAGTTCTAAATGTATAAGTATACATGGGTCTGATTGTATGTGTATGGCTTCCCTGTGAATCCTGTACACTTCATGCACCGGCACATTATATATATACGGTGCATTATATGCATATCACAGTTAGAGTTGTCTTGTCACTTTAGGAAGCCTTGCAATAATCTGTGTAGCTGTAAGATGTTTTAACAAAAAATAAGACTGATTATTTTAAAGTTGAAAATGAACGAAATAATTATTTTAGCGAGAAATCTGCACCAATCATGCGAGGGAAACGGATCAGATAATTAGGTCCCTTCAAAGTTATTCTAATCAGGACACCCACCCTGGAGAATAATATTGAAATCAGAATGCATAGCTTTTGTACTCGTCAGTAATTAAGCAGCTTTATAGAATCATAGAGATGGGAGTGTGCTGGTAATTTATACATAGGCATGGAGTAGACCATAATGGGACCATTTTAACATTGAAGACATTGCAGCACAAGTACAGGTTCCAAATCAGCACCTGGTAAAAACAGGTTTCATGACATAACTACACAAGACGTTGACGTTACCTTTTTAAAAGATTATAGTGTTTGCGGGGTCGGTTCAATAAAATTATGAACAGATTGTTTACATGTATTTTCCCCACAGTTATTAAATTTGAAAAAAAGAATTTTAAGGACACAGGGCAATTAGATAAATCATGATAATCATGATTGTGATATTCCTAACAAGCCAATGAGGTCATCACTACTTAGTACCCATTATTTACCAGTATATCTAAAAGAACCATATTATTAACGAGCAAGGCTAGTACAATATGGCCATTACCAAAGAAAAATCTCAAACGTGGAATGGTTAATGTATCGCTAGATGTGTATCTTGTCTATTTCCAGTGAATCGCAGTTCAGGTCTAGATACCCAGTTGTAGAACCCTATGACTTTCTTAAAAGGAAGACATTTAAGATTATATTGTGAAGAAGCCCATTTACTCCAGTGGAACCTCACTTCCTATGGTAGAAAATTTATTGTATTAAAGTTCCTATGATCTTTACTTTAGAACAATAACTTTTGATGTGGGTGCTTCGTGTCTGTAACTCCGTCAGGCCCACATGGATGGTCTTCAACTTGAGGCCACACCATTTTGTTCTTCGTGAAATCAGATAAAAAACTGCGATCATAGCTTTCAAAATTTTGTTATAACAGTATCCCTAATAATGTCCTTGTCAATAAAGCTGTTAAAAATATGCGATATTAAATCATTTCTCAGAGCAGACTGAGCTACAGCATTAATAGGGCCAACCATCACCAACTATATGAGTAGTAATGTTGAACTAGAATTGTGTTCACGCCACAATAGAGCTCTGATATTGAGTGAGTGAGTGATCCAGGCAGACTTGCAGGCATTCAAGCTCTTACTCAGGATACACACATGTATGTTTTTCCGGTTGCTTATTGCAATAATGTATCATTACTACTGTATGCCATTCCAAACATCTCCTTTTCAACCAATACTTTACTATGTGGGAGCTCATGTATGTTGACAACTGTTGAGTGATAACCTAGACAACGGTCACTTTCTTGACACTTGAGCCGATGTAGAGCGCTGTGCACTTGAACCATTGTTTATGCTTGTACTTTGATGAAGCATGTGTGTAGTATATAAATAGGTCTACAATAGAGCCATGTCACTGAATATCAGTGAATAAATGAAAGATGCATAATGTCATGAAAAGAACTTACAGACATATCTAGAAGCATCACGTTGATTGAAAATTATTATACACAGGCCCATAATAATCATGCTGGAGTGTTATGCAAATAAACATGATTATATTTATTAGAAATTGCAATTGTGTTCATTTGTTGGATTTATTATATTGACGAAACACAAAGTAAAGAGTGGAGGAGAATTAACATATGAAAACAATACATGTACATACTTATATCAACGTGATTATTTTGTTGTCTAACCAACTTTACAAATTTTGTTTAAAAAAAATATAGCATTTATATTAAATCAGTTCTAAAAACAAAAAATACGTTAGAATTTAGTGCTATGTTTCAAGGATCCTTTGTCATCAGGTATGAAAGAAATTGTTTATACCTATTGCTTGACAAAATGTGATAGCATCTAGGAATTAATGAACCGGTAATCAAAAGAATGAACATTTCTAAATTCTAACAATAAATGTCAAATAATTCAAGTAACATTTACAATTGAAGTGGTATGTCTTATCCATTAACTCAAAATTCATGCAGATGTTGCAACTGGTGTTTGTCCGAGTACCAATAGACTATCAAGTGCTATAGGCTATCATAGACGATGCAACCCTGATCAATTGTTAAATATTATCAATTGTTTTCGTGTTTCTTTGTATATGTGTACGGCAATCGATTGAGCCTTTCTTGCACTTTTTCGCACATGTGCATGCATACATTCGCTTGCTAGCCTTCAATATAGTATCCTGTAGGATTTCATCTATCTGATTGTCAAGTTCATCATCTTCCTGTGTCTTGAAGCATGAGAGACATCGGGGGGCACTCCTCTGAACAAGCCAGCGAGCAAAGGTGGCCACAAGCAAGGGGCCTGGAGCAAGTCTTGATACATCCATCTCCTTTATCTTTGTGCTGGTCAATGGGTTTGAAGTTAATGTGCCCACATTTCTTATTCTTGTAAGGAGCAGTAACTGCTGGGTTGTAAGATGTACCAATGAATGCAGTGTCAGCAGCACATGGTTGGTTCTTGTCCTTGCTGTCAGTGTCGAGAACAAACACAACCCGCTGACCAGTGTGCGGGACATGGATTTTGTGGTCGGTGGTACGGAAAAGGACAACATCTCTGATCTGGAATGCTGTAGGCAGTATCTTATCAGATTTTATATAGCCAAAACCGTCTGAGTTGAGACTGACTACAGTACCATACCAAAGTCCATCTTTTTTACCCTTTGTACTCTTTACTTTTGGCTTGTCCTCTGTCGGTGCTGCATCGGGCTTCTTGTCCTCATTTTTCTTCTTCTTTTTCTTTTTTGTCTGCTTCTGAGTTTTTTCAGCCAAGAGGGAGGAGCATCTCTCACACAGATCAGGTTTAGATAAATCAATATCCTGGAAGCCTATGAGGTTGCATTTTGTACAGATGTATGGAAAGACAGATTGAGGATTGTATGAGACATTAGGAAAGGCTATGTCAATCGTAACCGGAGACTCGAGACACTCCATGCCCAGGACGAACACAGCTCTTTGCTGTTCTCTGATGGTTTTCCCCTTATCCACTGACATTCTTGTAGAAAAGAAAACTTTTGCTCCTCCTCTGAATGGATGAGGAAGTGGCTTGTCAGGCAACACATAACCTAACCCGTCACTGAAGTACTCTACCATGCCACACAGAAGTAGATCTTTGTTATGCTTCTTCTTTTTCTTCTTCGCAGTTTCCTTTTTTTCTTCTGGCAGTTGTGGCTCTGACTTTTTGTGTTCATTTTGCTTCTGAGTTTTATCAGCCAAGAGGGAGGAGCATCTCTCACACAGATCAGGTTTAGGTAAACCATTAACCTGGAAGCCTATGAGGTTGCATTTTGTACAGATGTATGGAAAGGCAGATTGAGAGTTGTATGAGACATTAGGAAAGGCTATGTTAATCGCAACAGGAGTGTCAAGGCAGTCTTTGTCGAGGACAAACACAGCTCTTTGTTGTTCTCTGATGATTTTTCCCTTATCCATTGACGTTCTCGTAGAAAAGAAAACTTTTTCTCTTTTGCTAAATGGATGAGGAAGTGGCTTGTCAGGCAACACATAACCTAACCCGTCACTAAAGTATTCTACCATGCCACACAGAAGTCCAAGGTCCATCTCTTTATTCATCTTTGCCTCAGGTTCTCTGACCTTAGTGAAGGAAGTCTGGTCTGGCTGCCCTTGTCCAGCACTAACCAGCTGGACTGGGTGCTCACCAGCAACAACTCTAAAGCCTGCTGCTTTCACATGTTGGGGTTTCTGCTTCTTCTTCTTTCCGCTTTGTGTCTTTAAACACTTAGGACATGCCGTCGGACATGGCACACTGCAAATAAGAGTACAAGAATGACCGCACGTTAATGGCCTCCAACAAGATTTCATACATGGCACATCTCCTTCTGAACCTTCATGTTGACCAAGTGTTGTGAACTTTGCTTTTCTCTGATTCGTTATTTCCACTCCTTTCTTGGACCTGTGAGGGCATGCTGTCTCGCGTTGATTATCATATCCTCCAGTACCACTTGTCAGCTGGAATGAGCGCTGACCACTACGAGTTTTAACAAGTGTTGTGAACTTTGCCTTTTTCTCATTTGCTAATTCTGCCTGTTTCTTTGAACAGGGAGGGCATGCCGTTTCACATTGCTCCTCACACCCCCTAGTGCACCGATGCCCGCAGGCTATTGGTTTGGAACAAACTGTTGTACAGCTATAACGAGCAGAAGTCTGCATATCCTGAAAACAAATATGCCCACATTTTGTGTTCTTATATGGAAAAAAAACATGTGGGTCATATGTGACATTCTCAAACACTATGTCTGAAACACAGGGATTTTCTCTTTTTTCCTTGTCAAGAAGAAATGCTACCTTCAGACCTGCTTCTATACCTTCCATTTGGCCATCTGGTATGGAGAAATAGACAGCATGTCTAACCTTATAGGATGGTGGCAGCAATTTATCTGGCCTGATTGATCCAGAACTATTTTCTATGCTTATGATAGTGCCATGTAAAACGTCATTCACTTGTGTCAAAGTGTAAACCTGGTTTTCTCCTTGCACCTCTCCAGCACTGCTCTGAACTGCTTGTTCACTATTACTTTTTTTGTCTTGCTTCCATGGGTTCTTCATTTTTTTACTTTTGCTCTTCGCCGAGCAGTCTAAGCAGGTTCTCTTAGTCTCCCGACCACATACACCCAAACTTAAATGGCCACACATCATCCGCGTTGAACATGATTTCAAACAAGCCTGCTTGTCTGAAGTTTGTCGATCCTGAAAACAAATGTGTCCACATTTTGTGTTTTTGTATGGAGAAATGACTTCTGGGTCATATGAGACGTTTGTAAAAGCTATATCTGACGCGTATGGGTTTTCTGTCATTTCTTTGTCAAGGAGGAATACAACCCTCAATCCTGCCACAATGCCTTCTGTTCGGTCAGGTGGCATATTGAAACATACAGTGTCTGTATTCTTATATGTCTGTGGCAGCAACCTATCTGGCCTGACAAGCCCAGAACCGTCTTTGACACTGACCACAGTGCCATGTAGAATACCATCCAGCTGTGATGGAGAATACACCTCATCTGGTTTATTCTGACTTGTATCTTCATATACATGTGCATCCTTTTTCTTTGTGCTCCTCTTCTTTTTGGCTTTACAGGTGAGGCATATTGGCTCCAATGGCTCACCACACTTGTGTGAATACAGATGTCCACATGCCAATGGTTTCAATGTAGCTTTAACGCATATATCATCTTCTGCTTTACCATGATGTTGAAAGCAAATATGCCCACATGTTTTGCTTTTGTATGGATAGAACACCTCTGGTTCATATGAGATATCAATGAAGGCGATATCAGATGCATATGGCTTATCTACACTTTCTTCATCGAGTAGAAATACAACTTTGACCCCTTCTACAATGTCTTCACTTTCTTCCTCTGGTATGGAAAAATCAACGCTGTCTCTAATACAGAAAGGCTGTGGTAGTAGTTCATCTGGCTTGACTGAACCAGACCCTTCTTTAATCTCCAATATAGTACCGTATAAAAGTCTATACAACTCTGTTGAGGAACAGAATGGTATTTTGTCCTTCCTTTTTGACTTCATGTCCAGATCCAACTTTGCCTTTTCTGGTACAGAAGATTCAACTCTGTCTCTGATTTGCATGAAATCTGGCAGTAGACAATCCAGCACTGAATCAGGTTCTTCATTTACATGTACCTTCAATGTTTGTAGGACTGGCACGTTTTCCTTCCCGTTTGACGTCATGAAATTGTTCCACTTTTCTCTCTCTAGTATTATAGTATCTTTCATTGCACATTTTGTCTGTTTTGCCATCTTTGCCTTTACTTTTGTAGGTTTGCCTTTACTTTTGTACTTTTGCCCCAATGTTAAGCCCAAACAATTGATGTCCTCTACATAACTTGCAGTCGGTCTCGCATACTGTGACAAACATAATCTAAAGCGCACATGACTACCAGCTTTCAGTTTGTGACTCCAAACCTTGGTGGAATCGAAAAGAATTCCACTTCTGGAGTATTCGTCAGGGAGCCTTTTTGCTGGCTTGATAACACCAAATACTGGAGTTAGTTCTATAACCGTCCCATTGAGATCTCCATCCAGTTCGTGAAACTGGTACACATCAAGAGCATCGAGACCAATGTTTGTGCCAAAGGCCCTGTAGTCGAATGCAGGCAGCGCTGTTTTGTGTGCCATTTTGTCTTTTACTGTCAAGGTTCACTGAAGTTCGCTGTCGTCATAGATGATGGTGTTGCCATACGAACACTGCAACAAAGATTTTTAAAATCTTTAGTTTTGGTTAGGGAGTGATAGTGTTAGTGAGAGGAGATAAATTCCCTTTGCCCCTGCCCCTCCCCCAGTTTTCTTCCTATTATTTGAGCCCAATATCATGCAAAGGTCACAGATCATCGTTCTTTGAATAGTTATGACCAACATATACCGAACCATGCCCCATCCAATGTGCTCTAATTTTCCTAAATATGATAATAAACGAAAAAATCGAAAAGAATATGGTATCTAACATGTTTGTCTCCTGTATTTAAAAGGCTACCGCAGACTGGCCGGTGCGATCGGCGGATCCACTCAGGAAATATCAAACATGTTAGATCGTACCGAGTCAATCATGAGGACGTTACCACAGACACGTCCTGTGTCTCTAGATACAGGGGTGTGAACTGGGAAAAAGCAAATAATCTGAGGATTTGATGACTGAAAACACCATACCACCAACATACAGGAATAACCCAACGCCATTGCTCTACACACTACAGTGTACCATATCTGTGTCCTATCATTTAAGATTGAACGTGTGATCAACATCGCAAATGATTCAGGGTCAGGGTGATAAACTGATTAACTGAACAATGAATTTGTTTTCAATTCTGATGGCAGAAACATATTCCTGGGTCAAAACTCATGTGCCACACTAGTTTGTCATCTTGATTAAGCTGAGCATGTGGGTGTGGCCCGAGCAGGTGGTTGTTGGCAAGCAGGTGGGTGTGCCGCCATTGCCCGGCTGCATGGGTCCTCCACTTTATATCTCCGCCAAAAAAAGAGAGTCAGTCAGAGTGTAAAAAATGGCGATATCTGTGTTTCAGTTTCGCCCTCAGTTGATGGCAGTAGTATCCCTCTAAACAGAACTTGGGAATTGAACGTTCGCGACCTACCCAGTTGCGAACGTTCAATTCCCAAGTTCTGAATGTAATAAGGATATGTTCACAATTCTTGGGAATATCTCTTGCCTTTCTTGTGTCATTGTGACCTACCCGGATTCTACTCAGTTGCTAACGTTGAATTCCCAAGTTCTGTTTGATATAAATAACTTGTAATTCCACAGAATATGCCACAGTCAAAAGCCGTTCACATATTCTCGTGCCAGATACTTACACAATTCTCGCAGGGATCCCGAGTTGTGACTCAAGAACCAATTGAGTTCTGCCTCAGATCTTGTTTGCAGGGATTGTACACACACCCTGGGTTGTTGTGGGGGGGGGGGGCTTTCCAATACATAAATATATGAGAGGGTTGTCACTGTTCACAAATGGTAGCAAATTACTCCCCTCAGTCAATTACCACTGTCTGTATCATTGTATGCCTGAGAAACGTCTCACCTATCCTTCCCATAGGAATAGTGTTGGGTTGTCACTAAACTTCAAAAGTTGCCAGGGAAGGGCTTGGGACCAATCCAAGGAGTAACACAGTGGTAAAATCTGACAGGTGTATGCTGCCAACTTTTCAGAAAATCATAGAAAACCATGTACATGTATCAACAGCTGAGCAGATCAACAATAGTTATATATCTGGATTTCACTTGTCCTCCCTAGTACTAGAGACAAATGGCACACTCTAATAATGAAATGCAGCCCACACCTGCCAGTGGGATGCTGCATGGCAAAAATTATCGGTCGCCACCTAGTGGCAAAAAAATAGACCTGCAAACATTGTGTGAGGCTTCTACCCGCTCCCCCTCTCCCTCGTCAAATGTGTCCCATCTCAGCGTCCCGTCAGCGTCCCGTCAGCGTCCAAAACGTGGTTGTCATGCTAGGCTGACCTTTCCTCACTTGGCCCTGAGACCCCCTGACTCTGTAGCAGTACGACAGGAGTTCAGAAAGGGGACCAAACGGCATGTACAGTCACGATATTCACCCCACTGACTAGCACAGTGACTATACATGGGTTAAAATCCGACACGATCGACACGGCGACACGGCCCTTTTAAAAATCGACACGGGCGACACGGCCCCTTTAAAAATCGACGGACACACACATTTAGAGAAATTAGTACTAGATAAAAATCGACACGGCGACACGGCACCTTTGCTAAAAATCGACACGGCGACACGGTCAAGAATCTAGCCCCCCATGTATTAGTTAGACGAGATCAAACGTTAGACAGCAGTCCGTCGATGTCGATGTTCAATTGTGCTCATAGGAGCGGGTACGTGGATGTTGAGAGTATGGGCGCCTTACTACCCATGTATAGTCACAGCACAGGGCCAGGTCGGGCACATCCTAGCCTAGGTACTATTCTAGTGTCTGCTTGGATCAAGTTCTGTCATGACACAACTCACCTGATGTCAGTAGGTGTGTGGTTCCCTCCTACCCACGTCAAGCATGCCTATCTACACGGGCGGGGCCTGCTTCTCTCCCTCTCTCTCTGGTCAAGGAGGAGCTGGGCCTCTCGTTCCCAAATTAGGGCCGAGTCCACAGTCCTCCCTCTTAATCTCGTTCCCAAATCCTCCACCAGACGGCGCAAGGGTGCGGCGAGCGGGAACGCAATGGGGGAACGCAGTTTGTGGTAGGTGGGGGCAGCGAGATGTAACGCTCCATGGTGGGGTGTAGGCCTATATAGATTAATGAACAAAGTGGCCAATATGAGTGAACCCCCAGCCTTTTCGATTTTTTTTCTTCCCTGTTGTCTAACAGTTAAACATTGAAAATCACTGGTAAAGTAGCTCAGGAAAGTAGCAAACCCCTAGACATTGGGAGCAGATTATTCTTAATTTTAGGACAAATTTTCATGTATTTGACAGATGGGAGGGGGGTACATGGTCTTGGAATTGGATGTCATCATTAGAAACGATTACTTTCGTACCGTAAATTCCGGCGTATAACCCGCGGGTTATATGCGAATTCACAAGGTCTATAGGTGCGGGTAATACGAGTTTTTGGCAGTATAGTACTAAAATCACAATTTTCCGATCTCTTGTGCGGGTTATAAGGTTCTCCCAAAGTCGGGGTGCTGGTTATATTCGAGGTACGGGTTATACGCGGTAATTTACAGTAATCATAAGTGATGGTGGGGTATGGGAATGGCAACACCATAACAGGGGTGTGATGGTGAAAATTCGATACCGGTATTGCCCATTTGGTTGTATTCAGGACTTTTAACTACCCTACTTTATTTACCGGTTTTCATATATTTTATCTCATCATTGGGCAGGGGTTCTTAAACTGCTAGACGCAACCTGATATCATGAAATTACTCGTCCAGTGAGTTTTATATACATATATTACCAAATTACCCAAGAACAAGAAAAACAAAACAAGTGATTTTTTTTTTGTCAAATGCACAAGGTTGCAATCAACCATGCCTTGTTTATTGGCCAACATGAAAGATCCCATAAAAATAATGTCTAACTCGACTGTTTGCTTTTCGGTTCTGGCGCACAATGGTTCTAAGGCTCGTCCCCAGGGGTCGCCTCCAACACCCAGTCACATGCAGACTATGACGTCATGTGATTCCCTCTGTTCTGGTCCCGCTTTGTACCATTCCCTCACCAGTCTCCCTCCAATATTACTCTAATTCGTACATGAATCATTCATCTGGAAATCACATTTCCTTTCAAGCTAAGTCAATTCTCACGCCAGTTCACACTCCATCCCTGTTATAGTTTGTTTTACCATCACACATACATTGGTACCAGTGCCCCCATTCAACTATTGAACTTGGCAAATTTGTGCATGTCATATATTGCAAATTATTCATATTTCATTCTTGTCTTTACTAATACAAAACACCTTAAAGATAAAAACAAAAAATGCCAAGTGTCTTAATAAATATCACAGAGTAATAAACCTGATTTAAATAATTGTCTAGTGACCCTTTTTTTTGTAGCCGTCGGCAAGTTATACAATGTTAGTCCGTGCTTAATGATTACAAAGAGGTATTTCTTAATAAGTTATCTTATGATTCACATTTTAAGCATAGGGAATTACTTGTCATTTCAAGCAAGGGTGAATTAAAAACGTACAAAGTGAACGACCGGTGGAGAATGGGTCTGTATACATGTATCATGGTATCCTATCGCACCACACCTTTGGTTTCTATAGATATTTCACCTATACAGTCTTTGTGAACCAGCCCCGCTCGGCGCCCCTGGTGACTGGTCAGCCAATGAGAACCTGCGTTACATTAGACAGCGTCTTCCTGCTGACTCAATAGGTACGGTAGCTCTTAAGCATGCGATACTACGCTTCTCCCGTCACTACACACTAATAAAATACCTTGGAAAAAATGGGGAAAACACACACTACATAACCTAGTGCCACCAAACCCTCTTTGGTGTTGAATCTGAGAATCCATTTATACTAAATGACCGTCTGCTGTAGATTACATCCAAACACATGTTTTTGCTACGCGACAATGTTCGTGCCCGAAGTGCGTCTTACCCGTGACCCCAAAACTATGAAAGGGACATCCATCATCCAGTTACCTCAAGTGCCCTTTTTGCACCTTACAATTCACTAGTTTTATAAATAATCAGTTCAAGAGATTTAGTCCACAACTGACTGCTACTTAGCAGAGTCTTCATTGTCACTATGGGAATCACCTTTCAGCCACCCATGTAGGGAGAAGCAGCGTACCCTTACACACGGACGGTGTAACACCAATAGCAGTTATTAGCGCTTTACTTTACCTTTTTATTTTCTAATAAGTTGTTCTTGTTTTATATTCTCTCACCTTTTCACTTCCAAATATAGAAATCAATTGCTATACTTGAATGTGCTGGGAGTATAGTTCATATATAATAATATTACCTGTTGCGTATAACCGTGTGTAAGGCGCTTCAACTTAACCCAACCACCACGCTGTGTAATACTTCACACAAGGTGCCCGTGTGTAGCCGGCATGGCGAGCCGCTCAGGGACCCATAAAGGTCACCACGAGTCGCTCGTCATCACACAACACTGAGTTACTCATCACCCTCGGCACCCGACAACGAGTTCCTTATACTTCAGGGATGAACACAAGTCACTGTTATACAGCCGGGAATGATTAAGCGATTAAGCAACTTAATATCTATTACCCACATGGGTGACCGTAAGTTCCCAACTCAGGTTTTAACACTCTTCTCTCTCTACAGCACATGCTATACACACACGAGTCACGTGACAACAACTTGTCGGGTCTGGGCTGATTGACTTCATAAATACGTTATGCTAGGGTTTATCGGTAATACCAACTTCATTTATCACAAGTCACATATGACAAATTGCATATCAAAGTGCATATCGAATCATACAATAGAAAAAAAATACCATTACAATTCAAATATTATTATAGGGGAAGTGCCCACTACACGCAATATCCTACGTAATTCTTACAAAGCTCGACTGTAGGCGATCCCTGGCTGACAGCAAGAAGCCAAGACTCATCTGTCTAGTATTGCTTGTGGGTAAAAAATATAGCATCCATAGCGTTCAATACAAATAGATATGCAGCAATCTGACCACAATTCTGCGTCGGCGCTATTCACCACATGTCGACAATATTGCCTACCTTCAAGGCTTGAGACGTTCTATTTGTCCATTTGCAAAAAAAAAAAGAGGAAGAAAAAAGCCCAGTTTTATAGGCATTTGGGAGTATGCACCAAGTGAGTTTCACATATTTTTACACAAATACAACCAAACATGCTTCAGATCATAACAAGGTATCGTCCAAGATACGGGATTTTGACCATTGAGAGACCAAACTAGTTCTGTTTTATTGCCTTCTGAACAGATGAAGTCAATTCGCAATGGTTTGTTAATTTGATAACATTTCTTGAGTATCATGGAATTCTAATAATTTTACTTGCAGAGTGTATATCTGACAAAGGTTGAGGTTGCATGACAAACTATTAATTTGTAGGAATGATTGTGAAGTAACCATTTGAATACCATCTGGTGTTGATTGAATAGCTGCATCATAGGGGGAGGAGGGATGGAGGAAAATATTGTTATTAAGATAAAATCATTTTCAACACATGACTCGCTTATAACAGAACATATCACGACTAATACCCAGGAACTATTTTATGATTTTTTTTATAAATATTTGTGCACATTGTTTCATTTCAGACGAATTGTAAAAACATATTCTACCGTCTCTAATTCTAACAGGATCTAGTCATGAATATTGAGGTAGAATAAAATAACTTGGAATACAAATCAACTGCACTATGCAGAAACTGACCAGATATTATTTTTATCCTGACAAGGATATTATCTTTTGAAGGCATTTTTTGAATCATGCTTCGAGTTGTTCCCATGGGGTGAGATACGTTCTATGGGTGGGCTGATATATTGGTTCGTGTATACAACACTTGTTTGCATGAGTCCACATTGTTGTGGGACACAGTGGAATATTGCTGGTTTCTCATAACATCAAGACAATTACAATCACATTTCTCATACAAATTCATTATCACTCACAATTTCATTCATTGTTATCATTATCTATCAACGGAAGAAACATATACACCTCGCAATATGAGTAATTTGTAACACAGGCTTTGTTTCATAACATTAGACATGAGATACAATCCCAATTATGGATTACATGTAATAAGTATCCGTTTTGTGTGTGCCTTGGTTATTGCATTAACCACCTGTACTATCATACTATGAACAGCAAAACAGGTCTCTCTTCAGTCTTGTACACCTTTGACAATGGAAGACATACAGTTAGATGTACATGTTTATAAAACCAGTAGATACCTATCAGAGAATACATCCGTTATCGGTTTCAAAATCATTTACAATTCAATAAATTATTCAAATCCTATTAAATTCACAATTGATGATATTTAAAACAAGCAAAATGTATTTGTGTTAACTAATGTGACCCAGCGTTAGCGCTGGAAATTGCATTTATAGTTGACTCTTTCAGCCATTCATTATGCTCATTTGTAGAAAATACCCAAGCATTTTAATGATGGTTTAAAATAGAAAACAAGCATCATACAAATCAGAGGTCCTGAGCGGGAATGAGATCAAAAACAGTGTTTTCCCTCTAAATTATTCAAATATTACATATATCATGATAGGATTCGTGTCAGAATATCCATTTTTTGCATTTCAACTATTACAGCGAATTCTTTACTGGTCTTCTGCTTGTACAAATAAATATATTCAATTTACACAAATAACATTTCATTTTAGACCATTTACTCCACACGTACAAAACGGCTACATTGCTGAGAGACAGATCATTATTACACATTCATTTCAGATCTCACGGATATCACGATTCAAACCCGGTTTTGTTAAGCATACTCATCTGAAATTCATTAATCAGCGACAAAACCGCTTTGCAGGAATACAACATGCATACGTAAAATGGCTGAGGTGCTTTTCCATACCGAACAGATTAAGACGATAAATTGGCCGAGCCATTGAGGCCACCAGGTCTGTATTAACTTATTATTTTCTGTGACTAGATTACATGTAGACCATAACTATAATTGTATCTTCAAGAATGGTTGACTGAGTATTTTTATTCCTTATTCCTGTTTCAACTGTGGTATGAATTGTGTTTGCACTCGTGCAGTTTGGCTACTACAGATTCTCCGTAACTCTACCCTGTGCCTGTAATACAACTAGTACTATATTATAGCTTAGGTTAACGCACTGTCTAAACATCAATTTGACAATGTGGTGTTGAGAGTAACAAATCTGTACTCAACATATAATAATAGCATACTTTTTGATATCTTCAAATATCCGCAGCACAAGCTAACAAAACCAATTGGCATGGACTGCAACCTTCTTGGACAAGTAAAAGAGAACATGAGATACAAGAATAGGATAAAAGGCTAGCTGAACGACTTTGAGACCACCTAATCTATGGAAACATGAACAGTGATAATCTTCAAACCCAGAATAAACTAACTTGCTAAGTATTCATTCCATCTTCCTAATATAGGCTGGATGATAAAAGTCACAGTGTTGCCGAGACATGACAACCGTAAAGGGCGGAATAACGTTAGTCTTGTTGAGAGGACCTGTGCGTACACTCGTTGCCCACGCAAACAACATTTGAGAAGTGAAGCGGAAATGAAATCCCAGCAGAGCAAAGTGAACCACAAGTAGCTGTGATGTCTTCTGCCGACTGGTTGACTCGGATTTATAATAATGCCTCAGACAGACAGAGTATGGCACATAACAGAGGAAGTAAACATGTGATTATCAGTACGACTCAAAGTCAATCACACACGCGTGTCAACCGGTCTAGAGCGAGTGAACAATGGCCACCGGACTAACCGTCCTGACATTGTGTTGAGACAGTGGACATTACGAGAGTTTGTTAAGCAGCTACACTTTGTTCCAGCAGTTGATGCAAGGCGCTACCACCAGATATGATATGTGCATGGTTGTGAAGGCCGCCGGACCTCTGGTGGGAGTTAACCTGAACTAAAGTCACACTGGCGCCACCTAGTGGGATCCACATGACCTAATCCCAGCAGTGAGAGAGCCTAATGTTAACCGTAATAGAAAACATGTGCGTATTAAACTTGTCAGTGTCCCTCCTGTCGCTAAATCTCAGAGAAATATTAAAATGTGTCATGATTTCTGTCTTTTTGGCAAAACCTGATAATATTTTACAAACGTATGAAAATAGTTTTGGGCAGCTGGTGTGACCAGCATAGTTAGTTTTTTTTGGGGCCATTTCCCCCCTTTGATGATTCCATATAAAAGTGAGCATGCTATAAATCCAGCAATCTAATAAAGCACCATTGGGGGCCTTCACCTGTAGCGCAGTTAGCCTAGAAAAGTCTACGTTAAGCCTCATTGAAATACGGATAAAGCAGGTTTCTGGTACAGGGATGAAAATAAACTGAGTCAGAATGACTTCGTTGTTCAATATTGCCATATCACGACAGCCGGTCTGTCGATTCAAGGTAACCGTTACTCGTTCATCACGGAAAGATTTTGCTGAGGGCAACAAAGCCGATATGTCAAACTGGGAGAGACGAGTGAAGCCTAGCTGCCAAAAGTATGCTCTCTCTCCTCCTCCCAAGTACACTTTGCAAATTGGTGTCTTTGCATTGAACTGTAAAAAAGTATCTGCTTTAATGACATGTATTTTGCAATTTCCTTTATAAAATCCAAACCCCTCTTATCAAAACCCCTTTGTGCAAACTATTAACATACCCTTAGAACATAACCTACATTGATTTATTAGGGTGGTCATGCCTGAACATGGTCAATGAGAATAATCTTATTGGGATCTGATCTATTTGGACGAACAGAATTCTACTGAAAAATGTACTGTTTCATCATCACATCACCTTTCCCACATTTGATAATCATAGCGCATCTTAAAAATTTACTGTATTTGAAAACATAATAACTATACTGCTCAAGGTATCTGTGTTAATCTGTCTAAAATACTGAAGTATCAATTAACTCAATAGCTGTTCTGTAGGCTGGAATAGGTTCTCATGAATATAGCACTGTATTATTTAAACATGTATGGCTGGTCATGTTTTGGTACCCAGTATATAAAGCAGACTATCTTGACTGGACACGAAATGTTATCTGACCTCCAACTTTGTGGCATCCAGAAGCCCTGACTTTGGTCTGGGGAGCAGCTTGTTCCTTATATATCACAATGAGTATAGATTATGGCTAAGGGTATGGAAAACATGGATAATCTGTGTCTAGGTTTCACTGTCTCTCCTCAAAGGAGAATGGCCTTCGCAGGCAGCGGTAAAGGAAATCCCAACACAAATGCTCTTTGCGAACCCTTCAGGACAATGCTTTGCTATCTGCTTATCATTATATACGGAGCTCACTAGTTTGGCACATATGCATGACTGCATGCTTATTACAAAGTACAAAACACTAAACTGACGACTATTAAGCTTCTTCTCTGCTGCGGTAAATTGTCTCATTCTAAGTTTGCCTTCATTGACGCTGCCTAGAGACGCGAGCTGGCGACACGTTCATGTGTCCCGCTCTGGTCCTATACCAGCCCTACTCTGCCTCACCAGACTATATTTAATATGTTATACGACAAAAATAATGCATGCATTAAAAATACCCAGAAGAGTATGTTGTACATGAGTCCCATACAAATGGCCTATGATAGAAGGCCCTCTAGTACATTGAACATGACAGAAAAGTGTCAGCCTCTTGCTTTCAGCCTGAAATCTGGTTTGCTTCGACTACGCTTCACTACTCAAGCTTTAATAATATCGCTACCTACACATCATCACCGGGAGGACTACTAATTCACTTCTCCCTTTCGCTACGTTAATACGATAATAACAATAATAAGCAAATTCTACATCATTGGGTTTACCATAGTTACTGCGTTGATTATAATTAACAGCGTCATAAACATTATGTTGTACTTTATAAACAATAAGTTAAGTAGCTATACTATCTAACCGAAAGGAACCCTGGATGAACGTGTACAACCTACGGTCTATGTAACCTGCCTTTACATCTTACAAGTGGTAGCCATTATGTATTTGCGCTTTAGGGAACGACAACCCCAAAGACTTATTATAACGGGTAAAGCTCTATCAAACACCAAGTCTGTTTGTGGAATACTAGATAAAATACTCTATACGTACGTATTGATTGGTAACAAAACCCTAGTCGCATAAAAGGGGAGGATACATGACCTTGATACATTAAGAAGTTGTTGCATAGGGGATGGGGATGGGATATATCAAACTAGTTGTGACAAACTGCCCCTCTGTGAGATACAACTGGGTGCCGGGGTTATTCTCTAATTCCACGTTGTAACATGATTAGACGCTGTGCAGTGAACGAAACCAAACCGTCTCCCAGTACACCGCACTGGTAGATGGACCACGAGTCTTAAATCAAACGGAAAATACAAACGTAAATCTTTGTGCAACTTTTGCTGTGTTAGATACGCAGTTCTAATATTCCGTTAAAAGCGCTGTGCATGCAGTGCCTTCCCTTCCCACTACATATAGAATATATAGGTATTAAATACACTTAAGCAAGAAACCTTAACCTAAAGTAATACTCTACTTATAAAACATCACTACAGTAACTGTTTTGATAACAGCTTCTAAACTTCAAACACACTAAACGTTTACCAACTCCATTAACTTTTTTTTTTCTAAAACAAAGAGATTTTTGTTCGTTGTTCTGTGTTCCTTACACTACCTGAGATTCCAACATAATCATCATTTGTTCTATTGTTTAGCTAATTTGTTCTTTGTTTCACCCTAGTCGGGGCACTTATTGTCCTTCTTGCCTTATCCAAGCATTTTTTTCTTTGGCTATTATTGTTAAAGAACATTGCTAATATGAAATATATTGTCATGGGATTACTATAGGCTAAGAGTTGAAAAAATCGAACTCAGGATTAATATTTTGACACATTTTCCCAGAATAACCTTTTTGCCGGCGATGGCTAGGTAATTACCCTGAAGTTTACCACATTTAAGATCCCGTCATTGTTTGCTGACGCGAATGGGAAATGTCAATGAACTAGCAATCTAACACAGCACAACTGATTATAAACCGAACCAAAATTCGACTGTAAAGTTTGACCCACAACCGTTCACTGGACCAAACGATAAGCCAATCACACATAAAATACATACACCAACTCAAAACATACCATACAGGGGAAAATGATATCATGGAAAAAAGAGCAAATACCTCCGTACTAAATATGGGATTACTCTGGTATATGTCGGCGACACTCCGGTCGTTCAAAAGGCATTTCTTTTGCATTGGAATTGTTCAATATGTTACACAGGAATATAGAGATCTAGTCATAATAGAAAGTTAACGGTGGCTGTGACAGGCGCGCAAGCTCGTACGTTATACAACCATATAATAGATATTAAAACCACTTAAAAAGACAAAATCTGATCTATGTCCATTACCTATCTAATTATTATATCTTCTCATTACTACATAATGCAATGGATGGACCCTTAGCAAGGCGACTGACCGAACATGCAGAGATGGGTCATCAAGTCGCAACCAGCAGTGGGCGTATGTACTACTTATTGGTCCTTTGGGACAAGCTATCATATAACAAACATGGCTTACTGCGAGAAACACCGTTAACACCAACAAGAGAAAAACTACGTTATCAGTAACAAAGATCCGCCTCTACGACAGGCACACGCTAGGATCCAACTTTAACACTCGATAATGTAAGTAGAAACTGTGAACGACTTCAGCTAGTCTGGAATGCCTCAAACATTGGACACATGACAAAAACAATTATTATTATTATTAAAATCTTGGCTATGATCTGCTAGGACAAGGCACGGTTTTCTACAAACCCGTGCTAAATTCATTTCCATATCCTGCATTTATTTCATTGTTTTCGATACTACGATTTTTGTTATAGCAAACAGCGTAAATGATACGATATAGTAATTCCTAGTTATTAGAGCGGTTTCTGAGGTAAGAGAAACAACGACCCATAATGTGGAGTTCTCTGCAACGCGGAATACGCTGTTACCTAGCACATTGATCGACAACATCTGTTGTACATCTATAAATGTCATCAATGTGGATATTATAGCACATTCAATCATTAATATTAACATTGTAATACAAAGAGCAATATTAAATCTACTCAGTCCTCATCTAAGACTACATATACCACCTGGAACTAGACATTCCCAAAAGTCTATGTTAAATCCATATCTAGAATTACAAAGACGATTTGACTGAAGGGATCAAAGTAATAGCTTAACCATGAGGAGACTAATATATAAATATTAAGTTATTAAGTGGGTAGGGTAGGTTTTAGCTCTAAGTCCGGGCCGACAAAGATGCCCGCTGACAAAAATGCAGGGTCGAGAACAGATGGTCCTGTTGACTGTCGTTGGCTGACCACCGCGAGACGGGTGAATCTCACAGGTCGACAAAAAGTGATATGTATGAAGAAGTACAAGTGTAGTTCTGTAGCAGAGATATGCAACGTTCAACAATACTGGTCATTTCAACGGTGTCTTAGCTACCTGTCTCTGACTACCTCTCTCAAGGATAAGCCTGCTAGGGTTCCACCTACAGTGTGGTGAGAGAACTACGTCTAGCCTCTGCTTGCCACTCAGCTAACTACAGACCATATCGTTACCCCCAGAGGCTGGCTAAGCTTGGGGTCTAAATGCATACATTTGTCTGAGGTACAAAACAACCTAAACTCTTTTTTCTAAGCAAGTTTGAAATACAGTACAAAGTTTCACCTCAAGCGGAAGACCTACCTCCTATTATTATTATTACTATTATTATAGTAAACTACCCCAAGGGGAAAATTCGTGGAAAATCTGGTAAGAAAAATGCCCAGGATATGTCAAGCCTTACTTATTCCAATACTAAATACTTCTCCACAAAAATCTACTTATAACCGATACACAGTACTTTTGGGGTTTAAGCAATCACTGTTTTATCTTTTTGGGGGGTAGTTTGTTCCCTTTTAATAATGATATCACACACTAGAGGCGGTGATGGGGAAAACGTAGCAATGATATATACGTCAGAGCAGCAAATGTGGCTTCGTGACGTACTACATGGAAGGACGATTGACTCCATGATACGTCACCTGGAGGAATTGGCTGGAAGCAGATTGAAAGGTTAAGGCAACACGGCTAATAAGGTGGTAGATGCTTCTAGGAGAATAATATCTAAATGACAACACTATTTCATTATGTATTTTGAACCACCTACAACCTGGTTTACTGTCTTACAATATAAATCTCACCAAAGAACACAGACTAGGCACAACCATTCTATCTGCCTCAAAATGTGAATGCACAGATCTAGGTCGACGATATCTGACTAAGCCGATGCAGAGCAGACGCTTGGGGCGACATGGCAAGACTTACTATCATATATATGCGGAACGTTAAAAGAGATAGTCAAGCAAATTACATTAATGTCGAGCTGAGGCCAAGGCCGCAGCTACCATTAAGATGCGAATGATATGTAAGTCTATGTAAGACTCAGGGACGCAAGGTTATTAAAGTAGGAGAGGGAAATGTGAGAGTCATTACTATGGTTCTTTTTCTCTTCTCTATCAAATTGAGTGCCTTAGCATAAGCGTTTAATGTGTGTGAAATAGGGCCTTAATTAACCTTTTGGCTTTATAGCATAAATAAATGCTCTTTTCCTAGCAGTTATTGTTCAAACACATCATATAATGAGCCAGTGAGAATTGTGTTGACGCGTGAATATATTATTTTGGTTCACCTTGTTTCTGTGATATATAACTTTGGCAGGAGTCTTAGGTTAATCTGTAATATATTGGATCTATTGATCGGACCCACCTATGTACCTCTGCCCTAGTCCTACTCTACCACTGAAGTGTATTCAGAACGACTCTGATGGACAAAAATAGAATAAATGCTGAATAAGTCGAGCAAAGGTAATTGCGCTTTTCACGTCTTGCACATATAGCATCGACTAGCCTTGCATGGCGCATAGACAGAAATGTCACATTGACATAGAATATCCACCTTCACATTTTGATGCCTGTGCTTTATTTTGAGTGGCTTGCCTCTGCATCCTGTTTCAATACAAAATCAGTCTGTGCTATCTTTGTGAGGGAACCGCTACTGGGGTCTCCCTCCAACAAACTAGCATCACTGAGTGCAGTTATTGCTCGGTGAACCGTATACAATCTGGTTCTATGCTTGTCGTCCTGACTCACAGCAGTCTACCTCAAGCTCTGTGCGGGAAGCCGGGTGCGCCTCTCCCCGTATCAGGCGGCCGCTCTACCCGCTCCCATTCACTGGTCTGTGCTTAAGTGGCTGGATCAGACGTTATTCGATGCATCTAACTAATCTATCTCAATAAATAATGCAAGCATGGATGAATGAGTATATGATATACGTATAGCAATTCACATTAGTACTGGGTTAGCACTCGGCCGAGCAGCAGTTTCTCCTGCTTACTCTGCTCTCGTAAACTCAGAGCCCGCAGGGGGCAAAATTATGGGTCGATAAAGCACCATCATAAGCTTGCTGTTTGATGGCTATTAATAGGACTAATTATCATTATTAACACATTCTACACCGCAGGTTACATGAGGGGAAATCACCTGGCACTCCGAGACAAGATTCATTAAATAACAATTCATTATACAACCTGATGAAGGGAGAGTGTCCTACTTCGTAGTTGATTAATACCTCAATTGGTAATCATGGATGAGAAATATCTCGCATTGTAAGGCGCTAGGATAAGTATGAGTACTCCAACACCATCGTCAGATCTGATATATATCACTATATGCACACCGTAAGTTACATGAGTAAAAAAACAAATTAACTGAGCACAAACTGTACCGATCAAAAAATTGATTGAAATTCTATCATCATAAGCCTCGATCGAGGTTTCTACATTGCCTTGTGCAAAAATTTACAAACAGCGACGGTTAGAATGATGCCACCTGTAGGTTTCACTACACAACAGCAATCTTCTACCCTTTGACTATTTATGAGTAGTTTTGTACGTCGGAAACGACTGACGACACTGGCCCACCTATTCAGGAGCCGCAAATCGACAAGTGGAGCATTATTAATACCATATATAAATATACCATCTAATTGGAAAAATACAAAGCAGTTGGAAGGAGAACAAAATCCTGACTACAGTTGGAAGTCGGAGTAGAAAAAAAAGATTGACTGCATGTCATTATTATATCACACCGCTAGATTTGCACTATTTGAGTACACCTAACCACTACACCAAGACGCCGCCTGGGTAAGTAGATGTTACCAGTCAACATACAAACTGTGAGAACAAAATTTACAACTACAATATTCCCGTCGATATCCAGTTACTATCACATGAAGCTTGACTATTAAGACGACACCGTAAATCTCATCTTGGGTTAATGTAACTAGTATAGGGGGAAATCATCCACTGATCGGAAACTGCTGGTTTAATATTTTTTGCCTTCACAAGACAACATCAGAATTTCTAAAAAGCACAAACCTGTTGAAACCAAGTTTGCATCACATGGTACGATATCAAAATACTCCCTCCATTCAAACTTCTGAGGAAAAAAATTGAAAAAGGAAGCACTTGCTCACGCAAAATGTGTTCGCATGTGACTCTTTTTACGACTGGCAGATCTACAAGACACCATCACGGCAAGGTTATAAACCCGGGACAAAATAATAAATAATCTCAACTAGGAGCACTGCTTCTGCTGCCCTCTCCTGGCGTTTCCAAAAAACACACCAAACAGCGAAGTAAAAAAAAAAGTAGTATTACATTGAGGCAATGAAAAAACATTGACATGCCACACCCCAGAGATGGGTGCCACTTAGGTTCTGGAATGAACGCATTCTGATTGCAGATTATCTGCCTTTTTCTGATACGGTGCCATCACTACTTAACTTGGGCCGTCTCCTGCACGACCATCCCTCCGCTGACATCGGCTGTCGGCTGAGCATTGTTGTTGTCATCCGCGCCTTTCTCTGGGACTGCCGATGTCGTTGACACGGGCTGTGGGTCGCCACTGTCCCCCTCAGGCGCTGAGTCTGAGGCGGTGTCGGTGGGACTGGAGGAGAGGGACTTGTTGAGGGCGCTGTGTTGGTTGGCTGCGTCGTGGGCGGCCAGCTCGGAGGGCCGCAGGTGGTGTAGGGTGGAGGCCGGGACGTCCTTCAGGGATGACTGCAGCGCACACCACATGGCTGTACGTGCACGCCGGGTGTGGTTAGTCAGCTCGTTGATGCTGGTCGCCAGCGCTAGCACATCTACATGCAGCAACAAGGGAGGAATAGTTAGGGGAAATACATTGTACACGTATTTAGCAGTGCTGGACAAAAGGTTTAAATCTACACTAAGACTACTTCTTTTTAAGGAAAATTTGCCAAACAATTATAGTCTGAGAAATACTGCTTAAATGACCAAATATCAACTCTTAACATCATATTGTATTTTTTCCCCAATGAGTTCACCAACGAAAGTAGGGGGGGGGGGGTGCTATTTGATTTTACCTTTTTCCTCTTGGTAGCGGGGCCCCCCGTTGCGGTGGCGGTTGGTGGCATTGATGATTTCCTCCTTGCGGCGTGCTTGCACCTTGCGGATACCTTCCATCCATGTGTCCATGGCGCTGTGAATGTTGGCGTGCATGGCGTCACCTCGCAGCTTCTCCATCTTCTGTATCAGGGTCTGCACCTGTAACCAGACCCAGGTCAGTACATACTATATACTAGTCTTACTAGGGACAACCAACCCAAGGTCAATACATACTATACAAGGGGACAAATTCAAGGATTTTACGGCAAAGCCGTAGTGGCTTTGGGTTTTATAGGATTGTTATGAACTACAGGTGAGAAAACGAGGGGGCATAGATTTATAATTTTTGGTGTTTCTGGGGTTCTTATGCAATTCATGTTTGATGGTTTGCAGCAACACTGCATGGTCAGTAAATTACATGCACTTAGCTAAATCTTTTGGATTTCCATTGGTTTTACTGCAGCTGGTATAACAATAGAACCCAATATGTGCCAATGGAAGCAAAAAGGTACCAATGCAATTCCATTGGTGGCGATGCACTCCATTGATGCCTATGCAAATACCATCTTGGCAGCCATCTTGAAAATTACCTGGATCAAAAATCGGAGCCTACAAATGGATTCTACACCCCAGAAAAAACTATTATACATGTGTCATACAAGGAAATCAGACAATCTTAAGTTTTTGGTGGCCATCTTGGCAGCTATCTTGGAAATTTCTCGGATTGAAAATCTGAGCCTGAAAATGGATTCTACACCCCAGAAAACCCTACTATCCATGTATCACACAAGGAAATCAGACAATCTTGAGTTTTTGGTGGCCATCTTGGCAGCCATCTTGGAAATTTCTCAGATTGAAAATCTGAGCCTGAAAATGGATTCTACACCCCAGAAAACCCTACTATCCATGTATCACACAAGGAAATCAGACAATCTTGAGTTTTTGGTGGCCATCTTGGCAGCCATCTTGGAAATTTCCCGAATTGAAATTGTGAGCCTGAAAATGGATTCTACATCCCAGAAAACCCTCTTATCCATGTATCACACAAGGAAATCAGACAATCTTGAGTTTTCGGAAGCCATCTTGGCAGTCAGAGGGAGGAGGAGGGGCAGAAGGAGGGAAGGCAGAGGGAGGGCAGAGGGAGGAGAAGGTAACAGGAAGGAGGAAAATGGGGTAGAGGTGGGGGAGGAGGTGAAAGATGGGGTAGTAGGAGGGGGCAGAGGGAGGAGGAGGTAACAGGAAGGAGGAAAATGGGGTAGAGTGGGGGGAGAGGGGTAGATGGGTTAGTAGGAGGGGGTAGAGGAAAGAGGAGAGGACAGAGGGAGGAGGAGAGGGCAGAGGGAGGAGGAGAGGGCAGAGAAAGGAGGGAGGAGGAGGAGAGGGCAGAGGCAGGAGGAGAGGGCAGAGGCAGGAGGAGGAGAGGGCAGAGGCAGGAGGAGGAGAGGGCAGAGGCAGGAGGAGGAGAGGGCACAGGGAGGCACAGGGAGGAGGAGGGGGCACAAGGAGGACTTGTGATGGCCTTCCTTTAAAGACTAAAATATTATTTCAGGGTTGGTGCATGTGTGTTGGGTGGGGGAAGGTAATTATGTTGGACTTCACAGTTTGTCTTTGGGCGGGCTTGAGTGATTTCAAGAGCCACCCTGGACCCATTCAACTTCTAGTATAGGTCCTGTATGTGCATAGTATGGGAATTGGCATTGACATTGACAGCTTGGCTTGACATAGGAGTCAATAGTTATTAGGCTGGTACCTATCCTTGCCATTGACAGCTACATTTGAGAACTCAAAATATGGCTGTTCACAAGATGTCTAGGCCTTACCACAAGGTACATTGGTTCTACATGCAGTAACTGAAAACAAGATCTAGGATAAATTAGTCTTGCACACACCTACAAGGACACATGGGCATGCCAGTCCTAGGCAAGGTTTAAGGGCCAGCTAGGGCTATATCTAACAATGACCAAGGGGGCCTATGCTAGTCATTTCTTGTCGAAAAGCTCACACTCTGGTCTGTGAGGTAAATGGCTTTGGGGACAAGGTCCCAAAGCCAATAATAGGGACAACCAACCCCACGTCAGTACATATTATATACTAGGGCCACACCAAATTAAAAAGTTGGTCTACGGATTCCCCTGCACCATATTTTCGAAAATGAATTTTTTATTTTTTTTTGAAAAAAATTGTGTCTATGGACTACCAGCCTCGGCCAGCGTCTATCCTACCAGTGAGATAGCCTGGGAGCAGCCTGCCATTCTGCCCAATACACATATCTTAATCACCCCTTTGATCAAGATAATAATCTGTTTGTAGTTGGATGTGTATTGCACTACACACCTGATTTGCGCCACCAAACTGGCGCAAAAGTGAAATGTAGCTCTGCTCCCAGCCCATATGTATATTGGGCTGGGAGTCCGAGACTGATGGACTACACCCGCATCATTTTCTGAGAAATTGTATTTTTTTGTATTCTTTTTGGGTGGCCTTTTCTGCCATCGTTAGCCAGAAAATATCAGTTTGTAAAAATAACAAAAAGATTTTCCCTCAGGAAAAAAAATAAAATAAAAATGGCAAAATTCGCCCTACCGCACCTATTTTTGGAAAACAAAATCCATAGACCAACTTTTTTTATTTGGTGTGGCCTAGGGACAACCAACCCAGGACACAACCCTAGGTTCTATGTACTTCAGACGCAGGTGAGTTCATGCACTATACATGTACATGGTACTAGGGACAAAGCTCTTTTGGGGTTCATTTCCATAGACTACTGCCGTCGCTGTATAAAGAGCACAATCTATTTTTAGACTTTTATACGCTAGATAACTAACACTTTGGCCTCGCTAGGGGGTAATGCTGAAGGTCGAGGTGGCTTGGGCTAGGATGAATGCCTGTCTACATGTGGTACCCCTCTAAAATTCTATCTACATCCTTATAAACTTTATGAGAGTTGTCCAAACAACATTCCTACTCTATAAAGCGTTAATAATCTCAGAGATATGCTATGAATTCTAACTCAAGCTTACCCTAGCATGCTCACGAAGGGAATCTACAACGAGACGATCAACGCGGGATGGGTTGGATGGCAGCCGGGGAATGACGATGTTGTTGGCACTGGAGACCTTCTTGCCAGGGTTCTGTCGGGCCAGTTCAGCTTCAGTCTATGTAAAAGGGCATAGCACTAATTATATATCAAGGATTCACGGTTGGACAGCTCATTACCAAGTGACTGTGTAAAAATGACAGTATTTCAGTGCAAGACTCCTACAATTCCAAATGGATTGTTGAGTAAAACATTTCAAAGAGCTAATGATTTGATATCCTAGAAAAAAGTAGCAAAGATGATATTCAATTTTTTTGTCCTGTTATCTTGACTTTACCTTTTTGCGTTCACGCTCCAAGTTTTTGAATTGGTCGTAGCATTCCTCAAGTCGGATGTGAAGTTCATTTGAGGGACCAGTACGTCTGGAAACATATTCAGAAATCAATGTCCATGTTGTTTTTTTATAAGTAGGAAAACATGTGGGAACAAAAACCCATGTAAAATGTAAATATATCGTTACACCATTATAACATCATAATTTTCTGTGTAGTAAAATAAAGGGAGGGGTTACTGATTATAGCATTATATTACATTATATGCATAGAGTTGACATATATAGGCCTACATGCCAGCATGTAGGGGCCTATATAGGGATTATATAATCGAAACATTTCACAAGGGTAGGACATTATATGTTTTACCTGGAGTGGGGGGGGGGGGGGGGGGGAGGGCTATAGGCCTAGGCCTGCCCTATATAATTTTCGGATGTGGGGGGGGGGGGCACTTTTGAGTTTGGTGGGGGGCAGGGCATATAGGCGTAGCTTATATATAATATATATACATATATTATTGGATCAGGGGGGGGGGGGGGCACTTTTGGAGGTTGATTGGGGGGCAGGGCTATATAGGCTGTATATAATGAAATATTTTCGGGGGGGAGGGGGTTGATTGATTGATTGATTTGTTTAACGTCCAGACGTACATCAAGTACCTCACGGGACATCTCAAGTTGGCAAGGAGTCATCCACAAATAGTGGTAGTCTGCCTTGCAGTAGTAGGACAGATATTTATATGCTGCTTGCCCAATACAGCAGTGACCGCATCTATGGTTGATCGAATCTATGAAATGAACGACCGCATCTATGAGGTGAGGGAGAAAACCGCTACCGGGGCACGTCCCCTACTCTTTTCGAAGGATAGCAAGTGTTCTTTTATTTGCCTGTTCCTACCCACTTGGGCTAGTACCATAGTAGGCAGGGCCAGACAAACCACGGCCTTTGGTATCTCAGACGTGGTTCACTGAGGAGGAATCCCATGTCAGACCACCAGCAAGAAGGCCTGGGCCCGCGCATATGGGCAGCGGATGCCAAAACAGCTTACGTGACTGATCACAGCAGTAAGGCACGAGACCCCTCAAGTTTTGTCGCCTTTTACGAATCCGGTATGCCCATTGATATTATGGAAGGCTCCCGATGAAGTTATTCTACTCCTTCATGCCCCCATCATGAAGGTCCCCACTAACACAGGGAGGGGGTAGGGCTATAGGGCTACATAGGCCTAGCCTTAGCCTATATAATTTATATAGGCCAGGCCTATGTAGCTCTTTAGCCCGGCCCTCCTATACCGTATAGGCCTACATAATAATGAAACATTTTTGGATGGGGGCACTTTGGAGCTTGTTGGTGGGGGGGGGGCAGGGCTATATGCCCTGCTATAGGCCTAGCCTATATATCATAAAGGCTAGGCCTATAGCCTATTTTATTAAATTAAATATTTTCGGATGGGAGGAGGGCACTTTGGAGTTTGGTGGGGGGGGGGGGGGGAGGGCAGGGCTATAGGCCTATACAACTCTGCCCCTATTCCACGGCAAAAAGTGCCCCTTTTCCACGGCAAACTGTGCCCCTTTTCCACGGCAAACTGTGCCACTTTCCACGGCAAACTCTGCCCCTTTTCCACGGCAAACTCTGCCCCTTTTCCACGGCAAACTCTGCCCCTTTTCCATGATTCTAACTGCAAACTATATGGCCGTCACAAAACACCAGGCGGCGCCAAAATACCAGGCAGTACCACCAGCGCCGCCTGGTGTTTTTAATTGACACTAAGACGTTGCTTGGTAACTAGGCAGTGCCTAGCAACGTTGACACAACGCATGCGCAGTGCACACCTTGCCGCCATATTCAGCACAATGATTTTGCAGTTTCAGATGTCGATGTATTGAGATAAAAAGAGATACAAAGACTGAGATAAAGTGAAAAATAAAAACGGATGTTAACTGCCATGACATGTCAAGAATTAACCGGTGGGTAGAAAATTATGAAATGATATTTAAATAAATGAAAAATCGGCACTCAAACAACTACTTCCACTACTTCCCATCACACAGAAAAATCGCCATCTTGGACAGTATTCATGAAGCTGCAAAAAAATGACCACCTATTCCTAGGGAATATATTTAATATCTCCATATTGCTAGGAAATATAATGCTAATGTATCTTTTGTGAGATCTATGAAAAAATTGATTGATATTTTAAGGTTGATCAGTAAAATATCATCAATTCCTTGAGACCACCACCTTCCAGAGAAAAATGTCTAATTCTTGGTTTTGTAAATCCTTCTAAAACATATTTTAGAAAAATAATTTTTCAATTTCTTTTTAGGCTAGGTGTAGCACCGACAACAGTGAACACAATAAATGCAATATTTTTATGCTTAATAGATAGAATGTATGCGATTTTTGGGGGTAAACACGAACGAAGCACTTTTCCATAAGTTACAGTGCTAAAATCGGCCAAGAATCGGCAAAATCGGCAAAAAGTGAAGCACTTTCTAAACAAAAATGGATCTACACGATTTATGCCAAGAAAATTCCTCATGAAACTTTGATAGAAAGTTTAATCATACTAAATTACAAAGTTGGTTGAATTTATAGGTCGGAAATGTGATATTAGATGATTGTAGGGGGGAAAAACTAAAATGGGCGAGCCCCCCTACAGAGGGAGGGCTACTACATTATAACGTTATAACGTTGATAGATTGTGCTAGCATACTATGGTAACCCCTCCCAACAATAAGAATACCCGGTATATGTGTATTTCATTGCAATTCTTGAACATCTGAAAGTTTCTTTCATGTGCTTGGTGATCATATCGACAATAATTAATTTAATTTTAATTTCATAACTCTATACACAATATACAGCAGTCCAACACTTTAGCACTCCAATGCACTATATGGATATATATCTAAAACTGGACATCGACATCCATGTAACAGGATCCTTCTAGCGCATACCTGGGCGGGTGGGTCACGGCTCAAAGAGCCTATAATTATAACCTGAGCGGACTGATATGTATAGGATCGTCACAGCACTTCACTGGCCCGTCGCCCCCCCCACCCTGGATCCGCCAATGTAAGTCCTGTGGCACAATACAGCACTGTACTGCTGGGTTTACCAAAACAAAAGCCACGTGGAGTGCGCACTGCAGAACCTGGTTGTAGCTGTGGGGGGGGGGGGGGGGCACTCTTCAATTATGGGTGTGGACCACTAAATTCGACAAAGCGACATGGCTATTTCTAACAATTGACAATCGATATGAGGCCTAGTGACATGTGACATTAGGCTAAAAAAAACATAGTGACAGTGGACATGAGCAATTCTTAAAAATGACATGGGACATGTCAATGTTGCTTAATAATTCCCATGTCACGGTGAGTGATGAGTGGGTAATGAATGACGTTAAACATCCATTACTTACTCATTACTCACTGGGACATGGGCAATTCATGTACTAAGCAACATTGACATGTGACATGGCCATTTTTTAAGATCGACGTGGGCACCCCCCATCCAGACTCCCTCAATTGATTGATGCTAAGGTAGTACATAAAGTAGGAAGAAAAGACTAATCAAAACGTTTTTAAAATATTCCTATAATAATGGGTATATTTTGTCTCATTCAAATGGTTGATGTCTGCACATAGAACAAGGAGAGAGTGCCCCCCCCCTCCCAGGGGTCATTAAGCGTGACTGTCGAACTATTTCTGTGATGTAGGTGGCCTGGGGGAGAGGTATTAATTTTGAGGGTTCGTTTTGATTACCTCTGCACTGGAGATTGGGATCCCTACCTGTAGACAGACCCCTCGTACCTACGCCAGGACTGCTTGCTCAATGGGCCGTAATGTATGGGCCTGGTGCAGGGTGAAGAGGGTGGGAGGGGGTGACCATCAACAGTGCATAAACACTTTTTGTGCAACGAAAATCATCAAGAAATAGTATATATTTTTTCCAAATAACAGCTTTTCTAGAATGGCCCGATACTCAGAAATCCTACTGCGAATAAAACAAAGTCAAATTCTAATTCTAAATACCTGAAAAGTGAGAAATGCTGGCGTTCACGGTTTATGTAGGAAATGTACTAAAAACACCAAAAAAGAGCCACAAAACTCAATTTTTCTCAAAAACTGTTCAGTAGGAATTTTTCTAACTGAGGTTCCAGTGTTTTCTACCCTCATATTAAACATTGGCATAGAGAATATAATGGCACCTAGTCAGGATTTTGAGTTAGAAGCAATCTGTGAGGCCAAAAACAGCCAAAATGAGCCACTGGTCTGAAGTATAAAACTGGGCATCGATCACTATAGAGCTACAAAGAGACAGAGAATCGATGTCCAGTAATAAATCAATGATTACAAAGATAGATGCAGGTTTAAACGAGCCCTACCTTGGTGGTTTGAATCCTGGGAAGAAGTGGGGTAGTCCGTAGAAGTGTGGTGGTATCATATCAAAGAACATATCATTCGGGCCGAAGAACGTTGGTGCAAGGCATCCTTGGAGGTACGGGTCGTACGGGAAGTACTCATAGGCCTCTGGGGGCAGGTGTGCTGGCAAGTTGTGGGGGTATTTCATATGTGACGGGAAGGGCCCCATACCAGGGTGGTCGTGCGGGAACATATCTTCAATCAAGTGTGACCGATGGTGGTGGCCCATGCCTGGGAAGTCCTTGGGGAACGGCGCTGATCCCCTCTCCATGGGGCTGAGGTGTTCCGGCAATGGGAAGGGCCCGGACTGTGGGTGGCGTTCCGAGGGACCTGGCTTGGCATCACCACTGGGGTCACACACATGACGGTGACGTGGGAATGGGAAAGGCATGCCACGCCCTCGGAAGCCACCACCACCAGATGGGGGTGGGCCCTGGAAACCGCTACCGCCACCCGGGCGCTTCTCATAGCCTGCTGGTACGGGGGTGTGGTTGTTACTGCCACCCCGGCCGTTCTGTACTGAGAACTTGTTGGGGAACCCTTTCTGTGGGAAGCCTGAGCCGCGGTGACCCTGCATGGGGCCGTTAGGTGGCTCAGGACCAGAGGGCCCAGTGCTCTCAGCTCCAGAGTTGGGGGTACTGGGGTTAGACCATGTGTTAACAGAGGCTGCCCCACTGTGGTAGGCCCCGTTAGTGCCGCCGTTCTGCTGTTGGGTCATGACGCGGATGGGCGTCACTAGGCTACCTCCACTACTCCCACCATTGCTGTTGGCCCCGGGTCCGCTCGCACCACCCTCTCTATCCGACCCTGCCTTCTCATTAAGACGCATCAACGAGTCGAGCAGCTTATCCTTGCCACACGCTAACTCTGCATTAAGCAGGGCGTTAGATGCCTGGGACATCAAGGCCTGGGCCAGCAGGTGCTTGTCCACCCCTGGGATGTCGGGCAGGTTGGCCAGACTCCAGGCTGCGTCCAGGCTGGTGTTGCCCGGGACCTGACCGCCGAATGACCCCATGTTGAGGTCTGACTGAGCAGCGGCTGACCCGGCTGACATCTGGTTGTGCATCATGGCAGGGTCGGCGCCACCCTTCATCATGTCGTACATCATGTCGTTGTAGTAGGCGTTGTTGGTGCCGTTATGTCGCCCGTCACCGTGACGGTCCCCATGACGATCGCCTTGACGCCCTCCGTGACCGTGGTAGTCACCATGACGGTCAAAGCTAGGCTTGCCATCCCCTGCACCATTCTGGTCAAAGTCCCGCTGAAATGGGATGGCAATACGTCAACATATTACAGAGGGGTTGATCATACATGTATGTGATGTACAAGACTTGCTGTTCACGAATGATATGAGCTTGTCCTGGTCGGCTATTTCAGAGAATCCAGACAGTTACATGGTTATACTTTGAAGCGACTGTGGTCAGCTTGTGCACCTACCGGGGGCCACACCCATCTATCTCACAAATTTACTGATGAATTAAAGTGAGGACTCAGTTGTCTTACCTGTGACATGCCATCCATGCCGCCTTTGTTGAAGAGGTGTTTGGTGTATCTGAAGCGCTCCTTAGCTGCCTGTTGTTGCTGCTGCTGCTGCTGGTGTTGTTGTTGTTGCTGCTGGTGTTGTTGGTGTTGTTGATGATGTGGCAGGTGGTTGTTGGGAGACCCGTCCCCACTGCTAGCTCCGGGAGGACTGTAGAGGCTGTCCAGGAAACTCCCATCCTATTGAGACCACATAAAGAGTACGATGTAACTAAAAGCATCAAAACTGACATCCAAAATGATTTTTAGCATATATCTTTTAAAAGTTACAGCAGATGAGGGTTTCCACAAAAAAAAAATCAAATTGAAAATCCGTGACCAAATTTTAAAAACTTGTCCTGACAACATTTACCATACTGTCAGGATATAGCGTGAGTGGTATTCAATTCAACTGGAAAGATTTTCTAAAAATCAGGGTTCCCACAAAAAATTCAGATCAAATTCCATGACATTTCCATGTCATTTCATGATAAAAATCTCAATTTTCCATACCTGTAAGAAGCTGCCGGACGATGCGCTCCCTGAGGTGTCCCAGAGGTAGTCGGCAGGTCGGCGCTCCATGCTGTCACAGTCAAACAGCGACTTGTGTTTGCCGGCTGGCGTACTGGTAGCCGCCTCACTCCCCGACCACACGCTGCCAAAGTTCACATTGGAACTCCTGCACAATACAACACAGTGTGGTATTTCATAAACTAATACATTTATTTATAGGCGTTTCACCCTGCGATAAAACGACTCATTTGAGACTACTTCTGAATGAGTTAAATGTTTCTTGAACGGGCTATAATTATTAAGATTTCCTTTGGTCTGTATCATGACTTTCTAAATATGCACCCAGGGTAAAAATGTTAAAGTTTACAACAACATGCCTGCACTGTGAAGACTTGTTAGGTGTCATGGATATTGTGTATGACTGCTATATCAAAGGACTAGTGATGGGAACCTTACCTGTCAAAGTTGTTCATATCATGCTCGTTTCTCCCATCAACCATGCCATTGAAGCTGCCGAACAGCGATTGGTCATCTTCAACAATCTTGGACACCAGATCATCCAGGGCCCCAAAGCCTGAGCTGGCTGTGCTTGAGTTGAGACCAAACTTGTCTCCTCCATTTAGACTCCGGTCCAATGCTGACCCCGAGTCCCCCTCATTGCCTCGTCCGCTGAAGGTGGGGACCACGGCGTCGAATGGCCCGTCTACGTTCCATGGGCAGTAGTAGGCAGGGTCTCCCCCACCGCCGCCGCCCGTCTTGTGATTGTCTTGTTGGATGCCGAATGAGCTGAAGGCATCCTGAAGGTGGTCTAACGAATACATCTACAAACACAATATACAGGGCTGCTATAAAGAGGAACATGTTAATCAAGTGTGGACACTTTCCCTCCCTCTCCTAATCATCAACACAAACAGGAAGTGGTTGGATATCAGCATAGACATTATATTGTATATCTATGATATCAGATAGTGGCCCTATATAACCATTAATGGATTATGTACTAACTTGGTTGTCTAAATGTCATGATGTGTGAATGCGGCACTTCAGTTACTCGCCAGGGCTACATTCATGCATCATGACGACCACAGGGTTGCCACCGACAAGGTAGTTTTAAATTCCCTGACTTTTTCTTGACATTTCCATGACGTTATATCAAATAAACCCAATGTTTCAAATGCCCTCTAACTATTAATATGCACTCTTTTTTAAAGTTATCTTCTACTTAGCGAGTGATCGTTATTTAACAACAGGGATTTTGTGTATCGCGTGCGGGCAAAAATGTAACCCCCTCCTTTTTGAGGATTTAGATATTTTTCTCTTAAAATCATAGTAAAATATTCCCTGACATCTTGCCAAAAAATTTGAAATTCCCTGACATTTCCCTGACCTGGAATGAAAAATATTTTCCCTGACATTTTCCCTGACAGTGGCAACCCTGGACCAAGCCCAAGGGCGTACCGTATTCGATGTAAAAATTATTTTCATGGCGTTTTTTTCACAAAATTCGCGAAACTTGAGCTTTTGTTCTAGTCTAGAAATGCCCCCCCAAAAGAGGGGGGGGGGCGCTTATTACGTCGAATACGGTAATGCATTAGTCTGATTAGAGCACTATGCGGTCCATAAAGGGTTAAAAGCTTATTAATTTAACCAAAAACAGAGAAAAGAATTGATTGTGCCTCATACCTGTCCATTTTTGTATCCAGAGTAGTACTTGTCATTAGTTGCATTGGGGTGCTGTCTGTTGATTTGATTGGTTACATCGGCCATGTTGTGGTAGTATTTAGAGTCCTGGCCATGGCCGCCAGGCAGGGAGGAGCTGGTCCCACTATTGTATTTGTCTCTCTGAAAACACAAGAAATTCATACAATTATTCACTCGTAAAATATAGAACAGTAATGCACTTGGCCCTGACGTAGCTATATAGTCAGGTCTTGATAGTCTGCCATACATGAAACTCGTCAGGCTGTGGCTAGTGCAGTCTTATACATAGTTTGTAAGATTGGATCTCGGCCCAACTTTTGCCTACAATGGGGATTGGTCAGACTATCATGGTCTCACTGTAGATTGAGTTGTATGAAACAAGTGTCAACGCATAAAGTTATGAAAAACGCTTATGGAGCATACACGTGCAGTTTTATATACAGGACATATCAATTTTAAAACTGCTTTATGTAGGGTACGTATGCACCTGTTGATTTGTCATGTGTTAGCCTCAACACATGCATGAGGGATTGCATGGAGGTATACATTTTGAGTGTCGTAACAAAAATGCTTCTGAGATGCCAAATTTTACAATTGTCAAATTACCTCTTTGTGTATTTTCTCCTAAACTTTTTATTGATATCAAAATAGATATAACAAATGCACTTGTGGATACCAGTAATTCAAAGGGAAATTTGGTCGGGCCGCTTCCGACCGAAAATTGAATAAAATGTGAAATTCGAGAAACCAGTAGCTATAAAACAACGAAGCCAAAAATTCGTTATGGCAAAGTAAATGATCCAACTCCAGATTTGCTCATGTCAAAAGCGGTACACATGATGTTCTACCCCCAGACCCCTACCCCCTTCATCTTTCCAGTGTAATATGATACATGTAGGACATGAGAAACATATATGTAATACAGTGAAACTTCGTTATAAGGAACTCTGATATAAGGAGACCTTGCTTATAAGGAGCAGATTTGAGTGGTCCCGATTTTTCCCGATACATTTATATAGTAAGAAAACTCTCTTAGAAGGAGGTGTTTTTACCTTAACCTCTGATATAAGGAGGTAATTTTGGCTCATTTCCTTATTTTGTACGTACAAACCTTACCCAGGGAAGTTATTTTTCAGGATTACAGTCACATACTGCTTTAAAGTGCCCACTGCCCCATCCCATAGAGGTAGGGAGAATACATTTGTAGCTTCCCTAGGGAGGAAGGGATATCAAAAGCTCCATGAAGGGGATCTAGCAGGGGTTTTGACTTGAAATAATACACACACACATCTGAATTGTATTCAAATCAAATCTATAAGGATATAAGAGACACATGTAGGGAGTGTTCTGTTGCTGGACCTTTATAAGGCTGACCTTGCTTATAAGGAGACCTTGCTTATAAGAAGCAAATTGCACTGGTCCCAAGGTCCTCCTTATAACGAAGTTTTACTGTACCCGCTAAACATGCTGTGGCCCCGACTGTAGCACATCTGAGCACATTATCGAGAAGGGTATATAATTCTTCAGAGAACTATAGCCCATACATAGACAATTGGGCTCAGGGGACAGGCCTGCTTTAGTGCCAACCCCTGTGCTGAGCCTGTGGTTATCTTAGTGGTTTTCAGAAGTTTACATCCAACCAGATCAATGCAGTACGGATATTGTTGGTAATGCAGGCATGCACCTCATTTCCATGTCACCAGCTATTACATCATGTACTAGAACTAATGGGGGTGTTGCCTATTGTACAGATTGGCAAGCCTCCACACATGTGTGGACACGGCACTATGTCACACCTGTATGTGACACAGTGTTGAAGCCCAGGTGTGAAAGCAGCCCCCCAGGTACTCATGTTAGACACCAATTAGGTCTGTAACTTAGCACACCATGTATACTCACTTTAAAGTCGGTGCCAAGGGAACTGAACTTCTGAAGAGCTTACTATAATCTTGTCTTCTTGGTGAACCTCTTTAATCTAGAATCTAGATAAAACCGGTAGGCTGGTTGTAGACGTGTAGTTGGATGTGTATTCCCCCAATACACATCCAATGTTGCCACCAATATTTAAGTTATGCTAATATATCAAGAAGGTCTGCTCCCATGATGATATTTTCCTAGAGATAGACTAGGCCAAAGACTAAGTTGATTAAAAAAAGATTGACCAAGGGCAAGGCTACCTATCCTATATATTTGGCTATGTTACCTAGACACAGTTTATCACAAAGTCAAAGTGTGTGTGTGTGTGGGAGGGGGCAGGGGTTCTTTGGTGCTAGCCTTAGGCCTAGGGGTGCTTTTGGGGGTAGATCTTAGATAGTCCATATCAGTGGCAATGCAGGGGTAGACACTAACTTTATTAGCTGTGGGCCACCCGGGCCCGTAGCTCCAAAGATCTATGCGCCCGGATCTTCAGCCGTGGGCCAGAGACCACATTTTACTTTTTTTTCAAAGAGAAAACCATATATATTTCTGATTTATCTATGTCAAAATGAGACAAAAGTGCCTCAATTGCTCACATTATTCTCTTTCCAACGACATATTACATGACTATAGTCTATACTCATCAAGTATATTCCTTCCAAATATTTGCAAAATTTCCTGTGGGCCACCCGGGCCCATGGGAAGGTTATTTTGAAGAAAATTGCGGGCCCGGACTCAAAATTACGGGCCATTGGCTCCCGGGCCAGCGTTAGTGTCTACCCCTGCAATGTGTAGTCGAAACAAGTAGGCCTAATCATGTACCATTCTACTCTGTTCAGTCTCTTGACCTCCTGTCCCCCCATCCATAAATAAAACTAAAGGCAAGATTTAGGTAGTATTTTCAGGCCCGTATCCAGCCTAAGCTGTGGGGGGGTGCTCATTTTGGGTAGGGTGGAACTCTTTTGGCTTTGCCAAAAGCCCGGCACGCGCAGCGGGGCGTTTCGCAAGCGCAGCGCTGCGATTATCTAGGGGGGTATGGGGGCATGCTCCCCCAGAAGATTTTTGAAAAGTACATGTAAAATGGTGCACTCTGGGGCACTTTGAATAGATAATCCCAAAGACAAAATCTATAGAAAATACAACTATATCAGACATCAGACAAACTTTTTTAATTGAACCAAAGTTTGTGGATGTCTAGGAGATGTAAATCCTGGTCATGGGGATGTGAAACCAAGTCATGGAATGCGAACGATGTCATAGAGACCCAAAAGCTGGTGTTATGAGTCCTGAGGACCTGCCTGGAAAACTCTATAGTACAGGTTCTCATTACTTCGCTGCTCCTCCTCCCTCTATATAGTTGTGTCAGAGATACCAGACTGAAAGCAATGTCTGTAAAGAGGTAAAGAGGCTAGGTTTTCTTACAGTCTGTGGCAGAAATCTACTATGACATCACCCAAACATCGACTTTAACCTGCAACTTTAACCTCACCCAGCCATCATTTTAATTAACATTCTTGATATCCAGATAATTCCACCTTTCCCAATGGGGCTTGACCCAATATCTCTCTCTGGGTGGAACTCTGGATGTTTTAACCCAGTCATGTCCAGACATTTGGGGTTCCACCCAGCCATGTCCAGAAACTTAAGAGCTCTACCCAAATCCAAACACTTGGAGTTCCACCAACCCATATCCTGCCTCACCTACCCATCCTCAAAGTTTCACCCAGATACTGCCCTTTGGAGCTCCACCCCACTTCTTGCAGTTCCATCCACTCAAGCCCCTCATCCTCCCAAGTTACACATCTTAGAGTTCCACTCACTCAAGTCCCGCAACTCAAGTTCCACCCACCCCAGTCCCGCTATATTTGGAGTTCCACCCACCTTAGTACCGCCCCTTGAGTTCCACCCACCAAAGTCCACCCACCCCATTCCCAGGACTAAGAGAGTTCCACCCTACCCATTCCCATGACTAAAAGAGTTCCACCCTACCCATTCCCGCGACTAAAAGAGTTCCACCCTACCCATTCCCGCGATAAAAGAGTTCCACCCATCCCACTTGCGCAACTAAAAGTGTTCCACCTACCAAATTTCTGTGTATCAAGAGTTCCACCCACCCCACTTCTATGACTAAAAGAGTTCCACCCTACCCATTCCCGTGATAAAAAGAGCTCAACCCAACCCACTCCCAGGACTAAAAGAGTTCCACCCTACCCATTCCCACGATAAAAGAGTTCCACCCATCCCACTTGCGCAACTAAAAGTGTTCCACCTACCAAATTTCTGTGTATCAAGAGTTCCACCCACCCCACTTCTACGACTAAAAGAGTTCCACCCTACCCATTCCCGTGATAAAAAGAGCTCAACCCAACCCACTCCCAGGACTAAAAGAGTTCCATCCTACCCATTCCTGTGACTAAAAGTGTTCCACCCATCCAATTTCTGCGTATTAAGAATTCCATCCACCGTGGTCCCACTCCTTGGAGTTCCACCCAAGTCTAATTCTCGAATTTCTGGAAAAAAATGCCTATGGTTTAGCGCAAACAAAAAGACTTGGGGGTGGAACTCCTTATCACTGTGCTGGCATGGGGGGGTGCTCAAGCACCCCAAGCACCCCCCCTGGCTACGGGCCTGATTTTAGATCATATCTAAGTATTGAATAAGCCTAGCTTATAGTTACAAAAATAGACCTTGTCTTAACTCTTGAGGGGGAGCTGCATATCAGATCTATATCCATAGTAGTCATAGACTACCCATAAAACCATATGGCAGACTTGTCTGTTGTCATCATTTAGTCATGGAGTGAACTGTCCTAGCCTGCTGTCACTTGTTCAGCGTTCCTGGCTGGACATGAATGAATCTGTCACCGAAGGCACTCAATGAGTCAATCAGACGACAACTGCACGACCACCTTGACTGGCCTAAGACTAAGTTGTTTGGTTCACTCTGAACTGTTCTCCTTATCAAGACAAGGTCACATTCGTAATACCGTTTGGAGCAGCTTGGTCAAAGTGACCTACAGTTGCTAGTAAACATACTGAACATTCTCCGGACATTTTACAATCTTAGACTAACTTGCATTAAACCCCTAGTGATGTGTGAACAGCAACACATTTTTAGAGAGGGCGCCATTTCCACCTGTGCCGAAAATAGAAATTAGATTTCGCCGGGTTTTCGAAGGACGGAGGGATCGCATGCCGCAATTATGTCAATGTATGATGCGATCATACACCGCAATGAGATCAACATTCAGTGATTCTTTCTCTAATTATGATTTAAGCATTGATATAATGACGATTTGACCGGGACTGTCAAATATTTATGTCCAGACGGGAATGACATTTGGGCATGCAATGTTTTGGTATGCACACACATATGATTCCAAATCAAACACACCATAACATTTGGAAACCAAGGAAATTATACCAACTATTTCAGGCATTACACGGTCGTAAGGACTCTCGATTGTAAGGCATAGTGATGATGAATGTCTTACCTGTTGAAAATAACCTCTGTTGCTACCCGACCTCATTAATCCCGCTTGAAATTCGTCATGTTTCTCGCTCTCGTGATGTAAGGAGAGCGCCATTTGAGCTCATCTTTCTGTACGTCTGTATGCAAATGAGCTCTTCCCACTTCCTCCCTCCGCAGTCTCCACCCGACGTAAACAAACGCCGTATTTGACAGCTAAATTGCAACTATCGCGATTAAGATTGCATGGACTTTTAAAGAATATATTGACTATGTTTCAGGCGAGCTCATGGTGGGTGGTGTTGGGTTTTTGGACGTCTAAATTTAATTTTGTTCGAGAACGCAGGCATTTGCACTTCCTGGAGAATCTGAGAGCACGGCGGTGATTGGCTGACAGACGGGCACATGCTCAGACCCGACAACAACACGAGTTGACATGACCACGTGAACCCGGCGCCGCTATACGCACGCACCCACGTGGGTAGATCTGCACCCCGGGCCGTGCGTATATTTAAAAACCAAAATGGCGGACAAAACAGAAGAGAGCAGGCCTTGCGCCTTTAGTTTCAAGAAGAAAAAGCGACCACAGCAAGCTAGAAAGCGTAGAGCAAGTGGATCTGAGGGTAAATATGATGGTTCATCTGGAAATGTTTGGATGGTTTTGACGTCTTGTCATGCTTGTCTGGTGTCATTGTTTCAAGTTGGACGGGAACGTTTTCGATGCGTTTTGTTTTCTCTACACGGCTCAGAGTCAGTCTCAGAGTCAGATTCAGGAGCCCAGCTGAGCCCCACAAAAAAATAGGCTAGGCAAAGGTCCAAACCCTCTAGAGTAGGGATAGCCAGGGGACGTCTCTGGGATAACACACTAAAATCATATTTTGGAAATATCACAACGATTATTATATCCCTTTATTTATGTACAGCTCGTGAGAAAGAAACGGGGTTAAAAATTTCCGACCCCTCCTGAGCCTGAGGGGGGCGTAAAAAATTCTTGTGGAGGGGCTTAAAAAAATCAGCCCCTTTTAAGGGAGTGCTCATTTTTTAACAACAGGGGGGGGTGGTGTATTTGGGGGGGGGGGGGTAAATCGCGAAATCTCACCGCCCCCCCCCCCCTGTTGTTAAAAAATGAGCACTCCCTAAGCAAAAAAGCCAGCGCGTTGCTATACGGTAGTTCAAAGGGGGGGGGGGGGGTGAAAATTCTTCCTGCTGCAGATTAGCTTGGTACAGAGCCTACGCCGCAGATTAGCTTGGTACAAAGACTATGGCGCAGATTAGCAGCTTGGTACAGAGCCTACGCCGCAGATTAGCTTGGTACAGAGACTACGCCGCAGATTAGCAGCTTGGTACAGAGACTACGCCGCAAATTAGCTTGATACAGAGACTACGCTGCAGATTAGTTTGGTACAGAGACTACGCCGCAGATAGGTTTGGTAGAGAGACTACTGCTGCAGGGGGCGTAAAAAATTCAGCCCCTTTTAAGCGAAAAAACCCATGCTTTACTCAAGTTCAAAGTGGTGGGGAGAACATTTTTTCCTGCCGCAGATTAGCTTAGTACAGAGACTACTGCCGCAGATAGGCTTGGTACCTCAGTCTAGGTGTCACTAGATAAGGACAGGCAACAACCATTTAAACTGATGCAATCAAGATCTGAATGTTTATTGCAAATCGGAGAAGCACAGCTATTTGAAATATTGAATATACAAATTAGGGAGTGATCATTTATTAGAGTGTGCCTTGGTGAGCTGTAGTGCTATAGTGCTATAGATAGGCACTCTCTTATGTAGTCAGTCCTCTGTGAGTCAGATTGCCGTGATATGGTGTGTTAGTTCATCAAAATACTCATTGATGAAAAGACATTTTTCAATTTATCTCCAGACCATTCTGTGCTCAACATGTTCAGCTATCTTTTTGGTTCAGCTTGAAATGATTTGGTTTATAGTTTTGTCGTAGTTCATGATCTTGTGGCAAAATCAGCTGTTTTTTTGGTGTAAATCACTGCTTTAGCACTGCAGCCTATGGGGAGCATGGTCATGGATTCAGTATTTTTTGTGCTCATTTTATACACCTTTCCTAAATAGATACTGCTTAGATTCTTTTACAGTAGCGAGTTAAGATTGGGGCATTATCATTTCTTAAAAATGTAAGTTTGAATATTTTGTATTTAGGTGAATTTGTAGCTGTTGATCTTTGCATATGTATATGCCAGCATGTCTGGCTATATGCCAGCATGTCTGGCAAGCAGCTGTCAAGTAGGTGGATAAGTGGGTGGATTACATAACTGACCTGTATTGTATTATAGTGGTGAATTGTTTTTGCAAAACAAGGTGAAGGTCAGTCATTCCTGGCAGTGCACTCTGTTACCCTGCCTTGTTTCTGGACACGGCAGCGGCCACTGCCTGTATGTGTGTGTTGGAGGGGGAGGGGGGGGGGGGGGGTAGGACATGTGTGTACATCGCAACAAGGTGAAATTTGCCTTAAAAAAAACTTATTTGGCGAGAAAAACGTTTGAAATCGCAAAAAAAAGTGAAATTTGCCTAAAACACCCGATTTGGCGAGAAAAAAGTTCGAAATCGCAAAAAAAGTGAAATTTGCCTGAAAACAACCGATTTGGCGAGAAAAAAGTCCAAAATCGCAAAAAAAGTGAAATTTGCCTCAAAACACCCGATTTGGCGAGAAAAAGTTAGAAATCGCAAAAAAAGTGAAATTTCCCTGAAAACACCCGATTTGGCGAGAAAAAAGTTCGAAATCGCAAAAAAAAGTGAAATTTGCCTGAAAACAACCGATTTGGCGAGAAAAAAGTTAGAAATCGCAAAAAAAGTGAAATTTGCCTGAAAACACCCGATTTGGCGAGAAAAAGTTCGAAATCGCAAAAAAAGTGAAATTTGCCTGAAAACACCCGATGTGGCGAGAAAAAAGTCTGAAATCGCAAAAAAAGTGAAATTTGCCTCAGAACACCCGATTTGGCGAGAAAAACGTTCGAAATCGCAAAAAAGTGAAATTTGCCTAAAAACACCCGATTTGGCGAGAAAAAAGTTCGAAAGTGTAAAAAAAGTGAAATTTGCCTAAAACACCCGATTTGGCAAAAAAAAGTGAAATTTTAGTGAAAGGCAATATTACATAATAATATATGGTACATATATGTTGCCTATTATGCCAAGGCACACTCTTCTAGTACACAAAGCTGTTACTACACTAATGATGTAGAGCTGGATGCTATATTTTTATCAACAGGGGGGTGTGGTGGGTTTGGGGGGGGGGGGGGCAAAAAAATTTGGACCCCTTGACGGGGGGGGGGGCAAAAAAATTTGGACCCCTCTTAGGGGGGGGGGCAAAAAATTTTAACCTGTTTTGAGCCAAAAAGCCTGCGCGTTACTATGCTTCAAAGGGCCCGCGCGCGAGCCGATTTTCGACCCTAAGGGGGGGGGGGTAAAATATTTTGACCCTTTGACCGGGGGGGGGGGGTAAAAAATTTCGCACGCTCCGCGCAGAAACCCACCACCCCCCCCCTGTTGTTAAAAAATGATCACTCCCTTAGCTTGAAGTAGATGGCTTAGCCAGCTTAGGAGGTTTGCTGTAATCTAAATAAATTTAATAGAAGTCCGGGGTTAAAAACTGAGAAGAAATCTACCATATTAAACTTCTTTTGATTTCATTTTCAGACAGCAGCGAAGATGAGACAAAAATCGTCAAAGTGGGAAAGAGGCCAGTGTTTACCAGTCATCTGGTGCAAAAGGTATAGTCTCAGACGCTCAACTAGTTTGGAAACTGCAGTAAAATTAATGATGATAATAGTATTTTATTTAAAATTAGCACCTATAATACTTGATCTAGAGAAACCGCCTTTAACAGAGCTAATATGAGGGTGAGAGCTACACATTACGTTTGTATTGCTTTAGATACAATGTATTGGTGTATCCATTGTAAGCAGTACATCTTAAATCCTTTGGTAAAGGCAGCTGTAGTAACTTTGATATCTGGGATTGTATAGTAGAACCAGCTACTGGACATCAGCACACATTTAATAATTTATGTATTAATATTTTCAGTATTTTCTCATATTTTTGTTCTGCCCCATTAGAGTGGAGGACCTAAGAGCAGAGAACACGTGTCACAGGTTAGCAGTGACGAGGAAGAAGCCAAGGCTCAGTCAAAGGTCGGCGTGTCTTACAAGTCTACTGGCACAACAGTAAGTAAATAGAGATTTGTCTTACAATATCCAAAGAATTCCCTCTTTTTAGAATAGTTAATTGTGAAACAAATATATATGTATATTATTATCGTTAATGGAAAACTTTAACAATGAAAAAAACAGTGGTCACAGGAAAGAAAACCCAGTACGTGCTCACTGTTTAGATATCAAACATACAGCTATTACTGGGATTGTTGTATTGTGGACAGTTATGGAGTGGAAAATAAAATAATTGAACACCAACATGACGCTTATATTGTACAGGATAGAAATGGACCACAAGATATGGGTGCGACTGCCACATACGAGCTAGACACAGAACTGGATAAAGACGCCCAGGCTATTTACCAACGGTCTCTGGACTTGAATAAGGTAAGTACACGGTGATAACTACTTTGTGACTTGTGTGGCTTTTTCCTGTGGAATTCTATAGAGATATTAAAGAAGAGCAGATTATGATAATGTGAAGATTAGAATCGGTATACTGGTATGTAGGACTAGATAGAGCAAACAGAATAACCCAGCCTATTGGTGATCCTATTGTTTGGCTGATTCCCAATACTACCCCCCCGTAAAACCTCGCATATAGGCCGCGGCTTGTACGCGAATCAGGTCGCTAGTGCGGCTTATTAGGATCGGCACAGAGTCAGGGTGCGGCTTATATATGCGAGATTTTGCTCCTATAGTACAGTATAATAGTCACCAGAATCAGATCGCTGGTGCGGCTCATATGATCTGCTCAAAGTCGGGGTGCGGCTTCTACGCGACTTAGGTTTATACACAAGGTTTTACGGCAGTAACCACAGCTTGTGATGCAGATTTTCCCTGCAGTTTATGTATCTAATATTGTTCATTTCCTACGAAATGTCCCACCAAAGTCTGGAACTGTTCTTTTCAAAATGCTATCCAATTAGTCAGCAGATCAACAAATTTTAATTTTTATGACATTCAACGACTTATGCCCAAAAACATTCTGAGTGTTTTGTTGACTATTTATTTTCAGGAACTGAAGGACAAAGAAGACGACAACGTCTACCGTGGTATGAACAACTACGCACAGTACATAGAGAAGAGGGACACCGCGGCGGGTAACGCGGCCAGTGGCAGTGTCAGGTGAGTGCTCTACTGCCATCAAGACGCGCACACAACCCCCAGAGTGTATGCAAAGCAGGCTCAGCTTTATTTTGATACCAAAATTGCCTCTGTAGGGTGCGGCTTATACAAATGTTTGTAAAAGTTTGCCACAGTACTGTACTAAAGTTGCGATACACAGACTCACTGTGCGGCTCAGTAGACTCAAATCCGTCAGCTTATATGAGGGTTTGCCTTCTACGAGGAACTTAACAATAATGAATAAAGATAAAACAGGCAGATTAGTCAAGGCAACCGTGTTGCCCCATGTCTCTTGCGGTCTTGTCTAGGTACCACACCTGCACACTGCATGTTTTGCTTGTCATTTTAGAAATGGCAATTTACATGGTGGTTGTCGAACCAAATAGGGCCTTGTTATTTTGCTATAAAATACCACATTTATAAGAGCAAATTGTGTATGATGAATATAATGTCCTCTGACAAAATTGATCTAAAAATGCCCTTTTTCTGCTGTAGACGAGGCCCTATCCGTGCGCCGGCTAACCTGCGTGCCACGGTGCGGTGGGACTACCAGCCCGACATCTGTAAGGACTACAAGGAGACGGGGTTCTGTGGGTTTGGGGACAGCTGTAAGTTCTTACATGACCGCAGCGACTACAAGCACGGCTGGCAGCTGGAGCGGGAGGCGGACCGCGGCGAGTACGGAGACAACGAGGGTATGTTTCTAACTGACATTCTATGCATTCAATACTTAGCATTTACCAAGGATGAAAGTCAGTTTTCCCCTGTTGTCAAGTTATGGCCTGAAGACCTGTATAGAGGACCTTTATTCAGACGCATCAATTTGAACAATTTAAGTTTTTTTGAGACTAAGCACTTTGGTCAGTGATATACTACCGTAGGTAAACTTTTTAGTTTTGCTGGAATTATTGCCTTGATTCAAAGGAACGTGTCATGGGTGGCGCGCTTCTAGTGCTAGAATTCATGACCATATGAGAAGTATTCATATATTCATGTACTCCATTGTCTTGGGTTATCACTTCAATCTGTCGTTGTCAGTTAGAAATGAAATCTGTGAAGTATGTACAAAGTATGCCGGTATTTAGATACTTAATCGTGTATGAAACCATCATGTATAAAAGGGGCTAGATACCAGGCTTGCTGTAAGAAGAATTCTAATTTTAATGTAAAACATGTTTTCTTACTTCAGGATGTTTTACCATGCCCGACCATTGACGTTCTGTAACACAGAATCAATAGTTCCCCCATGTGTAGTTTGTCTCCTTGTCACTAGGGAGCACAACACTCTAATACATCTATTTGTAAAGACTCATATCCCTGGCATGCTGGAGCCCTCCTGCCGCCCTCTGGTGTAAACATAGCTAACTAAACATGGTTGAACACAACTGGAGAAACATTGACATCATACAATTTTTGCTGATCAATACATTTGTACATTTTCCCGCAGACATGTCGAAGTATGAGATCAGCAGTGATGAAGAGGACCTGCCATTTAAATGTTACATCTGTAAAGACTCCTTCAAAAACCCAATAATCACAAAGTAAGTATGGTATAACATGTATTAAACCGCTTTTATTGCCAAATCACAACATAAGCATTAATCATAGTTACATGAGAATATTTTCCTTAGTCGTTCAACAATTACAAATACAAGCCGCATTCGGATATTGAAAGTATCGTATAAAGCCAACCATCACTTCCTCGAACATTTACTACCTCGGATCCCTCACTTCCTCAGACATTTGCTTGGGAACTGTCCTCATATGTTCCACTATATTTAGACTTAATTCCTCGAATAATTTGCTTCCTCAGACATTTCTCCCTGCATTTTCGAAATTTGGGGAAGTGAGGGCTGACTGTAATCCGCACCTAGGGTGTGAAAATAGAATTGTTACATTTAATAAATATTGACTCCTGTATTTCCAGATGTAAGCATTACTTCTGTGAGACGTGTGCCCTAAAACAATACAAAAAGTCCAAACGCTGCTTTGTGTGCAACGAACAGACCATGGGCGTCTTCAATCCAGCAAAAGGTGAGGGTTACATTGAGATGTGACTTGGACACCCACGGTAGTAATAGGCGTTAGTATCATAGAGTCCTGTGAATCAATTGAGACGTGTTATACACTCTCTGCACGTCTTATAGTTCTGTAGTTTAACACGAGGTGGCGGCACCGTTAGCGCTGGGTACCATGCACCAGCAACCTGGTCTCAGAATCCGCGACCGCGAGGTCGTGGACTCTGGTCCTTTACACCATGCATTATGGGAAGGGGAGTTAAAGTAGTGCCTAGTTCTGAGGCTTATCACCAGGTGGGGTGCAGACTGATGTGTGCTGCAATCGGGTGGTAATTTTATACATGAATATGCATTGCCAGAGATAAAATAAATGAATCAGATATAAATCCAATGGTTATAGATTATAGAGTCAATCATCCGTCAGCTATGTTAAACTTTGACAGAAGAGTGATGGATGAGTGCCCCCCCCCCTTAATATGATCGTACCCTTTATGATGACCCTTTAAATTGAGAAAATAAGTTGTCTTGCTTGAGAAATACTTTGAAATAGGATTCTCTGTAATCCTATGTAATAAAACACAGTCTATAACACGTCCTTTATCACAATATCAAATTTTTCAGTTACATCTAAATGTAGTTATAAAACTTCATCTAATGCCATACAAAGCAACTCCAGGTCTCCAGGGAGGCTTTAGATAATGACAACGAAATACACATTTTCAAGTTTAAGTTTTCTCATTTTATTTGGGATAATGATACATCAAGATGAGGGATGAGGCCTATTCTCGTATAAAATTTACGTTTTCGTGGATATACGGATTCCTTCTAAATAATAATCATCCCTACAATGTAGATTTACAAAAGACATTAGGCCTATACACATCACATTTGGGCGGATTTTCTCAGAATCAAGGAATGAAAATTACACATACCTTGTCGTATCAATATAAATTGAATAATAGTATTGAGCTATTGTTTGTGTTGGCTTCATTGAAAGAATTCTGTCTGTATACATATTTAGGGCAATAAAAATATGAAACTAAAAAAACACACTCATATTTAATATTTAAACCACATCAAGGCCTATCACATCCCTACAATGTAGATTTACAAAAGACATTAGGCCTATACACATCACATTTGGGCGGATTTTCTCAGAATCAAGGAATGAAAATTAAACATACCTTGTCGTATCAATATAAATTGAATGATAGTATTGAGCTATTGTTTGTGTTGGCTTCATTGAAAGAATTCTGTCTGTATACATATTTACGGCAATAAAAATATGAAACTAAAAAAACACACTCATATTTAATATTTAAATCACATCAAGGCCTATAGATAACCTCACTTCTCTTGTTAAAAGAAGGATTGATAAATGTGTGGTTTGACAACCCAGTGATGATGTGAGTATAGCATTTGCCCTACTATTGCTTATGATTAGCTGTATATAGAAGTTACCTATAAAAACATAAGTGTTCTAGTCTGCCTTAATAAAACAGGACAAACCATATTAAATTTTATGAAATTCTGATCTTAAAAACGTTATTTTCGTCCATTCAATACAACGGTTTCTCATCACCACACCCTGAAAGATGACGTGTGTGTTTTAATTTAATTTGCGTTAACCTTTGGACCAACACGTATGGGCAAATATAGACTTATAACAAAAAAATATTAGTGTTCTGATGAAAAAAGGTTGGGAAAATGTATGCTATTCGTAGTCCACTGCATTAGGGAGTTTAATATTTTTTGTGGCCTTATAGTCAACTCTTAGTTTTAAGTATCCCCATGAGGTCTCGAAATTCTCATCATGCATTTTATGTTTCGAGAACAAATTAACCCCCAAAATAGACTACTTCCCCTTTTATTACCGTGTTACTAGAAAATTACTTTTTCTTAATTTTTTATATGAAATCACTGCATGGTCATATATCATGCAGAGGGCTTAATCTGAATACCGTACACAGATTCAAGACAACACAAGTATCAGTCTTTTATTTCACATTTCTGTGTTATAGGGATGGTTGGGTTGGTAATTATGGTTTTATCAGGAACTAATTAAATACTGTTTACAGAGTAGAATAAAGATTGAGACACCACCAAGACTTGGACTTTTGGGTCTGAAAAGTCAGAACGATCTACATCTTATTTTGAGTTATTCCTTCATTAATTTCAGTTTACACACATTCGGTAAATCACAGATACATCAGTTCACATTCTAATCATTAGTCAATTTTAAGGGAAACTAATTACATTTCCCTTATCACAACAATGTAGATCCTTTGATATGTTTACATGTATATATGAATTAGATCTGGGAATATCTTCTCATGAACAAGGAATACAAATTACATATCCCTTGACGTGACAATATAAATGACCTAATGATGCTGCATGTAGTATATAAATCGATTCATTAACAAAGCATTATGTTTTCCTCGAATGAAGTAGGGCCTATGCATTGGAATACACTTGATCATTGGAGACAAAAATCAACGTTCCTGTATGTTTAATTACACTTGATAATTGGTGATAACAACCGAGGCTGCATATCTCGCTATATACACATATCAATAATTACACTTGATCATTAGAGACAACAAACAAGGCCGCAGATTATACAATATACAATCTATGCATGATTACACTTGATTATTGGACACACGAATCAAGGGGCCGTAAGATGCATGAAATATATAATTACACTTGGTTCTGAGAGACAAGAGTCAAGGGCCTGTAAGTTCCTAAATACATAACCACACTTGGTTCTTAGAATCAGGGGGCTATAGATTCTTTGACATATACTTGACAAGAATCAAGGATTGTAAGTCCCGTTGTATATACGTTTTTACTGCACTTCTTTGTCCAAACCGTTCATTGCTGTCATTTTTCTTGATCTTCTTAACATAAAAGCAGGAGAATGATCTGGAGTCAACGGAGCTGCAAAGATATTAAAAGCACCATTAGTTTCTACTTGGGAAACTTTCCTTGAAACAGGTTTTCTCATTTCGCCACATATTTCCTTACTACAGTAAAAAAAAAAACTATACTTCACAATACATGCACACAGACCCCTCGCCCTACTACTACAACTCATTTGTCACTAGGGAGTGGTCATTATTTATCCACAGGGGCGGGGAGGAAACAAATTAGACACCTGTAGAGGGGGGGGGGGATGCAAAACGATTTCGACTGTATTATTTGGAGCAACATCACCCAGTCCCAGGCCATACGCTGCCTTCACATTGAACAGAACATAGGCTAAATACGCTGATACAAAATTATAATAAATGTAGTAGGGGTCCTAGGGGACGTTACATTGTCGGTGGCGTGTCTACATCTCTAGTACACCTCAATGGCCACTCCAATTATACACCGTCTGTTTGATATTACTACTGGGCCTACTCGTAGGCTTCAATGAGACTGAGTAGGCTTACCAGTATTAGCACTAGCTACCAGTAACTAATAGGGCCTAGCCATACTACTACGATACTCATTTACAACTCATAGTCCACTGTAGAGTGTGTAACAGAAACCTTACATACTTACCAATTTTCTAAAGGATGTAGTGGGTAACTAATGTCAAATATCTTGTTGGAGAATACAGACAACTTAAGAGGTGTCTGTAAACAGCATTTCGTTTTTCTCGGACAACATCCTCCATGTTGATTCACTGACTGAGCCAGGTTGTTCCCGCAGTGAAGAGTACTTTATGTCAATAAATCAGGCCAATTCATTTTTATGTATCTGATGTCATATTATACATCACATTATTAATGTATAGTTATGGTAATTTTCTGCGATACCAGAATATCCTATATTACTAAAACTATTTCCTGTGCCACACCACTCGTATGTATTGATATCTGCATCTAATTAACCACTACAGGCTATATCCCACAATCCTGTTCGTAAAGAACCAGAGGCCACGACTGCGTCGCGCCCTCTGGAGACCAGGTTGATGCACCAGTAGGTGTAGATGTGCCATAGTAGTAGGACTGCAGGCTCCTGCCGACTATTATAAGGTCATGGGTGGAATTCTATAATAGCAATTGAATAGAGTCAATAGAGCAATGTAAGGTACCGATAGATAAAGCTACAGCAGATATATAATATTTCATTATATCCCATGATATGATTACACTTTTCACGTGACATGGGTTAAAGATTTGTATTCAGGCCTTACTAATGGCACGTTGATAACGAACCTGTCTGTATCGTAGATTTAATCTCATGATTTTGGTTGTCTTGTATATTACAGAATTGATTGCGAAAATGGAAAAATCAAAATCAAAAGCTGCACATTCAGACTCCGACAGTGACGGAGACGACGATGAAGACAAGGACGATGGGATCGACATCTCTTAATATTTTATTTAGAATTCTGTTTGTAAATATGTTTCTAGTATGTATGGGAAATGCTGATTGTGTAATAGTGTATATGAATTGTTTGCCGAGAAGATGTCTACTGCCACACAAAAATAAAATCAAGAATAATATTTAGTTCCATGGTGTCGTTTCTCATTTTTTTTAAAAGATATCCGTCGGTATCTTTGATTTTATATATATCACATGTAATACATATGATGAACATGCACAATATTGGGTCATGAGATGCTAAGTAATGTTTAAAAATTGAGGAATTGCTGAACGCCCATCACCTAATTTACCCATAACTGCTTGGATTCAAAATCAGTTTGGAACAAAAGGTTCCGGTTTATACAATGTAGAATTCCCCCAAAAGTCCAAACGCTGTGCATGTGCTCAAAAGCCTCGAGAAAACTCTTAAAGATAGGCTGTATTAGGGCCATGTACTCCTCGCTTCACAATATGACAATATATTTTGATAAAAAGGTAACTAGTCCAGCAGATTGTTGCACGGATTGTGCCTTTGACGAAAAAAACATGAAACTCGGCACAATAGTAAAGGTCCTTATGAAGATCTTTTTTGATAAGGACATCGTGATTTTGTCTACAATGGCAGGCAACCATCACTAAAAGGGCTCTAATTCTCCTTGGCGTTGGTTGGCGGACATTTTGTATAAATAGCTGCTACTTTAGCCACGAGACAAAATCGCGATGTCAAAAATATCTTCATAAGGACCTTATCTACCACAGCGCCGAGTTTTATGCTTTTATCGTCAAAACCACAATGCCCAATATTTCGCAACAATCTGCTGGACTATGCTTTCTTGTGCAATCCATATGAGTTGTGAGTAATACATACGAAGTGGCCTAGTCTAGGAGCCAGTCAGAAATAGATGCACCATAAATGTAACATGCTAGACAAAGTTTACAACGAAATCCTTCGAAATCCTTATCAAGTCAAAGTATATTGACCTCCCACAGATTTTGGTTTTGTAGAAAATCAAATAAAACAATAAAATACAGTTGATAAGGGCAAAAATCATGTTTTTGCCTAGACACCTTTTCTGTGGGTTCGGCTTATGTATATGTAGTATGGGTAGACGCCAGGTGGGCAACTGTCCTTGTCTTGGGGCTGCGCACCTAGCCAATGAACGTGTGGTGAGGCCAGGTCTGCTAACACCAAGCAATAAAATATACTTGTCGCCTGCCTTAGGGCGGGTCGGGCAAAATTTTTGGAACCCTGCCCATGGGATCAAATGAAGCAAAAAGTAACCATCACAACTTCTTCCACCTCACCACAGATCCAGAATTCCAAGACAACATCTTTTGAGATGGCAACATAGAAAGTTTATGGTATTAAATGACGAGATCATTTCCGATGTATTTATTGAGTTGTATGTGTTTAGAAAGGATAAGATCATTAATATGCACCCTTGTCAAGGATTATATAGGGTAGGATGTCCGACTTGGTAGATTCCCATGTTATAGCCTCCCCCCCCCCCCTCTACCCCCCCACGAAAGTGGGCGACTTTGTGTGCTCACTATTGAAAACTATGGAGAATAGGTAGTTTTATGTGGTTCTTTTGAGTCTTTATTAGAGTGATACCAAATGAAAAGAAGGGGGTTTCTAGACCAAAAAATCCTGCTGAATCCAAATTTTGTGGTCTTGATTCCCAAAAACTGACCAAATCCACTCCAAAATGATGTTTGATGATGTAAACTATTAAGAAAATGTACAAAATAATGTTGAAAATGTTTGGGACATTACCTATATATAAACCTGTCAATCAAAATCAGTACCTCAATCTACCTATTCAAAATTGGCCTATCCCTCAATCTGACAGGCATTCTTCCTATGTATCACTCTACCTATCCTGCACACTGCCTATCCCTCAGCCTACCTATCCCTCAAGTTACCTATCCCTTGAATTAGAACCTTCTCTTGGATTAGCTCATACCTCCAAAAGCTTAAAGGCTAAAGCCTATCCCTCTCCTTGCTACTCCTGCCCACTTTCTGTGCCTGCCTATCACTGAGTCTACCTATCCCCAATATGCCTATCACCTAGCCTACCTATCCCTCATTGTGACTATCCCTCACTCTGCCTATTTGTCATGTTTTATCAGCTTTATCCATATTTTAACTATGCCCATCTGCTAAACATAACATTCCTCACCATGTCCACTATGATTTGTACCTATCCTCGATTTTCCTATCACCCAGCCTACCTATCCCTCAATGTGACTATCCCTCACTCTGCCTATCCCTCATGTTTCATCTACATTCAATTTATCTAATCCCACATGGAGCTCAACATAACATGTCTACTATTTCTATGTATAAGTTAATTTTCCTATCATCTAGTCAACCTATCCTTCATTGAGCCTTTCCTGGCATATCGCTCATGCTTAACCTACACATCCCTCAGACTCACTAGCCCCCATGGCATTTACATATCCCCACTTTGCAAGATACCCTCCATATCTGTCTCTCACACTGCTTATTACCCACACTACCTATCCCTCTCAGACTTCATTTTGCCGAATACCTATCCCTCATGTTATGACTAGCCCTTATTCTGCCTATCCCTCATACTCCCTATAACCTTTTACCTATCTAAGGTCTCCCAGCCTTCCTTTTTCCCAATGTACCTACACTATTCCTTAGGAAACATACACCTAAGGTACCTATCCCACAGTGTACATCCACATGTACCTTCATCTACCTATCACTCATGCTTCATATAATTGAGTCTACCTATATCCTCAGAGTGCCTATCCTTCATCCCCTTCATGTTTTTATGTGAAGCCCTTAATGTATCCATCTATACTACATGTTACATATCCCTGCCCCCGACATTTCCCCTGTCCTCCTATCACCCATGGCCAATATCTGCTGATGGGTAAATAGAGAAATGGGTTAGATTAAGAATATACAGAATGTGTGATATGCAGCATGGGGGATAGGAAGATAGAGAGAGCTAGAGTGAGCAAGTAGGATAGATAAAGAGAAAGCTAGGCATCTTCAGGGCAGGCAATGTCAGGCATAGATCTGGACAAGCACGAACATTTAAGAGGCTAAGGGCTGTGCACAGAGACATGAGAGATATGCAGGCTGAAGGATAGGCACAGAGGGGGACAGGCATAATTTATAAGAGGCAGACTGAGAAATAGAAAGAGAGAACAGAACACAAGGTGAGGGATATGTATACAACAGGTTAGACACACTGAGGGATATATCGCAACAGCATGAAGGATAGGCATCATGAGGGATAGGTAGGCTAAATGATATGAAACTTGAATGATAGCTAGATGGAGGTATATGTGCAAGTAAACTGTAGGATAGATACCTTAGGGGTATGTTGACTAAGGAATGGTCACCATAGGTAACAGTAAAAAGTTATAGGGAGCATGAGGGAGAGGCAAAATGAGGGACAGTCATAGAGGGCATGAGGGATAGGTATTCAGGAAGATCAAGTGTGAAAAGAATAGGTAGTATGTGTCTAATAAGTAGTTTGAGAGATAGGTATGGAGAGCATCTTTCAAGGTGGGGATATGTAAAAGCCATGGGGCTAGGGAGTCTGAGGGATGTGTAGTTTAGACATGAGGGATATGCCAGCATAGGCATAATGAAGGAGAGGTATACTGGGTGATAGGAAAACTAACTTATCCAGAAAAATTGTAGGTCTGTTATCTTTAGTAGATAGGATCAAATAAACAGAAAAATAATGCAAGTTAAACATGAGGGAAAGGCAGAGTGAGAGATCGTCTTGATGAGGGATAGGTAGGCTGAGTGCTAGGAAAATTGAGGATAGGTACAAATCATAGTGGACATGGTGAGGAATGTGGCCATATCGCATTTTATCCCCGGATCAAAACACGGAGTATTATGTTGATTGCTGGCACTAGAGAAACGGCACTCCAAGTTAGTAGTTAAATAAAGTTACACCAGGGGGCATGGCAATTGCCTACTGAGACTGTATCTGGTCCATGGACGTGAGGCCTAAAAAGAGGGCTACTTTATCAAGTCTGCCGTGGCCCAAGTGCACGTATATAGAAGGTAATATTATTTTCAGTACAACTTTTAGAATGATTATAAGGGAAAATGGCGGGAAAGGTTCCTCAACATGGCTATTTTATGAAGTCAGCCGGTTCCAAAGTGCAATGATAGATAAGGGAATGAATAGAAATTTCGGCTTTTCGGCCTGCTTTTCTTTAGGCCAAAATTGCAATGATTGGCGCCAAGTGATTAACCCTTGCTGGGCTAACTTCTTCCCAGGTAACATCGGATGAAAATCTAGGGTCTAGCCCCTCTATGATACCAAAAAAGTGTAATAATTTTGTAAACCTAAAATTGACCCTGAAAAAAGGTAAAAGAATGTCAAAATTGTATAAAAAAGTAGGGTCGGCCCTGTTTTGATAGGGTCAGTTGGGTAACCTGAAACAAACCTTTTTTTTGGGCCTAATGAAAAATGGCCTGAATATGGGCATGTGTGTAGGCGCCTGGGCGTGTGTGACTGTGTGTGGTTGTGTGTGGGGCTGAATAAAAGACACATTCTACTGTTAATGTCTATCATGACCCTTATTCAGTGAATATGTAGCCGCACTGTGGGTCTAGATTCTTTTCTCGGCCATTTTAAAGGGCCTCAAAATGACTATTTTATGCAGTCAGCCGGGGCCAAAGTGAGATGATATATAAGGGAATGGGCATGAATGGAAATTTAAACAGGGAAAAATTAGAACGATTAATCCCTGCAGGGCTAGCTTCTTTCTAGGAAAAGGGCCTCAAAATGGCTATTTTATTAAGTCAGCCGGGGCCAAAGTGCGATGATATATAAGGGAATGAATGGAAATTTATTCTGGAAAAAATTGCAATGATTAACCCCTGCGGGGCTAGCTTCTTTCTATAGGAAAAAAGGCTCTCAAAATGACTATTTTATTAAGTCAGCCGGGGCCAAAGTGCGATGATATATAAGGGAATGAATGGAAATTTATTCTGGAAAAAATTGCAATGATTAACCCCTGCGGGGCTAGCTTCTTTCTATAGGAAAAAAGGCTCTCAAAATGACTATTTTATGAAGTCAGCCGGGGCCAAAGTGCGATGATATATAAGGGAATAAATGGAAATTTATTCCGGAAAAAAATAGAATGATTACCCCCTACGCGGCTAGCTTCTTTCTTTAGGAAAAAAGGCTCTCAAAATGACTATTTTATTAAGTCAGCCGGGGCCAAAGTGCGATGATATATAAGGGAATGAATGGAAATTTATTCCGGAAAAAATTGCAATGATTAACCCCTGCAGGGCTAGCTTCTTTCTATAGGAAAAAAGGCTCTCAAAATGACTATTTTATTAAGTCAGCCGGGGCCAAAGTGCGATGATATATAAGGGAATAAATGGAAATTTATTCTGGAAATAATTGCAATGATTAACCCCTGCGGGGCTAGCTTCTTTCTTTAGGAAAAAAAGCTGCCAAAATGACTATTTTATTACGTCAGCCGGGGCCAAAGTGCGATGATATATAAGGGAATGAATGGAAATTTATTCTGGAAAAAATTGCAATGATTAACCCCTGCGGGGCTAGCTTCTTTCTATAGGAAAAAAGGCTCTCAAAATGACTATTTTATTAAGTCTGTCCAATAACTTTTGCCGATAATTTTTATTCATCCCTTCAATCTAAAGATCAGTACAAGGGATAAGGTTTCCCGGAGAAAGGGTTTCTCTTTGGGGAAAGGTCTCAAAAAAAGGGGCATGGTAATTTTTGGGGTAATTCATGTAAATATTGGTCATTCCGGGGATATTCTACGGGGATATACTACGGGGACGTACTTGTGTGCCTATTTATGCCCACCTGTGGTGGCCGGCTATTCATCCAACGGCTAGCAGGCTAGCCAACACGGCTGACGGGCCAGATGGTGACCGCACATGGTGCTGGTGCACCCCTCTGTCCCCCTCCCATCCTGCCGCCCTCCCCAGTCACAACATTGCCGGCGGGGCCTGGAGGGCGTACCGGCGGCCTACTGCCGTTGCTCACGGTGCGTTGCTGGCATAGCGGCTGCGACTACGGTGCCGAATGCAGTGTCGCCAAAGCCACCTGCAGACCTACTTGCCACTTAACTTACATATAGTATAATGGTGTGTGTTTCAAGTATTATTAACAGTGTGACATAACACACTGACGTCGGCGCCAAGAAGTGATCAGTACGGGCCCTTATCTGCATTAGATAGAGTTCAAACAGGTTCAAATAATGAGAATCAGCAGAAATGTCCAGGCGATCTGCCCGCCGCCACAGGGGTCAGCGCCGTGTACTCTTAATTATCCCTGTCTCAAGTTCTGCGTACTTGAAGTTGGGTTGAAGTGGATGTGCTGTGGTCTTGCAAGGAGGGCTCAGCGTCGGCGCCGTGCCTCGTCCAGCCCCCATGCCCAGGTGAAAGAGTGATCATGTTGAGCCTGGATGCTTTACGTGAGAGGGTGCTTAGGTAGAGTATTATGCTGCCGCCAAGTCAATGTGGACAACGGTCCACGGGCAGTAAATAGAAGTGCTAGGGGGGTATGTACAGACGGCCCAGTATAGCTGTATCCAGGTGGTATAGCTGTGTGCCTACCTGTGGCACTACATGTGCCCATTATAATTGAACTGTGATTCAAGTGACCATCAGAAGCCCAAACTAGGATCCACGTATGAGGCCAACTACTCCACCCCTCCACCACACCCCTCCTGTCCTGCCGGCCAATGTTATACCGGTGCCAGCGCCTTCCACCCACCCGCTCATGTACTTAACCTGGCCTGCCCTCAAGGCCCTTAATCGGCAAGTGCACCGGCATCTACCCGAAAACACGGCTCTTGGCCGGGGGTTACATTTCAAGGCCACCGCCCATCTGGACTGGACGTGTACTGGACGTGTAATTCATTCTGAGGGGGGCTGCCTTTTTCCGTAGAGGAAGCTGGACGGCATATATATGTAAGTATTCATCCAAAATATCTGTCAAATATCTGTCTGCCTGTCTGGTTGGATGTCTGTACGCCTATATGTGTGTGTGTGTCTGTCTAGTTGGCCGTATATTCATTTAATGATAATTTAAGAATTTTATATCTATATCTATATATGTATATCTATACATCTATATATATATATATATATTTATATATACACGCACATACATCTGCCTCCATAAACTAATTAATCTGGGCTCTACCACATAACACAACATCACCCTTTACATTACAGATATGGCCAGGAGGAGGCGAGCCTGTGAGGGCAACTTTCCAAACTATGGTTTTGAGGCTGACACCGACACATCTGACTCGGAGAATGAGGCAGAAAATGAGGCAGCCACTGTGGCTGGCACCGTGAAGGGGCCGACCAAGGGGCCATACACCCCCGTGGCAGCCTCATCGTATGGGGCTCCACAGCCACCTAACACACAATGTCAGAGAGGGAACCGTGGAACTGCCGCTGACAGCAGAGGGGTCAGCCGAGGTGTCCAGGCTATACACCGCGGGGCGGCAGCTGGCGGGCCCACCCGTCCGATATACCAGCCCGACAGGAGGGCGATCATGTGGCGAGACATTCAAGACATTGTAGGGCCAGCAAGGGAGTATCCATATGGGGTACGAGCATCCATGTGGACCCGTCACCTGCGCTTCTGGCCAAGAACTGTACTGGCCGCATTCTGCTACATAAATGGACTTCCCCCAGATTTGATGTTGGCGTGGGGCCTGGAAGCCGGGTTATGGAGGACCAGCCGTTCCAGGGGCCATCGCCACATGGCCTATCTGTTCTCCCAAATGGAGGGAGGGAAGAATTATGCGTTGTGGGGGTGGAATGTTGCCATGCATGAGCACCAGTGGTTGGATGGCACTAAGAGATACCCGGGGCGTCCAAGAGGTTGGAAACCCCCCTACAAGAGGGAAAACTAATGTAAGGTAGGTAAATAGTCATGTTTAGTATATACACTGTGGGTTGCACTGTGTGCAAAAAAGTGTGAGCCGTATCCGTGGGGTGTACATAGGTGATGATTAATATTGGCTGATTTCATATATTTGTTACATGTGTACTTTGGCTGACGGCCAGTCTCAATATTTCAGGCATTCAGTTCTAGGCTGAGTTCTACAATATGAAGTTTAATATGTCGGGCATATGGCAATCATTATAGGTAACCAGAATTAAACACATTGTGTGTAGATGCGGGCATAGCCCACATCTCAGCCTAACATTCCAGGCAGTTCAGTTTGAAAATAAGAGGACTGAGGAATATTGAGTTTAATAGTGCGTCATCTATTATCCCATACACTGAACACGGCTGGGCCGGTCCCTCTTGGACTCTTGGTAGGCGGCAGCTAGCCCCATACACCCACCCACCCAACCCCCATGGCGGCCAACCAAAAGGGTAGCAATAGCTTCGCGTTTATACATGTTTAACGCCCGGCTACACACCTAATGCCCTGTGTGCTGGAACATATATGTAGCAGTTAAGAACCCGTGAGATATCACAGTGATGGTTTGATTGTGATTGTGTCACCAAGTATATGTATATAAACTTCAATTATAAATTGTTTCCACATATCTAATTATAGATACGAGGGTTACTTAAAATCAATAGGTAGGTAGGGTAGGGGATACTACATTGTACTGTCCTCAGCTATTTTCATCTCAGGTTACACTAGTGTGTCGCCATGAGAAGAGACATATTAAACCATTTCCATAGGTATCTAGACAGATGCTAGATAGAATTAGGCCAAAAAAAGAAGGTTTGTTTCAGGTCACCCGACCGACCCTATCTAAACAGGGCCTACCCTACATTTTTTTTATCCAATTTTAGAGAAATTTTATATTTTTACACTTATTAGGTCACTTTCGGGTTAACAACATTTTGGAAAAAATTTCCCATTTTTACACTATTTTGGGTCGAATTTTAAGTATGTAAAAAAATAAAAAAAATTCCAACCTACCGACCCTAGAGTTTCTTCCTATGTTACCTGAAACAAACCTTTTTTTTATTTGGCCTTAGGGAGTGTTCATTTATTAATTACAGGGGGGTTGTGAGATTTCGTGCGGAGGGGCGAAATCTTTTTACGCCCCCCCCCCTTGAGAGCGCGTGGAGTGATTCGCGCCCCCCCTGCCGAAGGCACCGAAAAATGTTTGCCCCCCCCTTGAACTATAGTAGCGTGCGGGCTTTTTTGCTATAACGGAGCTTAAATTTTTACCCCCCCCTCAAGAGGGGTCAGAATTTTGTACGCCCCCCCCCCTCAGGAGGGGTCAGAAATTTCCCCCCCCCCCCCCCAAACCCATCCCCCCCCCCCCTGTAACTAATAAATGCTGGTCTTCACCGCCAGTATCCACAACCATCAGTGACTGTAATAGCCTACAGAACAGTGGTTTAGGTCCTCAGGCCGTGGGGGTCCCCTACCCTTGACGGCCTCCCCTCCACCGAGAGGCCGCTGAGGTGCCAGCTTGCCGCCCGGTCAAAACAACTCTATCACTCCAATCTCCATCTCATACCCCCGGGCGTGCGGTAGAGGTGCCAGCTTGCACATCCTCAGACCGTGCGGGTCCCCTACCCTTGACGGCCTCCCCTCCACCGAGAGGCCGCTGAGGTGCCAGCTTGCCGCCTGGTCAAAACAACTCTATCACTCCAATCTCCATCAAGCGCGTTACATATACGAGACAGGCCAGCTTGCGACAGGGTGTAGATCGGCAAGCTCCCATACGAAGGCGCAGGTTGCGGTCATTGTCATTAGGGAGTGCTCATTTTTTAACAACAGGGGGGGGGTGGTGGATTTGGGGGGGGGGGGTAAAAAATTTGGACCCCTTGACCGGGGGGGGGGGGTAAAAAATTCAGACCCCTCTTGGGGGGGGGGGGCAAAAAAATTCAACCTGTTTTGAGGGGAAAAGCCCGCGCGTTACTATGCTACAAAGGGCGCGCGCGATTTTCGGCCTGCCAGGGGGGGGGGGGTTAAAAATTTCGACCCCTCTAGCGGGGGGGGGTGAAAAAAATTCGCGCGCTCCGCCCCCCCCCTGTTGTTACAAAATGAGCACTCCCTCAATAAAAAAACAAACTTTCACAGAACTCGACTTATTGAAGTATTCCAATGTAGAATTGTCTGGCGAGTCCGAATCTGACATTGGTTTTATCAGAATATGATTATTTCTATCGCTATTTTCACAAATAAGGTCCGATGTCCGATTATGATTTCTATTATCGCCCACCTAAACACCCAGTTTCTGAGAAAACCATTTATATTTGGTCAAATTGGACACCAGGGCTGCATTGTACGAGTTTTTCTACATATACATAGCTATTCTTGTTCAAATCTGAGCACTTTAATCTTTTGACGAAAAACGTTCTCATAGACTCGCCCTGACTGTGGTTGGTATGGGCGGCCTCGAACGCTCCAGTCTTCCCGCGGCTGGCATGCAAGCTGGCACCTCTACCGCACGCCCGGGGGTATGAGATGGAGATTGGAGTGATACAGTTGTTTTGGCCGGGCGGCGCAGCTAACCGATTGCTGCGGCCACTGTAGTCCCCGGGACTCTGCGCCGACGCGCGCGTAATTTACGCGTCTGCCACAGGCGTCCTCGCGCCTATGTGCCCCCCCCCCCCGTAGTCCTCAGGAATGTGCAGGCCATACATTCAAATATTTGGTAGTGGTATATGATCTCAGTTCTAGAAATAATAGTCCCTAGGACTAGATATAGGCCTATAGTCCCTAGGAATACACGTGTAGTCCCTAGGACTATAAATCTAGCCCCCAGGACTATGCTATAGCTTGCAGTATATGTTAATCCTGAGCACCCCCTCCCCCTTCCCCATCCCCCTCAAATCACCCCCCCCCCCCCCCTGACGTCCGCAGGGAATCGTACTGTATCACAGCTAATGAATATTCAATTGAATCATGTGCTACAGGCATAAAAGGGGGTAAAAGTGTGAACGCTGTGAACATGAGCATTACCCATGATGCCTGTAGCAGCACCAAATAAGGGTGGTCATGTGTCATTCTAATTGGTACAGTGCAAAGTGATTGGATGGTAGTTTAGTGCACAATTAATGTATGGTAATTTAATAGTTGGGCGTGGTGAATATAGTCATGTGATATATCATATGACCCAGTGGAAATCATTGGACCAATGGGAGCAGCACTGGCCGGTAAAGTGTGAATGCTGTGAAGGGGATTACATATGATGCCTACCATGTTACATAAGGCGGGTGATCAACTGTCCACTAAACTGGCGATTATGTACATATATTATGAAGTTAAGTGTAGAGTGTTAAGTGGCTAACATGGGAGCTGGGTGAATAGCTAATATGGGGAGGCACGTGACTCGAGGTTCAGCCAATCATATCAACGAGATAATAATTATTCAGATTGATCTAGCATTGTAATGTACGCCTATTGTAGTTTATGGGTCCAGTCAAGCCACATGGGCCATTTGGGGGTTGTGCTTAATGAGGTGATTAATATGCATAGTTTCCCGGCTGGATCCCATCCTATATGTGCATGGACTCCCAGCCGAAATGTTCAGGCTTGGAAGAGGGGGGTTCATACACAGCCCCCTACTGGCCTATATGGGAACGCACATGTAGTTAATAATACCCAAGTGATAGTTGGCCGGGTGCACTAACCATTGGTGGTGTAATGATTGTTTTAACATTAGTGGGCCTATTAGATGTTAGGTGGGTGGGTTGCTGTGGAGGGTCTGATGGCATGCAGCAGGAGGGGGTGGGAAGGGGCGATGAGGGGCAGAAGCGTGGTGCACACTTGTGGGCCGGGCGGTGCAATTAGTGGCGCCCAATTAGCAGGGCCTTCGCGGTCAGGGCTGCCGGCTGTATGGGCTAATCTACATAACCGGAAGTAACCCCTGTAGTGACTAGACTTATAGATCAACCGACTAAGTCCATGCGCATGCCCATGTGGACGGACATGCGCATACGCCTGGTCACAATGGTGGGCAGGTAGGATAAAAAGGGGGTGAACAGGGACATGGGACACAGTGAGCTGTCGGCACCTCAAGGTGCAACATCTCCAGTGGGATTTGATCCATCATAAGGGCAGTACGATGCCACAAGGAGGGGGCGATGCGCCGCAGCGTCCAGAAGGCAGCTCTGGCAGGCGCTGCGGCAAGGAGCCCACTCGTCGACAGGTCCAAAATCACAGCACATGGGCGAACAGGATCGATGTAGCTGGAGGGATAAGTGTGAGGGCGATAACGCTAGCCGACCTTCAGTCAAATGTGTATAACCGCTGGCTCCTGCTTATGGCCACACCTGCAGAGTTCTGCGATTGGCTCGCCGCCAACGGGCTGCTTGCGGACTCCATGAAATGCGACCGGTGTGGTACGGACTGTACCATCAACAACAGGACCGGGTCCATTGAGCCCTGGACGTGGAGGTGCCCGTCCGGGACACATGAGTACAGTGTTCGCCGATACTCTTTCTTTACGGGCTCTCACCTTTACCTACAGGACATTGTCGGCTTTGTGATGGCCTACGCAGAGCAGGTGGGCCCGCTTTCACGCATTGCCACCTGGGCTGGGATGGGGTACGGCCATACAGCCGTCAACTGGGCTGGTTACATCAGGGACCTTATGGTGCAGTGGGTGTGGGACGGACCCCTTACAAGCCCAGCTTACATTCTCTCAGGGGAGATAGAAGTTGACGAGTCTGCCTTCGGCCGGAAGATTAAGTACAACAGGGGGTCGGCCAGGACGGGCCGCCAGGTATGGGTAGTAGGCCTGGTGGAGAGAGCCACGGGACATTTGCTCCTATTCCCGGTCGATAAGAGGGACTCAGAGACATTGGTTGGCATAATCAAACGTTGGGTGAGGCCGGGAAGCCGCGTCTATACTGATGCCTGGGCAGGTTATAATCGACTGAATGACGAGGGTTACATCCACTTTAGTGTCACGCATTCACACAGCTTCACTGTCACCTATGTAAATCCAATTACGGGAGAAGTGGTGACAGTAAACACGAACAGGATTGAGGGCGAGTGGGGCCATGCCAAGGTAATGAATCCTGGTCTTAATATTAGCGTGTGGCTGTGTGTGTGACTGTGTGTGTGTGTGTGTGTGTGTGAGGGCGATTGTGTGAGTCTGTGTCAAGTTATGAACATGAGGGGTCCATTACTGATCAGTTTAGTGCCTGAAACATAGGCACAAGTCTATATACTACTGCCATGCATGGAGGGCTTAGGTACCGGGCTGAATCTATTTATGGTAGCCTGGGTTGGAGGCACTCCTGCTGCATTCCATCCGTGGCCAGGCCGTCCACCAGTGCTGGCCCATGTCAATATTAATATATACCGTTAATCCCCCACGTATAACCCACACCCCCAACATAGGAGAATACTATAACCCGTTTCTGGGTTTGAAAACTTCTATTTTAGTCTATAGTAATAAAAACCCTCGTATAACCCGCACCCAATATAGGCATGTTTGGTATCAAATCAAAGCTGAAGTTGATTCATGTATAACCCATGGGGTAGTATGCGGGAATTTAAGGTACTAATGTCTCCTGTCACTAACGTTGCAAGCCTCATGCTGAATATCAGTCGTCATGGTGAATGTAGATTCTAATAAGTAGCCATCTAACAGTATAGCATTTAGTCAGTCACCCACATACAATCGGGCAGTATTGTATTTGTCAGTTACTATTACCAGTGTCTGAACTGATTTATATTAATTGACAATATTGCTTGTATTATTGTTTTCCAGAAACACTTTCGGCGTATGCATGGGTCCAGCTTCCTGAATTTTGAGTCCCACCTATGTGAGATTATATGGCGAAATAGACATAGGGGCCACACTATATCCGGCCTTTTCCAACTTATACGACGATATTACACCCTGGAAGGGCCTGCAAGGCTGAACGCGCCCCACCCACTCTTCCCCACGTGGAGGTTTCTCCAAGCGGTAAGTGTGCACTTTACATTCTGCTATTGGAGGTTTTAGTAACATTTACCAAGACCACAGCGTTGTTAGGCTTTCACTGAATAAGGGTCATAATCACATATAATACCCCTTATTCAGTGAAACCCTGCCTTTCACCTAAAATTTCCTCACCATCGCCTCAATGTGAGCACATATGGCCGTGCTCTCAAATTAATTCATTTAATTTGTATTACTATATATTACTGATTTATACAATTAATACAAAGTGTTATAGACACCTCCTTATATGACACAGGCTTACTGACATGCAGATCTGCCAAGAATAACTTGCCAATAACTGCAATATATAGACAAAGGTGCACGAGTTTGAGTCTGTTGACTTGGTTATTTCACGCGTTGACCTCAAATACGGCCCAAGGGTCAACAAGTGGAATAGACTTGAACGAGTGTACCTTTGTGTTTATTTTTCATGTTTTTCGATTCAAATTACCAAAATTATGATAGGGGGAGCCTAAATTAGCTTTCTCTACACCGTTCAAATGTAAACAAAACGCCATGTTTGATGACATCATAGGCTGTGAAATATGGGTGAGGGTTATTTCACAGGGGTGTGCAATACAGCATTCTTTGGTTAAGTCAATGGGACTGCTGTATTTCATAAAAAATAAATGTACATATGACTCTGAACATTCTGACATTCCTTTAAGGTGGATGTTGGCATAGTGACAGCACCCCCGGCAGAGCAGCCGGCAGGCCTGCCGCAGATATCGTACGCTCTCACTGACTCCGAAGGGCCTACCGATTCACCAGGTCCTTACACAAGTGATGAGGACGGAGTCCCCGTGGCCCCTGCGCCCAGCGATCACGATGACGGGGACGATGGAGATGATGAGGGAGGGCCTCCTGGTGCACCCATGGTACCATCCACTTCTGCCGGCTATTGTAAGTTACAGATACACATATTCCTTTTTATATATTAATGGAATATTATCAGCAGAGCCCGCAGGGCGAGCCCGCAGGGCGAGGCTGATAATATTCCTACGTCCTTCATAAAATAGTTGTATTGGGGACGAGTATGTTTGCGGATTTATTATCACTTGGCTGCCTAAAGACGACATCAGAAGTTTGATCTAGCTATAATGGTAGAACTACTTTTCTAAGTGTATGACCCTATAGGCCCTATTCTGTAGTAAAATGACTTTTAGCTGTGTTCACATGATATTATATGAGGTAGGTAGGTTGATATATGGAGTGAGGGTTATTGGGCCAAGGTAAGGTCTACCCTAGCCAGCCAGGCACCAGGGCCAGGTGTTAACGACTTCACTAGTGAAGTGACATATCCACACCCAGCAGTCTGTAGGGTCAACTATCATAGTAGGTGCCCAGTTAGGACACCAGTTGACAGAGAAGGAGCAGATACCACCTGCTGGGCTGTTTACTAACCATGTCTAATCAAAAATAAGGTGGGCCTGGGGTGGGCCCTCTGTTATATCTCTCCTCTATGTGGGCTCATTGGTATAACATAGCGTCTGGAGCAGTCTTGTCCAAAGGGGGAGACGCCATAGGTTTAACGTTGATAGAGGATGCTATAGGTATAGCATAGTGTCCGGACCTGCCGTGTCCAAAAGGGGGAGACGCCATAGGTTTAACATTGATAGGGTAAGCTATAGGCATAGCATAGTGTCCGGACATGTCACGTCCAAAAGGGGGAGACACCATAGGTTTAATGTTGACAGTTATAACATAGCGTCACTCAAAGGACGTTGCATTAACGTTCACTGTTTATTTCCATACAGGTGCTCCTGCCCACTCATCTGGCACTGCTTCCACGGTACCTGCAGCCGACAGGCCAGTCGCTCATGGCACTCGCTCAGGTACACGCCCCCGATCCCATTCAAGAAGGAATGTATCAGCCGCTGCTGCTGCAGCAATGGCGCGCGCCGGCATACCAGTTGTGGCCCAGACCTCACGCCCTGCATCTCATGCACACCGCCCGTCCACCCCGATAACAACACCGATACGTCATGTGCCCGCTGCCTCCACATCTTCCCATGGCTTTGACAGAACACCATCAACACATTCATCAGCCCGGGCCACAGCATTGGTGCTACCACTCAGTCCAACAACATTCAGGAACACACCCCGTCGCCTGGATATCATGTCGCCATCATCGCTGCGTCAGCACCTGCCATCAGCAGATGACGGGAGGGCAGATGAACTGTTCACTGCTGACAGTGGCCGCTCCAACAGCTCTACAGACAGGTACATATAATCATTGTTATAGCGGTGGCTGATATTGATGTTGACTCCCACAGTGCATGGTTTGTACTAGATGATCATGATGCTGATAGCATATAAAATAAGAAGCCTACATACCTGCCTGAACACACTCATCTGGCCGTTTTTCACGCATTACAACCAAGACATATAAACTTTACAGTTGTCATATATGCAATAATTTATATTTCATTCCCATCTATATTTTCATTCCAGGAACATACAAGCTGCTATTTCCTCACTGTTTGCGGGGTCCGACCGCAGCACCCCGCCGGATGCGCCACATCTTGACCCTGATATGAACTACACCCGGCCTGCCACCCATGTGACTGGTGACGACACAACCCCAGATGAAGAACACCCGACAACTCCCATCTCATCAGCCGTACGATCTGCTGCAGCGGCCATCCGGGCCACGCCGGATGTGTCATTAACAGTCACATCGCCATCCATCATTCCACCTACAGACAGCATGGCTTTGAGGAAGCGGCGTAGTCGCCGGCATGCCAGAATTCCATCTCCGGTTACCAGCCCTATCGTCCACATAGGAGGCAGAAGAAGCGGGAGTCCAGCCTTCTCTGATGAGCCCTCTGAGATGCTGCAGAGGGCCCTGATTACACCGCCCACCAATTCCATGCAGGTAATTAATAATATGTAGGCGCCGCCACTTATGATATTCAAAGAGGGCATCCTAATAAACAAATAACGTTATACAACATTTTATAATGTTATATAACGTTTCTCTAAGGCTCCTTACTAGGGCATAACGATATATAAAGTTTTAAAACGTTATTTTGACATAAAGTAATGTTTTTTTGTTAGCTGGGATGGGGTCTCAACTACGCCAGTATGGGTTTGGGGCCATTTTAGTAACAGTTTGGTGACAGGCTGTGTGTCAGTGTTAGGCGGCCAGTGTTACTGCATTGCAACCTCCAATACATATGGGCCAATTAGAACCTGAGCGCCATAAACTCATTCCTATTCAGGGCCATGTTTCTTAAATGGGCAAAGAACAAATCACCATGAGCCCACTCTGTCATGATATGTCACTGCATAATGAAAGTGTTAGCGTTATAATTGTTGACTAAATTATATGATATTTCACATACACTATATTATTATATGACCACATGTTTTGCCAAATGCCCTCATGCTGAAATAGAAATATCCAATGTTTATAAACTGTGCTATTAAGAAAATCCCATATTCCCACCATGAAATCATACCTCATATATATCTCATTCATCATATTTCTGTCTCTTTTTCTTTGCAGATTATACGCCACCATCACCATATGGAAGAGGGCTCCAGTGATGACGAGATTGAGATTGTACCCAGCAGCAGTCAAGAGTTTACCAGCAACATGCGATCTGCAATCACCAGAAGGCGGGTGCGGCCATCCCGTCCTCCCACATGCCCTTCACGCCCTGTAATAGGGCGCGGTCACCAGCCAGACGTACAAGATGGGTCGGCAGTGGTCAATTGTGGCGGCAGAAGTAAGGGACGGAAGTCGGCGCCAACAGGGTCTGCACCCACTTCGGCCCGGAAGCGGAGGCCAGGGTCATGTCCGGGCGGCTTCCATGTGGCCCCAAAGGGCTCATTACCTGCCTCATTCCCAATGTTTGCACCGACAGTGGTGCCGCCGATGCCGTTTCAGGCAGGCACTGACATATGCGGCGCGGATACTCACAATACAGGCGTCACTACTCGGTGGACTACTCGGCCTACTACTCCGCTCTCCATAGTGCAAGATGAAATGACGGGTCCAGTGTACGGCCCGCAGTTACGCGGTCAGGGCATTGCCCCGCCAGACTTTCTGCCTTTTCAGCCGCTGACTGAAAGCTGGCTTACGAAGCAGGCAGCAAGGGCAGCAGACAAGGCTGCTGCCAAGTCACAGGCACCAAAAAAGAATCCTGCAAAGAAGAAAGGCAGTTGGGCACCACACTTATTCATGCCTCTGCCGCCAACACCCCCTCCGCCCACTCGCCTTGACGCCACGTCACGTGCATCCAACGTTTATGGTGTACAGTCGACACGTGCAGGACGCTGTACCCCCATACCATCTACGCTCTTTTCCTCCGCAGAAAAGCGGAAGTCACGACAGGAGGGAGCAGGGGCGACAGGTAGTATGGGAAAATATCCACAGGTGGTCCGCCATGGTTTGAATGGGCCACTTCCCGCCGCATCAGCAGGGGAGGGAAGCGCTGGACGCGGCGTCGGCTTTGCCGGAAGGAGGGCTCCAGTGCAGGGGGGTCTGCAGGGGGTGTGTCGGCCTATCTCCAGGTCGGGTCACCCAGTGCGGGTTCCAGCTGCAGCTGCTGGATCTGCCTCCACCCCAGCAACACAAGCCATGCCAGGGTCGGGATCCGGCACCCAGTGGACACATCCCCTCTGGGGCCACGGCCGCCTACACATGCAGGCCCACGGTCCAACCCACGGCGACATAGGGCCAACTCGGCCAACTCCTCCTGTCGCAACTCCCATTTCTGCGTCGACTGCGCCTCCAGTGCCCACGCCTGAGTCGGCGGCAACAACATCCAGCCATGCAGTGCCGAAAACTCCCCATCGCCAACTGAGGCTGAGAAGGAGAGCACAGGCGTGGCGCACCCATACCTACGAAGGGTACGAAGTGATAGACTTAGACGCCATGCCCAAGACTGTGGGCCCCCCAGCCTCCATAATACCAGATGTAGAAGTGGAGGCTGACTTTCATATAACATCATCCATCGTCGTCGTCAGCTCGAGTGATGAGGGTGCAGGGGCTAGTCACAGCACACCCTAGGTTTTCTTATAGATCTAATGTAGGACGACAGTTTCTGTTTGTAGTGGTCTGAGGTTGGCCTTTATACAACTTCAACACCTGATACGAGACACTCTTATACCAGTGTTGAAACATATAATTTCTAGTTTTCACCACTTGTACAATTCAGTTGCTCCTCATAAAGAGGACTGATATTATTGCATTCATAACCTTATTGCATTACTATTGATGCTGACTATATTGACATTATGGCAGCAAATTTCAGCTCAAAGTTCACAACACAGATCCATGCATACGCCTAAAGTATATTGTTACCTCCATAAAAAGGACTATGCCTGAAGAGGCTACAGTATTATTACTAACCCTGTTAATGTTGTTATGGGCATTGTTTGTTGCCTATTTAAACACAGTTAAGTTGAAAGTTGACTACATGCCAGTGCACGCTGCTGTGATTTGTTATCCCAGGTCCTTATGCCATTTTGTGATTTTTGCAGGCATGTTAAGGCTATTTGTTTAGTTTGTATTGTTTTTGTGTGAGACCACACAATGAAAAGTATTTGTAGGTGATCCAGTCCTGTGTAAGGTTTGGGCCATGTGAACATGCCCATTGTTCAAACTCATTTGTTTTTGCCCTCCACATTGGCCTAGGTGTTCGATAAGGTACAGCCATCCATGGTTATGCAATACAATCGCTGGCTACAGTTTGAATATACCAGGTGTTCAATAGCATGTTGGCTGTATTATTCAAGTTTCCCCACAGGATGAGGTGGATAACTGCTGATTTGACGCAATTGCATGAATAAAGAGCCAATAAAGATTATGGGCATTGAACTGCCATTGAACATCCAATCTCAGTCGTACTGTTGTTATGTATCATTCGCAATGCATCAATGTTCCTAAATATAAAAAGTATTGGTCGCTCCATCATGCCCATCATTTAGTGATAGACACATGGGGGGGGGGGAGAGGGAGGGGGGAACCTCAATGTAGCTGATGTGTAAGCATAATATCAATGACTACATGATGGGTAACAAGTGCATACATTGTCAGAATGACAATGAAGGGGAACATGCTAATTATACAGTGACTTTGAATATATTTTTAAAAGGGGTGGTCAGTTGTTAATATGCGTCAGTGGATTGGTGTTCTTTCACGGAATAAAGGTCAATACATAGGGGACATGCATTTGTGGGCTGCCATTTGTGTATAGATTGACCTAGCACAGCACAGGACACATCATATCTTGGGGTATATTCATGACCCCAAGTTCATGGTTTCCTGCCCAGCCCCCAACCACATTCTATGCCGCAGAACAGGAGGCAGAGTTCCCCGAGAATCCCTGTTGTATGCCATTGGGCCGGCCATTGGTCAGACCTCTATGGAAGTTGATGGTCAGACAATTGCCCACTGGCGATCCCTGATATCATATAAAGCTGAAGAGACACATTTGGTTGTAGAACGGCAGGCGCTTGGTAAAATCCCCAAACTTGTTATTTACTTTGTATGAAATTTCTTTGATAACTTGCAGTACAGTATATAGATAACGGCAGATATAACCAACAACCGTCAATGAATCAATATTGACTGCCATAATAACAGTGTGCGGCTATAGTTATGGGCATCACTACAAGGGAGTTTTTCATAAAGGGGGTATAGAAGTAATTGCCTAACAAGTGTTTATATTTTATGGATTCATTGTCCATTACTAGAATAACTCTCACTTGGTTTTATCAATTGTATAGTAGTTAGAAAAAGAGTTTCAGAAAGGTATAAACCCAAAATTTGATGCCCAATTGTGAGTATAATCCTTTCCCCATGTCTATCAGTTTGGACCTCAGGCCATGACCACTAATATTTTCCTTAAAATTTTATTCCCATACCTTCTGTAATACATAGGATAGAAAACATTAGCATCACATTAACCATGTGTTCACCCATGATGAAAATAAGCCTATTATACACATGTATGCAAGACTGTACTCCTTTGTACTCATCATACAAGGGGCCATTACATAGTTATGTGGCCTTTAGGCCTACCATGTCCACAGTCCCCGGGACTACGATTGTAGTTCCCAGGACTATGATTGTAGTCCTCATGACTCCTATTGTAGTCTCCAGGAGTATAAATTAGTATTGAGTTACTAATAGGCCTGCCATATCATATCATATTAAATGACCTATTTTTATTCTGCGTCTAATAATTTTTTTGAATACTGAACTACTACATAGTCCTGGGGACTAAATGTGTAGTCCCCAGGACTATGTTTGTAGTCCTGAAGACTACAAGTATTGAATGTGTAGTTCTGGGGACTAATAAAATGGCAGTCCTGGGGACTATAGGCATAGTGCTGGGGATCACTACAACAAGCTGCATATTCCTAATGACTACAGGAACAGGCCACGTAGTCCTGGGGACTACATACATAGTCCTCCCCAGAGTCGCCACCCCCAGCCCCCCTCACAAAAAAAACAAAAAACGGACCCACTCTCGACCCCCTGTACAACCGCTATCTGTATCATAACCGCTATCTGTATCAACTACACATAGAGGTTGACCATCCACCGCTAAGTGTATCAAAAAATGCTATATGTAGTAACCATCCAACCACTATCTATAGTAACCAATGCTATCTGTTACAACTTTTTGATAACTGTGAATAGGCACATCCAACCGCTATCTGTTTCAATAAATCCTATCTATGTCATCCCAGCAATGGCATCACCAGTGGGACAGATTATCTCTGCACATTCATGATTATTAATATATATATTGATACCATCCAGTTTTTTGAGTCACTAGTGTCCCCATCACTTATTTAGTAAGGAGGAAGGGTATGTAGTCAGTGGATAGCCCTGTGGTATATGAATGGCTGGGGTTTTAAACACCGCTAAATTGACCCGTTTTTTTAACACTTTTCTCACCAAATTGGCCCTTCTTGGGGAAAACTTTATTTTCAACATTACAAATCGCTATGTGTAGTTGATACAGAAAGCAATTGTATCCCCCCCTCCCCCAAACAGGATCTAGGCAGCGGACGCGTAGGGGCAAGGCGCGGCAAGAGCCGTAGTCCCTAGAACTATAGTGGCCGCTGCAGCAATCCGTCAGCGCTCACGCCCTATTCTCGCCCTATACCCACGATAATCCACGAGAGTCAACTCTACAATCAGGGATCATGCACAAAAAGGCCCTTTGACGCGCACGCTACCACCAACCGGCGGCATGGCCTAATGGCTAAGGCGTTTGCCCCTTGTGCCAGGGGTCCAAGGATCAAATCTCTGCTAAGGGTCTGGTTTGTCATCATGACAAAATTTTGGAGGTGACTCTCACGAAGTATACTGCTTGAACTCTCCAAACATAGTGGTAGCTATTTTAAATAATTAAAAAAATTGACGTAATAGGGGCTGTGCCCCCGAACCTCCAAATTTTGTAGGTCATGTATCTGCTTATATTCAGCTCTGAATAAATCTGAGACTACTATAGTTCATCCACTTCCGCCTGAGATTGGCTCCTGAAAAAGAATACCCATCCCTGATTTGAACCCTGGACCTTTCACACCCCACACCAACGCTCTACCCACAATGCCACGGAAGCTGCTACCCGAGGTACATGATTTGGCAAGTCTGCTTGACTTTAAAGGGGACTGTCCCATTGAGAAATATCACAAACTTATATCATATTATTTTTGACAGTATACAAAGTAACATGGTGACAAAATAACAAGAGGTGACCGCTGTAACTGCATTACAATGTATAGGCTAGTACACTGAATAAGGGTCAACACCTGTGGCTCCAGAGGGGTCAAAAGTGACCTGGCAACCTGGGCTGTTTTCCAGGTGACCTGACGACCGGGTACAATAGTAAAAGCTACCTGGTGACTTTTGGAAAAGTTTGACTATAGCATAAATGGGCCAAAAAAAATTGTGACCTGGGGCCCTTAATTTTGGTGACTTTCCTACCTGAGGGGGGCGGCCCCCCTCTGCACCCCCACTCCTATCCCCCCCCCCCCGCCAGATGCATGGCAATGTGGGATAACCATAATGTAGTGCAATGTCAGGCAATATTGATTTCGTGGCAGAATTGTAGCCCGCATAGTTGGCAGGTAATTCCATGTGAAGGATATAGGGCTGAATATAGTTTGTGTATTACTCATTAGGGGGCACCACCTTCCGACACCCACATTTAACCTGGCCCTTTCCACTTAACACACCATGATTCTACGTTTTACATTGACTTTGACTATACAGTATGGTCAGTGGCGTGAGCACGGGTAGTGTGGATGCTAATTGTCACCTAGTCAGGGGTCCAAGTACGAGATAGCCAGGAAGGTTATGTTTAGCAGATGGGCATAGTTAAAAATATAATATGAATAAGGCTGATAAAACATGGCAAATAGGCAGAGTGAGGGATAGTCACAAGAGGGATAGGTAGGTTGGGTGATAGGCATATTGGGGATAGGTAGACTCAGTGATAGGTAGGCACAGAAAGTGGGCAGGAGTAGCAAGGAGAGGGATAGGCTTTAGCCTTTAGGCTTTTGGAGGGATGAGCTAATCCAAGAGAAGGTTCTAATTCAAAGGATAGGTAACTTGAGGGATAGGTAGGCTGAGGGATAGGCAGTGTGCAGGATAGGTAGAGTGATACATAGGAAGAAAGCCTGTCAGATTGAGGGATAGGCCAATTTTGAATAGGTAGATTGAGGTACTGATTTTGATTGACAGGTTTATATATAGGTAATGTCCCAAACATTTTCAACATTATTTTGTACATTTTCTTAATAGTTTACATCATCAAACTTCATTTTGGAGTGGATTTGGTCAGTTTCTGGGAATCAAGACCACAAAATTTGGATTCAGCAGGATTTTTTGGTCTAGAAAACCCCTTCTTTTCATTTGGTATCACTCTAATAAAGACTCAAAAGAACCACATAAGACCCACTCTTCTCCATAGTTTTCAATAGTGAGCCCACAAGGTCGCCCACTTTCATGGGGGGGTAGATGGGGCTAGAGGGGGGAGGCTTGTCACACTATGCCCATAGGCGAGGTGCTAAGTGAGACCTCCTACCCTATATGCTTCTTGCCCTTGTCACAAATGCTATACTAGAAATGATGCAATGGATTGTTAACTAGCAGTCCAATCCTCTTGTAATTTGAAACGCATACCGTATTCGACGTAATAAGCGCACACCCCCCTCTTTGGGCCGATTTTTATACTATAAATAACCAAAAATATCTCAATCTTTTACCCCAATTAAACACTTAACTACTAAAAGGTTCCATAATTATTGTTTAAGCGCACTGTGCGCTTATTACGTCGAATACGGTATTACCCATAGCATGTCAACATCAATACCATCATAATTTGTTATGGAAATTGACATTTTACTTTAAAAAAAAGAAGTTAGTATATCCGATGTGTGGGACAAAAAATAGATTTCCCTGAAAATGAGTCAGAATGTTCACAAATGATATATTTGACCTCCTATCTGCTCCGTTCCCCCTGTACGATCCTCCGATTGAGCTCTAATTAGATTTCCTCCGGTTTTGCTCTAATTAGATTTTATTGCCCAATGTATGGTCATTTTGTAATAAAAGCTTGCTCACTTTTATTCCCCCCATTAGAAATGCAGTAGAAAAGCCCATGGTTGGGGGACTTGGGAACCCTTTATGACATATTAACACCCATTGATGACATTTAATTGACGTCTTTTCCTTAAATATTATACTTTTACAGTGTTTGGAATACATTTAAGTATGATTTAGAATTTGAAGAAAAATACCCACTTTAAGTTTAACAGTATGCTATATTATAGGATTTGTATAGAAAACCAACTATGATTTAATTTTCCCACTGGACCATCCATAGGATCAATTAGCTCTCTTCGCATGGTTATAACAGCTATTTTAAATTTCAGTGTGATGGGTGGGATGACTTTTTTTTTCAATAACAATATGTTTTTAACCTATTATTTTCTATGAAATGCTGCAAAATTATTAATTTTTAATAATCTTTATTCATCCTGGGGATCACAGTGAAGCCTCAGGTATATCCTAATGAACTATGGCATAGTTCATGTGCAATATATGGTCCGATGGGAAATCCAGTTTATGTGACAGAGAGTCAAATCAGCTGCAGGAAAACAGGTGACAAAACCTGGAATTTGACCCAAAGTGACCTCCAGCAAACACCCCTTTGCACATACCTCGGTACATGGGAGGCACAACCTACATGATACTGATAATCGCTGAGACCAGCAGATCCATATCTTTCTGATGGGGGGTTTCTATTTCTGTATCTTCACATGTCCGGCCTCCAGAGCCATGTAAAGATTGGCATTCTTCTGCTGAGTATCGGCGGTTTCACAGGTGTGCAGCGCTCATGCGAGGTACCTATTACTAATAGCAGACCCTATATCTAGGCTCGCGCTAGCCATTCGCCAATTCGCCTGTGGCGATAGAAAACTGTAAGTGGCGAAAATTTATCATAAATATACCCTGAATTTTCGCCACATTTTACCCATCTGGCGAAAATTCACATGCCTTAACCTAGGCATATCATATACCATTGGAAAGGGAAAATTGTGAGGAAGTTGGTACACCTTATTGGCAGGAGATAATGCCTTAGAATAAGTTAGATTACACATTCAAAATATACCAATCTAGAGATAGAAATTGGAAAATTTTCTACATAGACGTATCAACATTTTCCTGGGATTCACATTTCCCCCTCCCTCCAACCCCTGTTTTTTTCTTTCTTTTTCTACTCTTTCTTCTTAAATTTAATCAGGATGTCTCCTTCCCAATCCCCCTTGGCCTGTTTATAGTGGTACATTCGGACCAGCTGATGGTACATTCTGACAGTGTTACATTCAGGCAATAGTACATTCCGTCTAAAGACCCGGGCGAAAGCAATTTTTTAGGATCAATAGGTCCTCACAAACCACACATAATTCGTACCTATCCTTCAGTATATAAATGGCCATACACCTGCAGGCTAAACAACTAAATGTCTGGCGAATCTACTTGGAAATTTGCGAAAGAAAAACGGCCGATTTTCGCCAACCTGGCGAAAAAAATACAGATCCTAGCGCGAGCCTAGTATATGGTCCCCCAATGTAAGCTGCCATTGCTTGATCTGGTACCAGTGAGATAAGGTCTAATAACAGCCATCACCAGTTGTTACATGATGTACCCTAAGCATTCTGTAGTGAATGCAGGAAATTATCCAATTGGTTGATAATTCACCCCGCTACACACCTATAAATGAGGGACGGATACACTGAAAACCTCAGGGTCGTCATTTTGACAATACCAAAACTGACAACTTTAGGTAGTCAAAGTGACCACCTTAGGTCGTCATTGTGACCACCCATCTGAGCCATTCACACCAAAGTTGTCATAATGACGACCTTAGGTAGTCACAATATTTGGGTAGTCAGAATGACTACCTTAAGGTTGTCAATTTAGGCATTGTCCATTTGAAGACCTAAAGTCATCAGTAGTGACAACTCTCAAGTCCTAGGTTGTCCCAATGACTACCCTGTGGTACATAATTCTATTCCTCACTTGCTACTTATGGCACACTACTGCCACCTGGTTTTAACATTTTGCATAACTATATCTGTCTTGAGATATATACTGGTGACAGGGAGCAGAGTGGTCTCTATACCTTTGGGGCCATCATTCTCACCCATTGGCAACTTATTTATAACAAGTAATGCTACTTAGTTCAATCAAGACTACACCAAATATGTGAAAAGGATGTCTCTCATTAAGAAGTGAACTAATTAGAGACTATATTCATACACCATTCTCCACTCCATCTGCCATTATTCATTATGACTACCTAGGTCGTCATAATGACTAGGCTCCTTGCTCTGGGTTTTCAGTGTACCTTATGCGTGTAGGAGAGGGAAGGAGTATAATGGGAAAGGAAGGGAAGCATGTTTTATAACCTGTATAACCATGTAGTGCCATTTGACACAGAAAGGGCACATTATAAAAGGCAAGAGGGGCTGCACCCATCCGAGTGACACATTTAATTGACTCAGGGTACTAACCCTGAGTAATATACGGTGCCTGAACTACATTTTAAGACGTTTTTGGGACACATGAGAATACTATGCATTCAGTGTGTATTAGACATAGACATGAGGAAATAAAAGACATGGATAGCTAAGATCGGAGGACACATGTTTCCTTTAAAAATATTCTCGAAATGTCCTTTTTCCCATGTGCAAATCACCTGCGATCTTTGACAACTTATTTCTATCTTCTGTTTAAACTCTTAACTACTGTTAAATGACTACCGTAAAACCTCGCGTATACCCAGCTAACAAAAAAACGTTATTTTACGTCAAAATAACGTTATAAAAATTTATATAACGTTATGCCATAGTAAAGAGCCTTAGAGAAACGTTATTTAACGTAATATAACGTTATAAAATATTGTTTAACGTTTTTTGTTTACTGGGTAAGCCTAACTCGCGTATAAGCCGCACCCCGAGTTTGGGCTGATCCTATAAGCCGCACCAGAGATCTGATTATGCCGGCTTTTAGTACTGTACCATAGCAGCAAAAACTCGCGTATAAGCCGCACCCTGACCATGGACCGATCCTATAAGCCGCACCGCTGATCTGACTCACGTACTAGCCGCAGCTTATACGCGAGGTTTTACGGTACCCTCTAATTCTAAATGAACTCTGGATAGACTTCAAGGTTAAAAACCAAAGTGCTAGAGAGAGAAATGGATGTTTTGACCTATCTTGTGACATTTCTCTCTTTTTGCATCTAAAATTACCCTCTAGCTTTCTTAAGTTGCCATCTTATAACACCTAAACTGTCATCTGATTGTAAATTGCTGATTCAGATAAACCAAAGCACTCTGTATTTCAGCCGGGGGTGGCGTGTACAATATCGCCGTCCTCACAGACGGCGGATGCAACATGTGTAGAGTGTAACTGTACCACCCATATCTTCACCGTTTATGGTCCGACCGACTTGCTTTTTGACAGGAACAGAAGGTGGTACATGCCTGCAGCCGGCGACTGTCGCCCACACCCACCTGCACACCCACACCCACCTGCTCTCCCACACCCACCTGCTCAACCACACCCACCTGCTGGCCTGGAATGGAATAACATACATGTATGACACATGACTTGAGGCTACCTTTTAACAAGGATTGACCAATAAATGAGTATAAGGGAATACTATATCTAACTGTACATGATAAGCTACAGACCCAGGTTTATCGAAATGTTTACATCCATTACTCACTCACACACCCAGCTTACCCTGAGTCATCTGTGAGGCATGGCAAAGAGCATGTTCTAAGGCTAACTGGTTATGTATGTAGTAACTTATGAAACGCAAAAGAAACTGACACAACGCGCTGCACTGAAAACCCAGGCCTATGTGAAGGTCGTCACTGCAGACGACCTTAGGGTCGTCATGCCTTAATGACGACCTATGGTCGTCATTAAGATCACCTTAAGTCATAATTTTTCATCCAAATTCACCCACTAGAGGGGCTAACTATACACTGATGTAATTCCTATGAACAGTTTTGACCAATAACTATATGAATTTCAATGATAGACACTAGGTTACTAATATATAATATTGAGAATGTTTATTTTATTTTATTCTAAAATCAAAAATAAGGAAATAAGGAAAGTCTGGGTTGTATTTAGATTGGAATTAATGTGTTTATAGGATAGACACCTCTTTTGTGTATTAAGCTATAGTTAGAAGTATGAGCCACTGTCATTGGTACATTGTGTATTACATGTTATATAGCCTCTGACATTGGGGTTACCCTGAGAGGTAGATGTCCCAGATGAGTCTAGAATGGATGGAAGAGGGGGTAAATATATTACAATAAATTAAATATATCAAAATACAAAGGTAGTCATCATTGACTACCCATGGTGATCATATTGACTACTTATGGTGATCATATTGTCTAGCTCAGCTTCTCTAAAATGTGATCAATATGACGACCCTAGGTCGTCACTAGTGACGACCTTAATGACGAGGGTTGCTTGCCCACGACCCCAGCACGGTGAGTGCCCCAAGGTCGTCACCAGTGATCACCTTTGAGCCCTATTGGGTTTTCAGTGTGCTTTAGAAACACCTTCCTTCCGTGGTGCCATGCATGCAGCACACCAAAGGCCTGCCATGGTTGCACCTCCTACATTTTGATGCCAATCACCTCCATATACGTTGTCTCCCAAATCTGATTTTTCTGTTCAAACTTCAATGGGTAACATAAACCATGGCAAGGCCAAAAAGAAAACAGGGAATGTTTCAGGCTACCCGACCCGGCAAAACAGAGCCGACCCTAGACATTTTTAGCCAATTTTCGGCTATTTTAAATTCAACTTGATTGTCTTTCAGTGGCGTAGGAAAAGGGGGGGGCAGGGGGGGCCGCCCCCCCCCCCAATCACAGAGGAGGGGGGGGGGCTGAATATGTTTGGGCCCCCCCAAAATTTGTCAGGACCCTATACTATAATACTAATAATTCCCAAACATAGGAAAAAGTGAAGTGCAGGGGTCTGGGCCCCTAATCAGAATTTAAAATGGCTCAAATACTACTTTTCTATATAACTCTATATAAGCGTGTATATGCGCCATCATGCATAAAAGCTGATGCTTAAAACTGGTTGGAGTGGGCCCCCATGGGCCCCCGCAATAGAGATTTGCTTCCTACGCCTCTGTCTTTGAGTCAGCGACGCAGTTTACTGGTCAAATGCTCGGTACATTTGAGGTCTAAAGTAAAAAAAAAAAAAAATAGAAAGACATTTTCTAGCCCCCTATACGCCCAACCCATGTACACCCATGTTAGTAAATACTGTCAGGTTAGTCAATACTGACTAACCCACCTTAGTCTTTTCATTTTTAGGAGTATTTTGGTTGGTCTTTTTGACCAAGGCATTTATCTAGTCTTATTTTGTTTGGACTTGGTCATTTTTGAATAACAGATCGTCATTTGACTAATGCAAAAGGAACATACCCCTATGACTGACCTGGGATGACCACCAATGACTAACCTGTTAGATCTATAGATTATCAGTGTACCTACCCTAGGTTTTCAGACCATGTAACCTGAAACATACCATTTACTCTTTTTTGGCCCAATAGAACAGCTACATCATTTCTTCCAGGTGTGCTTATTCTTTGTTCAAGTATCAGCGAGATGGACAATTATTTGATTTGATGAAAGTGAATTTCGAGGCCAAAGATAAATGCTTCATCAATATCCTCCAAAATGTGGACCACATATAGAAACTAAACGCAACCTACTGTACCAGGTCAGTATAAATGATATATTTTCCCAAGTGTCATTCAGAAAAATCCACTTGTCATTGGTTTGCCAACATTCAGTTTGTGAGTCCCAAAATCTGAGGGAATATTCTAAAGTGAATTAGACAGGAGATTCCCGGTGGAGCTCTTCAGTTTAATATTGCTGATTACGGAAGACTGCAAAACCTCGGTCGCATTTGGAATTTGTGATTAATACTAAATGCGTCCCCGTACAAAACATTATTTGATATCAGAATAATTTAAATTTTGTCTGGAGAAATAGATCGATTTAATTTCCATCTACGTGGGGAGGTTAAGAAATACAGAATTGCCTCATTGACTATTTTGTCTTTATAATAATATCATTAGACGCTCGTGGGAATAAAATTACCAGAAATATTCTGAACTGGTGAGTGGAAATAGTTTGGTATTAAAGATGTATTAGTTCTAGTGCCTCCCCACTCTCTTCTAATTTATCTGTGCATCTTTCTCTGTCCATCTATCTGTATATCTGTATACGTCTGTCTCTTATCATCCATCTGTCTCTCTCCCTGTCTCCTTAAATGTCCCTTTACCGGCAGTTATAATCGTATCACTTCATGCACTCAGGTAATTAAGGGGATATCTTTAATTTGAATGCTCAGGCTAATTGATACAAGATAGCACTAAGATTCATATTAATTGTCAAGTATCATGAGTTTGAGTTTTTTTCTGATTGCAGTTCATCATTGGCAACAGTGTACCGACATATACCCACAAAAACTTCAAATATTTGCACGATGAATGTTAACTGATGGCATATCGACACATAACAGCAAGAACGGGTTGTAAATGTATATATGGATGTGTCGAGTTTCACATCCTGTAATAGGCTCTCTCGAAATAGAATAGAAAACATCATCTCTTTTCATATGAACTTGACATACAGATCGCTCGGTGTCATTTCTAGCTGTTATTTTACAAAATTACGCCTCAAATTGGAAACAGTTTAAAACATCTTTACTGATAATAAAGTCCGGTACAAGTATCATATTCCTAATACGGAAGTAGGGGTAATGTAGTCTAATACGACTACAATGTATATATACTACCCAGTAAAATAAAAGGTTATACAACGTTATACAACATTTCTTTTTGACTCCTTATTGCAGCAAAATGTTATATAACGTCAAAAACCCTTTTTTGATGTAAAATGATGTATTTTTGTTAGCTGGGTAGGCACTGTGTCCGAAGTGTTGGGATGATCAGAACGTGGTCATGGTGTATCATTATATAATCTGCCTTTATATATGATTAAGTATATGCACATCAGGTGTGTCTCGTGGGAATAAAATTACCAGAAGTATTTTGAACTGGTGAGTGGAAATAGTTTGGTGTTAAAGATGTATTAGTTCTAGTGCCTCCCCACTCTCTTCTAATTATCTAGCTGTGCGTCTTTCTCTGTCCATCTATCTGGATATCTGTGGCTGCAGATGGGTCAAAAGCGACCTGGCGACCTGGGCTGTTTTGGAGGCGACTTTCGACCTATTGCAATAATAAAAGTGACCTGGCGACTTTTAGAGAAATTTAACAATACTTTAGGGGGTCCAAAAAAGCGACTTTGTGACCTGGACCCCTTAATTTCGGCGACTTTCCGACCTCAGGGGGGGACCCCTCTGCACCCCCATATCTGTATACGTCTGTCCCTTATCATCCATCTGTCTCTCTTCCCATCTCTTCCAATGTACCTCTACCGACAGTTATAATCGTGTTACTTCTTAGACGTTAGACCTGGACTACATTCCCTTTTCGTTGTTGGGTTATTACCTGTTCTACACCTGACGCTTTATCATCTGTACCCCAATGTAGACACAGTGAAGTGAAGGGATGCCTCTCTGTAGCCCCTCCCCCATCTCCATCGTCTCCCTTCTTCTCCTTACCCTAAACAATAATTTCTACTGTCGAATATATACTGGTCAATCCCTGCAGCAGGGCCTATCCCCTCACAGTTACAGATATCTAATAATTATCCAAGGTTTACAATGTACCCGAATTATAACAGATGGTATATGTCGCACTTTGCCAGCTGTTTGTAGGGTGTTTACCCCCAAATAGAAATAATGGGACTTCAGAAAAAACTGACCTACCACCAGAAGGAGAAACATGTCTGTTATACAATGCAGAAATCCATATGCTGATATCAGCTCTAGATCCAGTGCTATTTAGCATAATGTGCGTCAAAGTCAGAGGTATTTTGTGAACTCCTTCCCATAGACTAGGGCTGTAATAAGTGGTCGTTTACCTGCAGCAGGGACAGGTGAGTGAGGCCCCTGCTATGTTTAGCCTACCACTACTCCGACCACTGCTGGTTGCATTGGAAGTAGATATTTCATTGATCTATTACATCTTTAACCTTCACCATAGAATATCATTTCCAAAGGTTTCTGAAGGCCATTATATCTGACTAGAGTACTGCATTTCAAATTAGTTTGGTCTAGACATTTTACATAATAAATTATACCAATGTTCTTTTAATCCAATGGTTTATGCTGAGATATGTCCCAACACATTCACAAATCCGCTCATAACCACTGGAAATACAGACTAACATGCCATAACTTTCTGAAAGCTTATGAATTACTCTTTACGATGTACATAACTCCCTTATGATTATGATGCTTTTTGATGTCATTCTGAGCTGCTCAAGCCTATTTTTTATGAGTAGATGCACTTAGAAAAAGGATAGAAAAACGGAGCTAGCACTCAGATGTAGGGTTAAGTCTCCCCTACAATCTCAGGGTATCAGCATAATTTAATTCAATGCCATAAGGCGCGGATTTAGGATGATAGAGGATGTGTACAACTCAGACACTGCACAACATAGGGCCACTCAATGCAAAAGCTGTCATGGTAGAACTTGCCCACAGACAGAATATAACCACTCTATTAAAAATGACATAAATGAGGGTTATCCTATATGATCTGAAAGCCTGAAACCTTGGCTTTCATTAGGTATCAGAATATATTTGAGATTACAATTATTTCTTAGGGAAAATGTGATAACACTGAACTGGAGTAGAGAAACGGCCGTTTTCGCGGCCCTCAGCGGTACAGGTAAACACCCTACACTGTTTGCCTATGTTTCCATGTACTACTTACGTTACGCTTCCATATACTACTTAGGTTTGGACCCCAGCTCCCATTTCCGTTTATGTCATGAGTTAGATCAACCCATCTACGGAGCCATATAGGGCTGATTGCTGCGTTTCTTAATTATGTTCATGTCTAACTCAAGCTAAGATAATAATATCATATATAGCCACTGTCAACCCCAGGTGAGATGCAGTAGTTGACTGCTTGAAGTGTAGGTGGCGACACTGATTCAGCCTCCAGCGTTCCTCTCCCTGAGCAGCTCACCCTATTCTACCACACTAGGTCAACCTATATACATACCCTGCCTTTTTATATATCACAAATTCTACCATAAACACGCATTATATCGTTAGAAATGGTATGGATTTCGATAACAAATGATTTCCTCCTGACGATCATTGTAAAATGAGGAGGGTTGTTGTCACGATTTCAGGTTAGTATCGCGATAAAAAGTGGGAGTAGCTTGGAGCAGACGCCACAGCGCAGTGACAGCGGCCATGATAGTTGTAAGAATTGGAGGTTGGTGTGAGATCTCTATCCTACTGACATCATCTACAGTTATTGAGGTTATCTATGGATATTCATAACTATAATCGATCGACATATATTCAGAGCGTCAACCAACTGGGTGGTAAACACTATAGCTTGCCGCAATGGAGACGTTTGATTTACCCAGAGGTAGCTATGATGTGTGAGAAATAGATACGACTGTGCAAAGAATAATACAGATAATTATTCAGGAAGTTATATATATATAGGTCATAGGTAGCCTACTTATGCAAAGTATTTATATAGTATATAGAACACTTCTTAAAATAGTTATCTAGTGTATATATAATAAATAACAATATGTATTATATATTATATATATATAGGCAATGTCACTTTGCCGCCCTTACTCTCCACCATTATATCCAAGACAGAACGAGTCTGTCCTGATACACACACATATATATATATATATATATATATATATATATATATATATATATATATATATATATATATATATATATATATATATATACATACATGTGTATATAATCACTGTTCAAAAATGTGTGCCCATATAGACATTAGGTAACACAAAAAACTCGGGATGACAACCCACTATTGCCCAGACCTCAAATGAATTGGCGTATGATAACTGTACCTATCACCCAATGTCTATACATTTGTATAGGAATTTTATATGAACACCCATGTCGTGATCACACGGTCTCTATAGGGTGCTGATGTTAAGAGGTGTCACGATATCTAGGCGTACTGGAGTATGACAGGTATTCCCAACACAATCTGCTTCCTACATCGTTATACATCATCGCAGAGTAACTTGGAGAATATCTTGAAATAACCATGACCAAATGAGAAGTCTCTATCATTAGTCAATCCCTTTTCAAACTGATCGCTGATTCCAATAGAACAGTTCAATGTCATTTATCATTACAAACAGTCATGGGTATATATACATCATGGACTATTTCATTTCCTATTTCCATGTACATACAGATCTGCGGTTTAACAGCAATGATAGATGACTTATTTGGCTGACATGTACATATTTTTCTAACGTATTCATATCATTCTTTTGTTAGACTCTCATCAATACATCCATGCAGTGACGATCCAGACGTTGATTATTGGCGCTAGTTTGTAGCTTTGGAAAGAACAAATTAAGTGTTAACGGTTGCATAAGGGAAGTGGCATTTTACATAAGGACCTAGAAATATGTGAAGGTGTCCCCTTTATGTATATATCTATATATAATTTATTTAGGTTTAAAGCATGCAGATAGACATAAATACAGTTTGGCTTCATAAGTTGCAACCCAATCTTTATGGCAACATTAGCCCTAACACTAAAACCACATTTATATGATATGCTTATAAGTTATGTATTTTTAGATTATAGTGCAATGTAGCCTAAATATGTTTAAATTCATGTCTCGCCTACTTTGGGATAAGAGAGTAAGTGGAGGATTCCTCATGTCAATAGATTGTTAATAAATGACCTAATTAAGACGAATATGCTTTCTGATTAAGCCTTTGAAACTGAACCTCTGCATGGGCACTCACAATGCCCAGACTGCAAACATTATGTTAGAAACGTGTAATTAAAATCTCTAAACAAAAAGGGATGTCAATATGAAACAAAGACCCATAGATTTGACTACTACTCAGCCCGTCATGCATGGCTGAGCTCAATGAAAACCCAATTAATGCAATTAACAGTGGGATAATGGTGAAATAGCATCAACACCTGCTCCCATAGACAATATTATGGCTGGTGCATATGGAGCCCCGGGGTGGGAGTCCTGATTCATTAGACGCTACATTCCACCTATGCGGCAAAGTTATTTCTGCCGTTTAAGGGCCGCATAATGCTTTAAGTTTAATGCAAGTGACACTGACGAGTTACTCGCCAGGGCTGCATTTATGCATCATGTCACCCAGAATGACTCCCCTCTTTAGGGGAGTCCATGCAGGCTGCCTAAGGGAGCCTAGGTGACTACCTGACTGACCTAGGGGAGTCACCTAAAGGAGTCACCTAGCTCCCTAGCTCACATAAGGGAGTCAGATAAGAACCTGGACTCCCCTAGGGAGGGGAGTTATTCTGGAGGCAACCTAGACTCCCTTTTGACGCTGTTTCTTCTCTCTGTGTAGCGGTCAGTCAAGGAATGCATGTCAACCTAGTTGGACAACACATCCATACAGACGCTGGAAACTATCCAAAGGTTATTTCAGCAAAGTTGACTATAGCAACCTAGATAATTATATAAACAGTATTATTAAGTCTTTCAGTCAAGTGTACTGAATTCAAATTAATTTAGTACATTCTCTTTCTTGAGGGGGGGGGGGGGGTAAAACATATATGTGGCAATGAATTCTACCTTTTCAATTTGAACCCATTGTTAAAATATCAAATAATAGGCGAAAAAGTATGATGGCATATGCCAATATCTTATCAGTAGAGATATTCATTATATATAAGATTCATCATTTGTTTTTTTGTTGAATTTGGGTTTATTGAGTAAAGATGGACGTTTGGATTTAAATCTAGTATCCATCACATTATTAGAAGCTGGTAGGGGCCTACTCTAACCCCCTAATCCCACTGTCATTTCATCCACCCACCTTAATCACTCTTCTTTCCCAAATATAGAAAGGACTGGAGTCCCTATAACCTAATTGATATTACAAAACATGTTCTTTCCAAGGGAAGATGTTTTTACAGCCCCTAGTGAATGGTATTCAGAAATAGCCATAACAACCCGCCACCCCTCCACCCCCAAATATAGAACAGTCCCAAACCTGTATACGCGTCTCAATTTAATCAACCTCTAGGGATGTAGTACCCCTAATTGAATGGGATATTAATTAACTAGCAATATATGATTGACAGGTGCGATACACTGTAGTATTATTATGAAACAGATATAGTAAATGGTAATCAGTTCAATACTAGGCGGCAAGACTCCCCTGTAGCCTTTAACACAGGCACAAACGCCGTCCCCGAGCAAAATTATAACTTTTTAATCCGTTAACCAGTAGGGCAACGCATGACAAAATCAGTTCAATTATGTTTTTCCAGATTTTAATTGTAGCAGGACGCCGATTAAAAACCAGGACGTTGGGGGGTTTTTAGTCTGAAAAGTAGTGGTCATTTGTGAATTATGATAATTTGGAAATAAGAAGTGTTCTTTAATAACCCCTGCTCTTATCCTGCCCCTCCATAAATACGACTCGATAATGATAGCTGCAGCTCGGATGTACAGGCCGCATTGGGTGGCCTCTAGAGACCAATTTGTATAGCCAACACAAATAGCACTAGAGATGACTATACTTCATTTGAACACTGCCCACAACGTGCCTTTAGAAAATACGATTCCAGGGAATACGATTCATTTGAGTCGGACTCGATAAGAAGGGCTGCGCTGGGGGATAAAAAAACGAGCTCTCTCGGCTCATTTTTCAATTAAGTCTTTCATTGATGATCGGGGTTTTTAGTAGGGGTATTTTTTTCACCCACTGCATCACGACTCCAGCAGAAAAATGCGGTAATTGTTGAGAAGGAGAAGGCTTCATAAATAGGTTTGTAGTTGACAAGAGCAGGTAAGGCATTATAAAGGTTAGTATTACTGAGACCTATTGTGATAGGCTTGTAAGTCTACACATATAGGCCTTCATTGGTTTGAAATCCTGATAGATGATAGCACAATAAAGCCTTAAGTATTCAATTCACATCTATACATAATTTTATTTTCTTTAAATTCAATGTCTACACATATATTGACGTCCATAGGACATTACATCAAAAACATATTGATACTTCATCCGTATTAGTTTTATGAGAAGTTCTGGTGATTGGCAGCATTACTATGGCTTATTGAGTCAAGAAACTACATGTATAGCTGTTTCTTATTGATTCACTTCAGGCTTACACCTGCCATTATATAACTGGAAATTGAAGAACACACACACAAGGCTGATCTATTATATTCAACTGAGATACAGAACTTAATCTTTATGTATGGAAAACACATTGGCCTTGTCCCACAAGTGTATCCCATGTCTTAAGTGAAGACTAAGGTGGGCGGGTAGACCATATGTTACCTTGCTGTTTACACCCCCTCACCAACCACCTAACCCCTACCTGCTGTCAGCAAGGTGCCTCATCTATACATCACTATATCCACTTACAACCTACAAACACTCCCCTCAGATTTACCTCTTTAATTCCCAGTTTCATGCTTGACTTGGAGACACTGGGCGACAATAGGACCAGTTGGATGTTTGCACCAGACTCACACCAGGGGGCCCCGTGGTCAACCGGAAGCTATTGTCCACCCTTGTCCTTTTTGACCTTCAGGTCGACCCCCTGCGGAGTCAAGGTCAATGCCCCCAGCAAAGCCCTCCGATGACCACTGCCCCTTGTTGTCAAGCACCTAGGGTGACTGGACATGAATGGTCAAGGCGTGGGGAGGGGTCAGGGATTGGGGGTGGGAGATGGGACGCAGGGTGGCAGGGGTTGGGACCAGGGGTGGGTCTTATGGTAGGGATTTGTGTGCCGGATGAGGAGGGAGGGTGTGTGTGTGATAAATAGGGCGATTTGTCATAGTTGTAAAACGCGTCCCCAGGATGGACAAACAGACTAGTTTGTGTTTTTTTTTATAGAAAGGGGCATTGCTTCATGGAGAATAGGCCAGTGTGTAAAGGTATAAGGGGTTGCCTTGTTGATCTACTGCGAATCAGCATTGAATATGCAATTTTTCATTTACTTGCAAAATCTTTGGATGGCTTTAAATTCATATGTAAGCAGAGGGGCCTCATTTCTGGCCTCATAACATTTTAGGCTCAAAGTTGATTTTCAACGATCAGAAATACTAAATCACATTGTCAAGATACAGAGTTTATGTGAAGAACGTCTCTATTACCCAATGAAGTTAAATTGTTCTTCAAGAAAGTATTGTTCTTGAGCGAAATGGCAATTTTGGGTAAATATGACTACTAGTTGTTTAAAAAAAACATAATAGGAGGTTTATTAATTACAGGCCTATGGCACTCTGTCTGTCATTTTAGAAGTGGGAAATCCTTAACAAATGCAGACTTGATGAAAAGGGATCTCTCTGCCTGCATTTGAATAAAGTTTAAAAAGGACATAAAAATGACAAAACTGAAAAAGGGTGGACAAAACAGCATTGCCTACTTCACAACAAATGCCTATTCACACGACTTGGAAAGAACACTAAACTTTTACCTAAAAAAAGTCGTTGAGAAATATTTCTTGTCCAATTATTAATTATTTATTGATTGCCACATTCAGATTCTCATTCCCCACCCCTCCTTCCTACCACATTCCTCCACAAGCACTACGCCCCTTTCTTTTCTCCCCTCACTGCGAACATTCTGCCTTAATTTCCGCCATTTTATCTTCTCATTTTCTCCTTCCTCTAAGTTGAAACCAAAAAAACGTTGAAAATCTGGCCAAAACAAGTCTCCGTTTTAATCGAATCACTCTGCAGTTTTTCTTAGATCCCTTGTACGGAAATAAGTTATTGATCTAAAACGGTCTGTGGTACTGATGGTATTCCAGATTTTATGAATTATTTATAGAGATTAATTATTTATTTTTCAATACGTCAACGATTTTGTGATGCTTGGGGGGATGGGGAGGAAGACGGAGTGATAAGAAGAGGAATCTTTAATTCCCACTCCTCATAGTGCCAGGCTGGGCCCGCCTTATCATTTAAGGACATTGTTTATTGAATATCGAAGTCGTACCACAGATAAAAACCAATCTCTCATCTTCTCTGTTTCAATCAAAGCCCTCCCATATGAAGTTTGTGCCAGTGATTTTACCCAGGCCCTTCGGCTTCTATACTGTGAAATATTAGACACCAATATCAGATTCATGAGTTGGGGAAATGGATAAAACAAATTTTATTTCTTATAATCCTCCATTAGAGAGGGAACTTGGGGACGCTGTTACTGATTGTACTTCCACGACCATCAATATTATATCAGGCCAAAACAAAGCAGGCGTTGTGAGGGGAATGCAGGCTGTATTTTGTTTCTTAAAGATGGAAGTCCTTTTTACAATAGTCATAATTATAGAAACATTATACACTTCCTTCCCCCTGTCCCCTCTCATACAAATACATGCATAGTTAACATCTCTAAAGCCTGTTCACGTTAAGGCACATTAGGAGGTTTGTTTGTTGCATATTTCTTGTGTTTTATTTAACCTGTTATCAGGCTCAGGTATGAGTTTGAGGGGAATGTGCGATAACTGAATTACTCTGGCATCTCTATCACAAATATTTGCCATAGTTAACATACGAATTATTGTATATACATTAATGTTTTGGAACTCCTCTACAGCCCACGAATGCAATTCCATTGTAATGTATATTAAAGGGACTACTGTATCAAAAGAGGCCTGTGACATAACACTACAATTTAATGACCAAATAGTACTCGAGCTAATGCATAATACCTCATGACCGTCATGATGCATATGGATACATGCAGCCCTGGCAAGCCTACTTGCAGGGGCTGCATTCATGCATCATGCCATCCCTTTGGCTATGTATCAACTCTTGAGAGTCGGCATGATGCTTGACTTTACAGCGCTGATGAATAACTCACAATGGCTGCATCCATGCATCATAACGACATAGGGTTTAGTGCATTGATATACAATGTGGCCCATGAGGAGTTGATTAACATAACTGTGTAACGCACCCCAGGACCACCATCTAGTATCATCTTCAACTATAACATGCATCTACATAAGGAATAGTCTTCAGATAGCGGTGTTGGACCCAATGTAGATTTAAACATTTCAACACTGCGTGACATGATACGGCGAATGGCATATATTACCATACTATACACAGAGATAAATGTGAGCGTCACTGAAGGCACATATCTCGACCAAGTACATTGGTGTGTTTTTTCAGGTGAGGGAATAGAACAAGAAACGCATGCTTTGTTGTTATTGTTGTCATTGATGATGTTGGCCTATCTCGGGGTCATCTTACATGCATACACCATGCCCACCATGATGCTTGAACGTATTGTTAAACTAGTTACTCGCCAGTGCTGTATTCATGCATCATGGCGATACAGGGAATAATGAATTAAACCATTATGTGACTCTTCAATAACAGGTTAGATCATACATTTTAGAAATGCTGTTGCTATGTGATTTTGTTGCATGGAGAAATACTGCTGAAATTGAACAGCGCCAATTCCCAACCAGTCCTTCCTCTAACAGAATACAATATTGAACCACTGAGGCGTTTTTGGGACTCATCAATCCTAGTAGGGAAGGAGCAAAATGTCCTTTCTAAGGAAGGAGGGAAATTCATTTGAACATCCATCTTTCACCTTTAACATCTTAAACTCAATCTAGCGAAGTCTAAACACCGACCAAAATCAAAGTTTGATCACACCAGAAACTGCCAGATGAAGTATTGTGTTTTAATACCATGTCAACTTGCTCGTTTATGCAGGATTTTTCAATTAGATCTTATTTTAGTCAGACGCAGATTGGATGTCCAATACAAATTATTAAAGTTAATCTGACGCACTGAAGACGACAGCGCATGTAAATTAATTTAGAATCTATTTAGTTCTTTTTAACTGGCTGCGATTTTAGATGTTTCCCAATCAGCAACTCAATACGCATAGTTCGTGGAAGTTTGTTGCCTCGTCCACATGCTTGGCATCCCCATAGAAATGGATTGTTATAAAAACTTAAAATATTGGGGAAGTATTATATGTATCTTGCGATATTCTAATAATTTCCATGATACACTATCGATTCCACCCTTTAAATAAGCAGCCGAGATGACTTATTGGACATATCAATTGACTGTTTGCTTCTCTTTGAGTTATTAAACCGAACGATCTGCATAAAGGATGAGCCAATAAATCCCCCTCGAAAGATATGGGATTTCAACAAAATAACATACATTCAGTCAATTATATGAACAGTATATTGAACTATAAAAGCAACCCTCCGGCTTCTTGTTGCAAATAAAAGTATGATCTCGAGGTATATACTGTGGTATACCCCACAATTGTCCATATTGAACGCTAAGAAAATGTTACACCGAAGTTTGAAAGTTCATCGAAGTTAAACTTTTGAAAAGTCATATATATCCTGATGATATGACTACGCATGCGGTTAAAATTGTAGTGTAGACATGTTTATGAAATAGAAACTAAAATAAGTTATACAATAACATATGATAATGCTCATAACTTAGCTAGCTGCATACCTACTTTACACAGAGAAAAGTGAAGGAGTTGCCATGACTCTGACAGCCAGTGTCACAGTTTGTCCCCCACACGTGCATTAACTAGGTCATTCCATTCTCCAGACAGATGTTCTGATATATTACTAACAGTGTGGGAAACCATTTGACTACCACCTGCTGTGTAGGGAGCACTAGGGACAATCTGAGTGAAATTAGATGCCCCAAATGGTGCAGACCTTACTTATATCCTGATTCAGTGACACACTGCTATTCCAGAACCTAAGAAGTACTTTATATTTGAGATTTTAAGCATTTTTGTGTTTGTCTACCACCTCCTATGTCATCTAACAGGGGGCAGTGCAGACATCCAGAGTGTCCCACACTGTACCTCACTATAGGCAACCTCGGTTGTGAGAGTGTATTGACCCAGTTTATGCACTTGGTCCCCCACGTGCCTCCGTTCTGGAAGAGTCAATCACAGTTGACCCGTCAAAAGAGGGGGAGTCAAAATCAATACTTGAATACATGAGTGGCATGTAAGGTGGATTGTGCACTGCCTGACCCTCAGGTGAGGGTAGTTTTAGCGACAATGACTCTCACTTTTCTGTGTGTGTAGTGGCTCTGGCTTGTGGTAGCCACTGGTACTAAACTAGAATTGGTTGCCCCATCAGGTGGTTTCATATGCAACTATTATGAGAGTCAACATATTCAAGCTATCCAAAGGCCAAGGGGTATGACTGGAGTAGTTGTGACCCCTCCACCAGAGTCCTCATGACGCTGCTACCAGAGTCAAATAGAGCTGACGATGGTAAAAGAGTCATGGCGACGCCTTTACTTCTCTTTGTGTACCTACCTACCTACCTACCCATCTACCTAGGTAATTTGAAAATGGCATAACTGGTTGCCTTGGAAACCAAATCTTTCTGAAATGTTAGTTTTTTTGCTGCGTTTCATCACTCAAACAGCCATTACAGGTAGCCACTTTATGGTTCTCGTGTAGAAACTCCATAGAAAGTGTAAAAACAAAAGTCTGCTTCGTCTGAGCTTTCATTGGTAGCGGCAGCCCTTCTACTTACCAAAATGTAAACCTGTAAAGAGTCCACCGAAATGTCAGAAATCACTTTTACTACAAGTCAGTTAGAATGTTGCTATCTGTACCCTTTAAACACTATGAGCCAGAAGTCAATGGGACAAGCGATTTCCAAGCTATCAAACTTTTGCAGAGAAGCCAAATGTTCTGTGTCTGTGTGCCCATGATTGGACATAATAAGTAAAACAGTTTCGGCCATCACACTATAATGCTTCACTTCAGGAAAGTATAGCATTTGGTCTACCAAACAGGTTTCAGGCTAGATACAGAACCACCTCAAAGGGCTTCAAAAGAGTTTCCCTCATACTTATATTTTGCTCCATATACCCGGGCTTCCAGTGAGGAAATTGGGGGAGGGGGGGGGGGCACAGACAAAGTGGAAAAGGTACCTGGCTTAACCCTACACCTGTAGCGCTTTAGTGCACTAAGCTAATTTAATGCTCTAGAAATACGCACTGTGACACCCCATTGTCAAAGTATAGAAAGCGAACTAGGTATACCGCTATTCATTATGATATTCAAACGTTTCAAATGTAAAGAGAATAGGGTTCAACATTGCTATCATGGGAATGTTAACTAAAGCTAATGCTCGGATATTCAGTTGTTTCTATTGGTCTCACTTAAATATTCAGTTAATAATATTAACCCAGACGCTTAAGCCTGTGCGCCCTACTGTCTCCTGTGTCCGCTGAATATTTTCTGGGCCACCGGCTGAGAAATTGAAGACGGTGGCCATTGAAAAAGATTTCGTTCAGATGTTTGTGATTCACAAGAAGTTTTGTCTAAACTAAATTAGCCCCGTGAATCACACCGGCGTGGACTGGTGATCGGGGAAGGGGTGGCGGAGGGGCTTGGAGGTGGGGTGGGGGAGGGAGGGATTTGGGGGAGGAGGAGGTTGTGCACTAGGGGGTGGGGCAAAAACCTGGGTCGATGACTCATTCGAATGTCGTCTGCTTTCCTCAGTGAACGCTGCACAGACGCCGTCTCAGCCCAGTTCTCGCTGAGCACGAGAACTCGCAAGATCTCGCGAGAGAGCAACAGCCCTCTGCGCGTGCGCGCGGTGTTCTCACCTGGCTGAGATCAAGGGAGTGGGAGGGAAGGAATGGGGGGTGGGGTGGGGGTGGGGGCGTACTGGTGTGAATAAGGGAGCAAGACAGAGGTAATGACGTAAGGAGTGAAGTAAAACAATAGAAAGAATCAAATAGAAAGGCTTGGAATTTGGAGGTAGAATGGTAGATAATTATGGTGGAATGTCTTGATAGATAGGTAACATGGCAGAAATGTGCAGTTTAGGCCTCTGTATGGTCATAGGTATATGGCCATGTAGAGGAGTATGGGGAGATCCATAGACCTCGAGCAATACTAGTATAGGCTCTTAGGTCTATGATTGTCTCAGTATACGGGCTCATAGCAAAACTTCTTTGATATTTTCCAGTTCTATAGGCCCTACTGCCTTTTATTATTCCAAATCAGCAACACTCTTTGCAAGTGACCTGTATGGGACCAATACTTTAAAGGTCATACATAATGCACACGGTATTAACCAAATACCAATCTAATGATATATTGGTGCTTAGATAATCAACATTATTTAGTATGATATTATATCACATTCATATCAATAATATTGATAAATCACGTTACTTTGAGTAGGTCTGCCTGTTAAACTATCTGCATTTGAACACTATTTTGCACAGCCTACATTCATCAATAAGGTACTATTTAACGTGCAGTACAGTCGCTTTGAATAAATCCGACCTGCTCCACCGTACAAAATACCACGAGCAAAGGGAGCTGTTGTCATTTCTTGCCTCAATGCCAAATTAGAAAGTTTACCTGAGCGTAACTTGATATCTGCATATCTATATGGAGTTAAGAAATAATTCCTCTCATTCATCTTCAATGTTCTGTAATAAAATCTGTTTTAGAAGCTTGCCTGGGAAGGTTTTGTCCTCTAGATGCAGAGTGGGTAATATGAATATGAGTCTGAATTGCTGGGGGCCAAGTCCCTACTATGTCCATTATTTTGAATATAAATAATTGTTTGGTCCAACCTCATGGCTTAGATGAGGAATCAACATCTAATATTACTTTTGACAATGCCTCAGATGAGCGCACGCTATATATTATTTTCTTAATTTCAATAAAATCGTGTCTCATGTCTCAAAGGGGATTATATTTTAGTCCCATTCTGAGGTCCCAGTACCTGCTGCTGACATGTCAGATGCTGCCTATGTTATTCGACCATGGACGCTTTTTGTGGGGAAATAAGGTTTAGAAACTAACTTACTTCATTTCATTCTCGGCTCTTTCATCTTTGGTCTATTCTGTATTTTTGTTGTTGTAGTGGATACTTTTGTTTGGCTACAAGTGCGCACATTTCCTCTCTTCGGTTAATCAGATATTCGTACCATGTGAAAGGGAATGAAGTATTGTGCAGATAATTGCTTATTCCACAAATCATCATTGATATATCATAACTCTCCAACCTACCTGTAATCTTCTATCCTCATCCTACACAACCTAACATTCTTTGACGAGCTGTACCCGACCTGGGCCACCGCAATGGCTTGTTTAAGCGCAGGGTATTCGAATAAGCACAGGTCTCGAATACGCGCCGGGGGTTTAGGGGTATTGAAAGAAGTATCTTGAATAAGTTTTGTATAAGCGCCGGGGTTACAGTGGTATTGGAATTTAGAAGGGTTCAGGCGTTTAAACGAAACACTACGGCATCTGCATATCTCTAATTGCCATGTCCTACATTGTACACACGTGCACTTTATGTACATGCATCATGCCCCCAACCCTCCAGTTACCTGTCTAGTCCACCCGCAGGTCTTTACCCCCAGCCCTACCCTGTCGGTTATCCCACACCCCTCACACCTCTACGTACGGGCATCCAACTGAGTGTAGGCCTACGTCGGGGGGGTGTCTATATGCAGTAAGTATACCAAGTTGGCGGGTGTAAGTAGTATGTAAAGTTGGCAGTTGTAAGTAGTGTGTAAAGTTGGCGGGTGTAAGTAGTATGTAAAGTTGGCAGTTGTAAGTAGTATGTAAAGTTGGCGGGTGTAAGTAGTATGTAAAGTTGGCAGGTGTAAGTAGTATGTAAAGTTGGCGGGTGTAAGTAGTATGTAAAGTTGGCGGGTGTAAGTAGTATGTAAAGTTGGCGGTTGTAAGTAGTATGTAAAGTTGGCGGGTGTAAGAAGTATGTAAAGTTGGCGGTTGTAAGTAGTATGTAAAGTTGGCGGGTGTAAGTAGTATGTAAAGTTGGCGGGTGTAAGTAGTATGTAAAGTTGGTGGGTGTAAGTAGTATGTAAAGTTGGCGGTTGTAAGTAGTATGTAAAGTTGGCGGTTGTAAGTAGTATGTAAAGTTGGCGGCTGTAAGTAGTATGTAAAGTTGGCGGTTGTAAGTGGTATGTAAAGTTGGCGGTTGTAAGTAGTATGTAAAGTTGGCGGTTGTAAGTAGTATGTAAAGTTGGCGGTTGTAAGTGGTATTTAAAGTTGGCGGTTGTAAGTAGTATGTAAAGTTGGCGGGTGTAAGTAGTATGTAAAGTTGGCGGTTGTAAGTAGTATGTAAAGTTGGCGGTTGTAGGTAGTATGTAAAGTTGGCGGTTGTAAGTAGTATGTAAAGTTGGCGGTTGTAAGTGGTATTTAAAGTTGGCGGTTGTAAGTAGTATGTAAAGTTGGCGGTTGTAAGTAGTATGTAAAGTTGGCGGTTGTAAGTAGTATGTAAAGTTGGCGGTTGTAAGTAGTATGTAAAGTTGGCGGTTGTAAGTAGTATGTAAAGTTGGCGGTTGTAAGTAGTATATAAAGTTGGCGGTTGTAAGTGGTATGTAAAGTTGGCTGTTGTAAGTAGTATATCAAGTTGGCGGTTGTACGTAGTACACCAAGTTGGCGGTTGTGAGTGGTACACCAAGTTGGCGGTTGTAAGTGGTACACCAAGTTGGGGGCTGTGAGTTGTTCGCGGTTTAGCACTGGGTTCAAGACCATCTCCTTCCACGAGCCTAGTAATCTTCCTTACCTTTTTATTTACACGGGTCAACCTTTTTAGGAACAGCATACCACAGACATGATCCTATCCTGCCTTGCTCTGCACGCCCTTGCCCTGTTCTATCCTGCCTTATTCTGCACGTCCCTGTCCTATCCTAACTTGCTCTGCACGTCCCTGTCCTATCCTACCTTGCTGTATACATTTCTGCCCGGCCCTATCCTGCCTTGCCCTTCACATCCCTGCTCTGACCTATCCTGCGTGATCTGCACGCCCCTCTCCTATCCTGCCTTGCTCTGCGTTCCTGTCCTGTCCTATCCTGCCTTGCTCTAAACGTCCCTGCCCTATCCTGCCTTGCTCTGCACTCCCCGCCCTGTCTTGTCCTAGCCTGCTTAATCTATGGCAAGTCATGGCCCATCCCATAGCATGCCTAGCTACTTTGCATGTCACCCCCTGTAACAATGCAGTGCGCTGGCCTGGCTCGTATTTTCCTTTCGTATACAACACATTGGGAGTTTATACAATGTCATGTAGTCCGATTAAGTATCTATAGTGGCAAGGGGTAAAGTTTGTAGTTTCCTAACCAAGTATTATACATGTATATTCGTGGACAGTAACGCCTTATTTGCTCTCCCAAGCACTGCCTCCTCCTACCTACCTTCCCCTGCCCTAAACCTCCTGTGCCCCCTCCCTCCACCATACACAGCCCTGCCTCCGTGACTGTGTTCTGTAAGTAGTATACAAAGTTGTGCCTTACCTCTGGGTTTAAACTCTTCTTCATCTGCACGTTTACCCATAGCATCTACCTGATATGGCACTGTGTAAAACCACGTCATCCATAACTAGTGTACTATACGTGCTCAGTTCACATGGGTACTACTTATGGAGTTAAAGTCAGAGTACAACTTGTAATGTTAACCCGTGAAGGGCTGCATAGTGCTAGTCTACACGCCAGGCCTGCATTCATGCATCACGCCGACACTTGAGAGTGTATCAACCGTTATTATACCGCATCGCTTTGGTGTTCAACTTTGGCATTCAAATGAAAAAGTTCCCTTGTAACAACGTTCTCTATGGCCGCCATGGTGATTATCATATTGGCGAGCTACTCGTATCGAATATCATATATCATGACGATAAAGAGAATATTACATTAAAGTATTATGCGGGCCTTAAAGGGTTAGTTTCCCAACTGCATATGTATGCGTATTTACCCATCAAGTCCGCGAATACAGTGTTAAGCACCGTTTGCCATGGTATCTTATAAAACTGTAAATAATATTGCGTGATCATGTGCGTCAACAGAGTACACCCTCAGAAAAGTGAGAGTTATTGTCGCTAAAACCACAATGACTCTCACTTTTCTGTGTGTGTACCATGGCATAGATGGAGCTTTGTAACACAACATGGCACAACTTCCCAGTAAACAGAAAACGTTATACAACGTTTCTCTATGACTCCCTATCATGGCATAACGTTATATAACGTTACAACGTTATTTTGATGTAACATAACGTATTTCCCGTTAGCTGGGTTGTATGTATCTGTATACAGAAATATGACTGAACATCCTTCACTTCTAATTTGGGTCCGAAGGTCCCCTGTCCCAATCTATCTCTATCCCAACACCATATATAGTCTAATGGAAGTGATAGGGATATATTGCATTCTTTCGTAGGATGCTGGCAATATGACTCTGTCTCACCAAAATGATGCAGGTCTGGGACTGCCTGGCGTCTATATGACATGATGGCGTCTATGTGACAGAATAGCTTTTAATGGCCATATTTCCTACCCTTATTGTATTTTGTTATTTCCAAGTTATAGATTATATGGCCCCACTAATTCATTACCCACATGTGAAATATCAGGTTGCTACCAATGCTATATCCAAGAGAAATATACCATCAGAGTTGAAAAGGTGTCTATATGACACAGTGGCGTCTATATGACACAGTAACATTTCAGGATTGTGTTTCCTACCCTTAATGTATTTAATTATTTCTGAGTTACACATTATATAGCCCCACCAAAACGTTATCCAGATGTGACATATTATGATCCTTACAGTGTTATAATCAAGGGAAATACAATATTGGGGTGGAAAAGGCGTCTATATGACACAATGGCGTCTATATGACACAGTAACATTTTAGAATCATATTTCCCACCCTCATTGTATTTGGTTATTTTAAAGTCAAATATTATATGGCCCAACTAATTTGTTACCCACAGGTAAAAAATCACGTTCATAAACTTGTTATATGCAGGAGGAATACAGCATTAGGGTGGAATATGTGTCTATATGACATGACGGTGTCTATATGACATGATGGCGTCTATATGACATGATGATGTCTATATGGCAAAATGACATATATAGGGTCTATTACCCCCAGTTCTTGTCTTTGTTCATTCTTCTCAACTCATGTATCCTACCTATACACGGAAACATCAGTCATATGTCAAATATAATGGTCCTTCCACCCTCCAGCAGTGATTAGGGGGGTTGGAAAGTGGCGTCTATATGACATGATGGCGTCTATATGACATGATGGCGTCTATATGACAAGGTGAAATGAGCACTTAGATATCACTGTAGTGAGAACTTGTGCATTTCCGAGGCATTATGTAACATACCTACACATAGGCAAAGGTCTCTGCTATTACATAGACGAGGCATTATCATCATAAGTCAATTAGGGTAGATGCAGTAAAACTGCAAAATTGTATAACAGGAGAAACACAAATGAAATAAAAAGTATAATTTCCATCCCCTTATCCTGTTATCTTAGCAGTGTATACCTTACATCTATTATCTTACCTGAGAGAATATAGATACACCCTGATTTTAAGATAAAAATAGACTGACCATTTTTGATTTCTTTTTTAATAAGGCCTATAGAGAAATTTGATCTAGCTTGTCATATAGACGCCAATAACCACAACATCCTTTGTTTGGGTGGTTACCATGGTAACCATGTACATATTTAAGAAAAATTAACTTCATAACATGATTCCCCTATACCTGTAGTAATTCCATGTAGAGGGATAAGGGCTTATTGAGGAAAAAAAATCTCTTCTTCTGGGCCCCAGACCTGCATCGTTTTCGTGAGACATAGTCATATTTTTTGTAGGGTGGGGAGGGTGAAGGAGAAACATAATTTAGCCCTGATTGTGTCCCCCTATCCTATCCACTGTCGCAGAAAATGCAGCATATACAATAGCTATCTAGCTACATGCGTGTATATGATCACCTATCTGACTATGCATAAATTATGAACAAAGCATTTGAAATTCATACAAATGCATCAAGGTAATAAAGACAATATTCTGATACTTTGTGTAACTTTGCACTCCCCTCTCTACACACACGTTTAATCCCCAAAACCACCTCCCCTTACACGCACTTAATCTCAGCACACGACGCCGCTCTTTGTTATTTACACAAATTACTTTTATTTCCCCTTAAGTGGCAAACTTAGCCCAAGGACGCATCTTAAATTCTACCTGGCTGGAACAGAACTCTGTTTTTTGTGTTTTAAATATTGCTGCACATCGATTAGATTCCTCCTTGATCTTTTAGAGATAACTTAGATAATGTTCGGTTTTAGTTTGCGTCGGCAACTTGCTGCGTGCCTCTGCTTGGAACATGGCGGATATTTATTTTATTTGTCTCCAAGCGGATGTCTACATGGACTTTGTGAAGTATTTGGTGCAGGCAGAAACAAAAGAGAACAAAATGATCTCTACAAAGGTCTGAAATCGCCAATCTCATGTCTCTGTCTTTTTTAGATGGTGCTGTTTGGGTGGTAGTCCGACAACAATGAATTCCCCTCTTTTGTTATTTTCATCCTTAGATTCAGAGAAATCATTGCGGATTTCCATCTGTTGTCAATCAATTCAAAATATATAGATCTTAAGATTTGCAATTATTCGCGAAAGATTGAACCAATGTAAGAAAAGGTTGGGAATTGATGTCTCTCATCTATTAATAATCATTATTAACTTCTTTGAGGAAAGAGCTATGCATGACCTTACGCTGTATACCCAGGGTACCTTGATGCTTCTGCGCACAGGGGGTTGAAAACAACTGGTTGGCAACCCTTTAAGGGCTGCCATTCGCCACCAAGATGCACGAATTCAGCCCTGGTTAAGTCTCGGTAGGGCTGCATTCACACACCATAATGACCAAGGTCACGTTAAAGCACTATGCGGCCTTTAGATGTTAGCTTAAACAGTTAAAGGCCGAGATATTGCTGCCCATACAGCAAGTATTGGAGTGGGGCCCTATAGGCTATATATATATTATATGCAATGAAACCACGATAATCCGGCCGTCAAAAATCCGGCACCCCCGAATAACCGGCTACTTTGTCAGGGACAGTTCTATACACAAGCATATTTATATGATTCAATAATCCGGCAGATACAAGATCCGGCCATTATTTTACTGCAACGGGGATGGTCGGATTATCGAGGTCTTACTGTATATATATATATATATTATATATATATATATTTATACAGTAAGACCTCGATATATAATATATATGTATGGTATCTGACTGGATAACAGTAATATATTTGGAGCAGCGGCAACTGGTGGTTCTCTAAGTATAATCCAGGTGGCGCCCCAAGCTGGCCCCACCTTTCCATTTCCGCCCACCGCTCGCTCAGTCTGTTTGAAGTAGCCGTTGGATTAGGTCAACTTTTTTCTCTGTGCGTCATTTATCAGTCAATATGCCCAAATTTTGTGAGGGCTGTAAAGAGGAGTTTGACGGACGCAGGTCAGATTGCCCCTACTGCAAAGATGACCGGGAATACAGGGAGCAAAGGGAAAGGAGACAAAGTGAACTGGATGACCGAGCAAAGGAGGAAGAAAAGGAGACTCCGCCGGCGGCTACAGGTGGTGCTCCAGGGAGCTCAGGAGGTGCTCCAGGGGGCTCCAAGCCTAAGACCCCCAAGGGTACCACCAAGACTGATCTAGATCAATCTTTGCACGAACTGGAGGACTTATCAGCAGTCTTAGAGGAGTTTAACAAACTCTCTCTTGACCTGAACGCAAGGATGTCTAAAATGGAGGGCACAATGGTCCAAATGATGGCTCGTATGCCCGAGAAACAAGATGGCGCCCACCCGGGCCGGCGCCCTTTCAACTTCAGGACCCCGCACCCTGGTGCCCAGCCCGAGGTGCCTCCAACCAGGGTCCCGGTCCCGGACTTGGAGGAACCTGGTGATGAGGGAATCGACCCGGCAATCATGGACGGTGCGGAAATCGACGTGGGAATCGACAATCTGGGAGGCAGATCCATGCAAAGTCTGAGTAAGTTCGATCTGCGCAGATTTTTACCAGTTGCTGAAAGGAGACGTCCACTTCAGGTGGATAACCCTGAAAAACTTATTTATCTGTTAACCAGACTGATGGAGGACTTATCCATGAGAGGGTATAACATCACAGGCCTTCTCCAGCACATCTCGTATATTTCTTGGATGGCATCTACGGGGATATATGCCACCGAGGCCCTCGTTGAATACGACTATGAAATGCGTGATAGGGCCAGAGAGTTTGGCTGCAAGGCCTTTGTGGGGGGTGACACTCACTTATCCAATATGTATTTGGGTACCAGTGGTACAAAAGCCCACAGGTACCAGTCCAGCAAAGGTCCCAACCCTCGAGGCCGCAGTCAGGGGTACAACCAGGGGTCAGGGTCAGGCAGACGTCAGCCCCTGACAGGGTGGAGGAGGATTGCCTCAGAGAGAGGGATCTGCTTTGATCACGCCCAAGGCCATAGGTGTGATGGGTGTAGGTATAGACACAGTTGCACTTGTGGATCCAGTGATCACGGTATGCTGAATTGCCCCCATTATCGACGGGGTGGAGACAGGAACGGCGACCAAGGCGGCTCAGCATGACTCCACAAGCCAAACAAAGACGTAAGCCGGATTATAGACTGTGAAATTGATCCGTATACGTGTATTGTTGACGGGATTAGCCCCTGTGTACGGGAAAATGACTTGTTTGTCACACCAGTGACAGCGTGTGATAACTTTGTTGATTCTGATGGAGGCCGCCATGTTTTACGAGGCCCGCTGCGCGATTCTGAATTCTGTGTACTTGACGACAAAAAATTTGTTGAAAATTGTAGACATTCGCCCGTAAATTCAAACGGTACTAAATGTGATGGGAATAATGTCGCCAGGAAACCTGCCGACATTATTTTTCAGGAAGATTGCAATTATGATATTTCTGGCGAAAATGGCACGGTAAATAGTGAGGTTGTGGGAATCGCGTCGAGCCGTGTTGACGAGCCGCGCGATTCAGGTTCTGTGGTACATAGTCAAATTAATTGTGACGAAAATGTGGAAGTCTATCCGGGAGCTCTGTACAACGGGTGGTGCGAAGAGAATTTTGTCGCCAAACAGGCTGGCGACAATATTGCTCGGGAAGATTTGGGGAGAATGGGTTCGGACAATAATTGGGCGACTAAATGCAACAAATTGGGAGTCGCGCCGATCCGTCTACTTGAAAACCAAGATGGCGGTGCACGGGTGGAAATTTCTTGCGTTCACGATTCGCTATGGGAAACTTTGCCGGAATTTGTGAGTATTACTACGGAATTTACAGTATTGAACAGATGTGTTGATAGTTACAATTGTACCCGTCCTGTGGCCGCAGTAGAAGTGGTCCCGGGGGGTTGGTTGCCCGTGTGGCAAGCATGTATTAGTGGTACCTGTCACTGTATGTACATTGTAGAAGGAGTGGAGTGTCAACTAAGACCCTGCAGATTCGCAGCAAAAGTGTTAGACTTCAAGGGAAGAGTGTGTACCAATGATATGAAGGTGTTGACAAGTGTGTACCGTGGTTTCCGCATAGTTGACCATGGCTGTGTTTGTAAATATTCATGTACAAACTATCAATCATTGTTGGGGTCCAAGTTCAAGGGGGACATGGGTAGAAAAATCAAACAAGAACTCATGGAAGGGAAAGTTTGTATGGTCAGTAAAAGACCCAGATGTGTTCACGCTATGGGGGGGGGGGGGGTAGAGAAGTCAGATGGGTCACTCAGGCCTATAACAGACTGCTCTATGCCAGATGGGGAAAGTATCAATAATTTCATGGGGGAAACTTGTGAGAAATTTCACTATAAATCTCTTGATGATGTTGTTGAGTTGATTACAATTGACAGTGCTTGTGCAGTTACGGATATTGACAGCGCGTACCGTTCGGTAACTGTCCTCCCCTCCCACAGAAAATTTCAGGGTTTCTGCTGGGATTTGGGGCAGGGTAACCGGTATTTTGAAGACCTTCGCTTGTGCTTTGGGTTGGCTTGTGCACCTTATCTGTTTACTCTGTTATCCGACTTTGTTGTTAAAGTAGGTAGCTTAGGACCGTTTGTCAGGTGTGTCAACTACTTAGATGATTTCCTTGTGACTGACAGTACTATTCAGGGATGTCAGCAGGCTCAAGACGAGTTAGGGGCCACGTTGGAGGGCCTAGGTTTCAAGGTTTCTCAAAAGAAGCTAGTCCCCCCCGCCACATCTGTCAAATACCTCGGTATTATATTTAATACCGTGGATATGACCCTGTCCATTGGTCAGGACAAGTTGGACAGGGTATCTAAGGAGGTAGCTGAACTGCAAAGTGTCACCAAATGCAAGCGCAAGCGTTTGGAGCAACTTGCAGGTCTGTTGGCTCACTGTGCGACCGTAGTAAAAGGTGGTCGTACGTACACGAGGCGCATCTACGACCTACTTAAATGCACAGAAGGTCAGGTTGAAGTAGTATTGGACGAACTAGTCAAGCTAGACTTGAGCTGGTGGGCTCATTTCATGGTGTACTTCAATGGTAAGGCCCGGGTCTTAAATAGCGAAAGTCCAAGTTTTGAGGTCTTCACTGATGCTTCTTCTAAAGTAGGCTTCGGAGCCCATTGGGCCCATGGGTACACTTGGGGTTTGTGGGATGGTCTTGGCCATAGATGTGACCATGAATATCATCCCCCCCAGGAGGCCTATGACGACCATATAAACGAAAAAGAGTTATGGCCAGTCTTGGTTAGTTTGTCTAAATGGGGAAGTAACTGGCGTAACTCAACAGTCCAAGTTACCACTGACAATACTCAGGTCCTTGGGGTTCTCCGCACAGGTAAAAGTGGCAATGCCACAGCCATGGCTTGGGCTCGCGAATTATTCTGGTCCTGTTGTTTCTATAACATCAATATTCGCTGTAACTGGATCCCAGGAGTCGACAACGTGGTAGCTGACTCGTTGTCCCGACTCAACAATCCAGATTGTGTAACTATTTGTTCAGCTACATTACCTGACTTCACCGAATGTTGTTGTAGGGTTGTCAGATCTGATCCGCGACTGGGAAGTCCTGAGGGAGAACGCGGCCGCTGATAACTCACGTAGGGCTTATAAATCAAGGTGGAACCGATTCAGGACTTTCTGTGAGGATCACTACCTGTGCCCCCTACCAGCTACTGTGACAACCATGTGTTTGTATGTGACACACCTGGCTAAGACACTGACTTATTCTACTATTAAGAACTATGTTTCTTCAGTCTGGTTACTACATGACATTCAAGGAGTACCACATATAGACCCGAACTGTTATTTGATGAAGGAGACATTGGCCGGCGCAAAAAGGTCATTAGGTTGTCAGGTTCGCCAAGTAGATCCCTTATCTCCAGAGGATTTACTCCTGATTTACCGTACCTTGGATTTGTCAGTTGGGTCGGACCTAATGCTCTGGTGTGCCATAACTTTATGCTATAGATGTCTGTTTAGAGCAGGTCATGTGACCACTTCACCCCATACCCTCAGGGTCAAAGACTTATTATTCAGGGGTCAGGACATGGATGTTTTCATTACTAGTTCCAAGACAATCCAGTTTAAGGAGCGTGTCCTCCTCATCCCAGTATTGAACTCAGGGAACTCGCCATTGTGCCCGGTGGGTCACATCAAATCCTACTTGAATAGTACGGTGTTATCTAAGGATGACCCTCTGTTCCCATACTCATATCGTGCCTTCTGCACTGAGCTTCAGGCTAAATGTAAGCGAGCAGGTCTCACAGGAGATTATGCTACGCATAGTTTAAGGAGGGGGGCGGCTACTTATTTAGCCTCCTTTCTGCCTCTTCATGAGGTCAAACGTTATGGAGATTGGAAGTCTCTTGCTGTATTATATTACATATCTGATAATTATAAATGTCGTAGACTCAAAGATGTACTAGTATCTAATCATTGGGGTTCCTGGTAATTGGCAAAAGTGTTGTTTTTTTGGGCTTTTGGCCTTTATCTTGTCAGTTTGTATGTCAGGAATTTAGGCAAAAGTGTATCTATGTCTTTGTCATCCATGTCTATGTCTTCTTGTTATAGCGCTCAGTAATATATGTATGGTATCTGACTGGATAACAGTAATATATTTGGAGCAGCGGCAACTGGTGGTTCTCTAAGTATAATCCAGGTGGCGCCCCAAGCTGGCCCCACCTTTCCATTTCCGCCCACCGCTCGCTCAGTCTGTTTGAAGTAGCCGTTGGTTTAGGTCAACATTTTTCTTTTTGTTATAATAAAAAGGCCTTTATCTTGTCAGTTTGTATGTCAGGAATTTAGGCAAAAGTGTATCTATGTCTTTGTCATCCATGTCTATGTCTTCTTGTTATAGCGCTCAGTAATATATATATATATATATATATATATATATATATATATATATATATATATATATATATATATATATATAAATAAATAGATAAATCAGTAGCCTGCTCAGGCCCCTCTATAATCTGCATTATCCTCTTCCGGCCAGTCCGTCCGAGAGGTATCCTGAATAAAGGTGACCCTATCCCTCTACTGCAGTCTCCCAAACAGACGACTTTTTACAGAGTTCCCGCCTTTTTAGCAGAACGAGGGGAACCGACTCTTTCAATGTCCTAAGATGGAATATTATTTTAATACCTTGTCACCGTAGGTTTCCACAATGGGATTAATTGAAAATCCCCCTCTTGGTTTTTATAGTTATAATTCTATACGCCCCGACGACAGCCCAGGGGAGTACTAGGGGGGGGGGGGTGCAGTAGGGGGTCTAGTCGGAGCCGTGACTATTTCTAATACCCTGGATCTAAACCCAAAAAGTAGCCAAACGGGGGAGACTTGTGGCCGTTTTTCTACAATTTGCTCGTCGGTTGTAGACGCTATTGTCTTCAAACAACAAACGGAGATTGAACCTTTTTAAGCAGCTAATAAATACACTGCTCTACTCCCTCCTTGATATCGTTTCTCCATATTGCCCCCTTGTTTCATGCGTGATTGTAGTACAAATTTGCCTCACCAGGTGGCTGACTGGGAAAGCAAGATGGCGGCCATATGTCCCAGGGTTCCTCGTGTGATGACACATCGCAGAGAGATGTTTTAAGTTGTCTTTAGAAAATTAATGTAGCTTCTCTAGACAGGACCTGTTGGAGTTGTGTCACTACTGCGGTGAGAGAGATTAGCGTTTTGCTCTAGGGTTCATTAGAATAAATATGTGTTTTTTTCCTGTCTAAGTCTACATTTTGATGATTGCAGGCATAGCTTTCGGGCTGTAACATGCACAATTTGGAGGCTTATATTTTGGCAATTCTTGATGGCTTCATTTTAAGCCAGCCTATATAATGCCACCCCGAAAGATGTCGGTGCATTGTATTACAACATGAAATAGGTTTTCATTGAAAGGTAGACCTAATTAAATTTATTTGACTTTAATGAAGTTAATGGTATTCAATGGCTCACCTATGGATTCTTTGTCTTGTCCTATATTTAAAGGCACACTGAACCCACGACGTCATTTGCGTACAAAACTCGGCAGGGCTAGGTCCTGAGCTCAGTGCGCCTTTAAGAAACATTAAGGGCATCGATGCCGTCAAACCAACATCTTAATTATAGTGCCCCGACGAAATTCTATTATTGGTACTACTCCTATAGTAATATAGCGAAAACATCTCTGGTTAATAACTTAACTCTATGTAATGTGTGGATAGCCTATCTACGGCCCATCCCAAATAGACAACATTCCTTGTTTAACACATTTTTAAATAATTAGAATCTAATTTATAGTCTCCATACCTCTCGTCTATACAGATGAGCTCCCAACGGCAGACTGGCTCCAGCTGACCAGAACACCAACATACAATGTCATAGGTATGTATAGGCCCCTAGTAAATGAACAACCCTCACCGCCAAAACAAGTGACTGTCGTAGAAGTGAGATATAGATCCTTTCGGCCATGTTATGCCTCTTGTAACACACGGACATAGGCCGCGCCCGCAGTCAACGAGTCAATGGTCATTTCAGGAGCAGGGCCTGCCCCGTTCTGCACGCTGAAAATGTGACTTTAAAGTGACACTTTGTATTTATTTCAGGGTATCTGAATGATAAACTTCACATAGAAAAGGGCAGCATAATGAGGCAGTTGATGAGGGACTAAATAATTATATTGATTACTATTAGTAGTATCGATGTTTTACATGTGAGACCCAGCATTATGTCATATACCTACTACATTAATAGGGGATGTTATGAATATAATCATCTCAGTTCATATAAGTATCCCATCTCCCATGTGTGCTATATGATTCATCTTTACCCATGTAGGGCCACACTATCCACTATACAGCAGTCTCTCAAGGGTAATTTGTCCCAAGTTCTGTCCGTATGGGTCCTGTGAACATGCTGACCAGCCTTCGGCTGTGTCAGTTTTAAAGGGACATTCTCACCACTCGCACTTAACCACATAGTAGACAAGAACAGTACTAGAACTGGGAGTGGGATTCGCTTGGTGAGAATGCCACTTTACAACTATATCTATCTATCTATCTATCTATCTATCTATCTATCTATCTATCTATCTATCTATCTATCGATCGATCTATCTATCTATCTATCTATCTATCTATCTATCTATCTATCTATCTATCTATCGATCTATCTATCTATCTATCTATCTATCTATCTATCTATCTATCTATCTATCTATCTAATTATCCCCCTCAATAACGCGTTATGAGTGGGTGGCTATGGTTACACATATTAATCAAATGTATCTGAGGGGCTGGTACCCCTGCTCTATGCCATACAACATAGCCAGGGGGCATTTAAGTCCCCCGGACAGTAACTCAAATGATCAGGTTATATCCCATTTTCAGTGATTTAATGATACCACATTGTTTTTAGAATTAGCAATGCACTCATTACGATAACAGAAATTTGCCCAGATTTTGCTGAGGTTGTATCTTTAGTAGATATACATTATATCTCATAGCTGCAGCGCCACAGGACACAGTTTGTCAGGTGGTCATATTTAGCACGACGCCGGTTGTCCCTTCTGTATATCAGTGCAAATACTAAAACAGTAAAATGAAGACAATATACTTTGTTTTCCCATCCATAGCACAGTGTGTTTTATATTCAATACGAAACTCTTTCTCCGAAATTGAAACTATAGCAACATTTTATTCCTCCTCGGTTCATCCATAAAATAATGATAATGAACAATGTCACCTGAGTTATTAAAAACTCCAGATGTCCTTTTTACTACAATATGTGCCTTACCTAGTCTCACGGTTCAAACTTCAATTTGCATGAAATTCTTTTTTCCTTGACATATTGCTATCAGTTTCCCCTTTTCAAACTGTATATCCCTTTCTGAATCCCCTCACTAACCATTCCCCCTGAATATCATGAATGCTTATTTTACCTGTAAATCGATTCAGAGCATTGCCACTAATTAATTCTAGATTTCCCTTTTTACTCTAACCAGTGTTATAGACTTGACAGAAATGATTTTTACCTGGGACTCAAATGAAAATCTGACACCAATGTGCATGGGAAATCTGACAGGAGGAGCTAAATACAAGCCCAGCCCTTATCATTTTGCAGGTTTCCTGCTTTAGAGGCGGCTGAATTCAGTAGAGGATAGGTTTACTTCCTTTTTTTGAATCTACTAAAATGTAAAATACATTTAGAAATCCTGATGTCAGAAGCGATGGGCACGGTCCTATTCAGATTGTTAATGTGCAATCAAAAACACACACCCTTGTCAAGTCAGATATAATTGGTGATATTTTTGCCATTTATGTCAAGTTTTATATTTAATGGAAAAGCTCTGTTAATGTCTCCACCCACCATGGGTCTTTATAATGTCTTTTAGAATTGAACTTAAACTTCAGATCTTAGGACTTTCAATTGCTTTCAGTATACATGTTCTTTCGACTATATGAAGTGATAGGTTATTGCAGACCTTGAAAAGGGCTGAAACGCAGTTAGCAGGGATGCATGTAATAATTAGCTTTTGACTAGTAGTGTGCCCCAGTTATGTTTGTGTGGAGGCCTAAATACTAACTATTACTAATACTGATATTGGTTTAGTATCTCACATATTATGTGCATGGAAATCACCATGTCATCTTATGATATTAACTTATATCCAAATAATGATAATAATATCATCGTTATTATGGATATGTGTTTTTTTCCTGTCTAAGTTTACAGGAGTTTTCTATAACTATATGGACACTGTCTCTTTTGTCCTGATATGATATTATGATATACTAAATAGAACGATTATTAATAGGATGGAAATAGTTGTTGTCCTTTGATGAGTATATTGATTTAGATATCAGTATCAGTTGAAAATGGGAGTTCATATCACGCAATGCCATCAGAAAACGCTGGGAAACAGAGAGAAAATGAGAAATATATAAAAGGATAACATGAAAAGTCACGCTGGGGGGTTTCTAAACAGCGGTGAAGCAGCATCTGCGACATACACAGCACAAAACACCCTCTTTATAGCTATAACAAACAGGAGGACAGAAAAACCCTGTTCCACGATTATAGAGTCACCTTGGTATTTAGGCGAAGGATATTTATGTTTTGTTGTCGCCCCCGGATCAAAGATCAAAAGGGAGGCCACACCTCTAGGCCAAGCCAAAAAACTGAGTTTACATATAAAAAAGGCTATCCTTGTGTTTCTTGCGTGAGTTGGGAGCCGTGTATAGCTGTCAGGCTTAGTAGCAAGGGCTGGAGGGGAGATACATGTGTATAAAAAAGGCCCTAGCCCTAGTGGGGGGAGGGTAAAAAGGTAATAGGGGGAAGAATACAGCATGGGGAGTGTGAGGAGGAGGGACAAGTGGGGATGTATAGGGAGGGAAAAACCATTGGGGATGTCAGCCAGGAGGATTGCCGGTAAAACAATGCAATAAAACAAAGCTATTAATGTGATCTCTGTAGTCCTGGCAGTTGGCACCTTTTTGTGGGTGTAGGTTTTTGCTGAGTCGGCAGTTCCAGGCCTGCCTAGGCCTGTGCGTGTTGCTGTTAAATATCTAGGGGTGGTTCATGGGTGGATAGGTCTGTATTCAATGTGTCATGTTATACTGACTGCATCTTTTTGTAACTCTCTTCTTTAGAAAGGATGCCTGAAAATGGCTGTTATCATGTCACGCCATATCTTCATTTTATCGTAAATTTGTAATAAACACCAACATATTTACAATGGCGAAACTGTCGAATATTAGATCAACGTGAGGGCAAAAAGGTACTACAGAGCAGATATTTAGTTTTTGGGATCATTTCCTCATATTTGGCGTGACCTTGACATGATTAATTTTCCTGTAGGATTAAATCAGCAACCCTCCACTCCCACTCCTGCCTTGACATTTGCTCTACACATAGGGCGCATTGTCAAATTGTTAGACAACAGAACTTTTATTGCAGTGGTGTATTTAGGGTGGTTCCGCAGGTAAGAGGGCGAGGGAGGAGGGGGGGGGGTGCACCAGTCATGCACGGGTTATGTCACCCTAGTTTCATCTAGGCACCCTATGACCGGGGTTCTAACCCCTAGAACATACATGGAAGGCAATTTGAAATTTACTTAAAAACCGTAAAAGGTACGTTTCATACCTGCGGCATTTAATAATGGCCTCTGGGAGACTTCTTCAACCAGGCATTGTTACGTCCAATATTTAGCCAAAAATGTACACATTTCTGGGGACGATGTGAACTAGTGATTGTATGTCAAAGGTTTATAGATGCCATGATGTTATAACCATTACATTTATACCCGTACAGATATAATAATCTTTGCAGATTTCCAACATACGGAAATAATCCTCGTGCTATACTCAGTAACTACATTAAATGGGCCAACATCAGTCGTAACAGGTGGACGTTTCACGTAATTATCCAGAGGAACAAACACATGCACAATGCTAACGGCCAGGTCTCACCCTAGGACACATTTAAATAATCGTAATTAAAGCATTCCTTTGCTGCGACCCTGAACAGATATTACATATCGGGATCTCACCTATCCATGTTTGCCCATCCTCCCCCCACTCTCTGTCTATCTAGCTGTCTGTGTCTCTGTGTCTCTGTGTCTCTGTGTCTCTGTGTCTGTCTGTCTGTCTGTCTGTCTGTCTGTCTGTCTCTCCCTCTCCTCTCCTCTCCCTCCCTCCCTCTCCCCCCTCATCCTCCCTCCCTCTCCCTCCCTCTCCTCCCCTCTCCCTCCCTTCCCCTCCCCCTCCCTCCCCCTCCCTCTCCCCCTCTCGCCCTCTCCCTCCCTTTCTCTCCTGCACCCAGCTATGTTATCCCCTCCCTATCCTCGTTGTTATCCCTTCCTCCTAAATCCCTTATACCCTTGCCCTAATTTGCGATCACGCTTCCCCGGACCCCCTTTGCCTCTTCCATTCCCTCACTCAATAGTCCTTCCTTCCAAATTCCCTTTCTCCCTCCGCGCACATTCTTTGGGGCCGTCCATATAGATTACACAAATACGGACCATTTTCAACACCCACCCTTGTCACGCTTTTCCCATACCTTCATCATTGTATGTCACACTTTGCGCCCCCCCCCATCTCAGCGCAGGGTGACATAATATATGGACGGCCCCTACGTATCATAGCTACAGTCATCGTGTATCCATAGGCAGGGCACAGACGTGACGCATCTGGCGGTGTGAGTAGTATAGGGAGTTGGGTGTATTACTCGGGGTTGTAGAAGCTGCACATGATTGTGTATAGATTGGGGGGCAATACAACAGGATAATAAACCTGCACCAATAGGTCTAGGACAACCGATGCAGCATCAGAAGTAGCATAACATCTCTCATGTCAGCACAAGACATAGGGGCGAATCCAGGGGGTTGCCGGGGGGGGGGGGGGGGTTGGACCCCCTGAAAATGATCCGTGATATGACTCTTAACTATAGGAAATGTGGAGTCTACTATGTGGTACAGGATCGTGCCTGTGCTCCTAGACCAAATCTCCTTGGCTGTGCCCCCCTACACCACCCATTCTGGATCCGCCCTGCACATACACCGACGCCTATTTCCCAGCATTCCTCTTAGGTTCTCATCCGCATTGATTAAAATGTTAGCTATACCGTAATGGCCCGTATAAACGCAGGGGTCTCAAATAAGCGCAGGTCTAGGACCCCTCTGGAACCCAAAATTTCTCTTTAAAGGGACTGATAAAAGCGCAGGTCCATGTATAAGCGCAGGGGTAACCGACTTGAAATTTATAAGTACAGGGGCGCTTAACGGGCCGCTACATGACATGGGGATTTGTAATCAACACTATACCTACTATATTGGTATTGGCATGTCCACGGACTGACATTAGCATAAGATACAATTCACTTCGTGTGAGAACTGTATTCTTTTACTCTTTCAAAGTTGTAGTCTGCTATATCGTGTTTAGTCAAATAAATAAATCCCAAGTTACTTAGAATCATCCATACAGACACGTAGGTAATTACCGTGATCAAAACGACTGTACAAACAAATCACATCCAGGGATAATAGGAGTAGTCGCTATCTGCAGTTTCCTTAACAGAATACTTTGTATCATAAAACATTTGTTTGAATGCACAGACAACCAAATAGCACGGAAAGATCTGTTTGAATGGATCATGACATGTTAATGCACAAGTAGCATTATTTAAACTCGCTGTTAAATATGCGAAAAACTCACTTTAGTCTAAGACTAAGCTCAACAAAGAATCACTCAAGGTGCACTTGTGGAAAAACAACCATTTGTGATTATGGTAGCAGGGAAACACGAAGACAACACTCCTTCTATGTCATCCTAGAAATCACTGAGAGGTCATATCCGCTGAAATGAAATAAGACAAAATATAACAAAATGCAAACTAAGAGTCTTTGAGAAAAGCAAGTTGCTACATCGATACATGCATGTCGTTCAGAGGATACCAATGATCGACATGAAAGCAGCCTTAAAAGAAGCGCGCATGCGTAGACGACAGTTACAAGACAGCAGACGACATTTCAATCTTTCCAAAAGAAGCCGAAAAGCGCGGGAAAACGTCCGTTTCAGCGGGAGTTTAACTTCACCTAGGAATAGCGTGATGACAAAGCATGGCCGTTTTCAGCCCGTTCACGGTGGGCGCAGTTCCTTTTTCTGTTGAGCAGGGTCGTCCATGGTTCGGGTTACAAAGCTCGGCGCCATGTTGTTTGTTTCTTAGCGACATCAAGACCTTCCTGTCACGTGACGTGACCGATGCGTGACGTATCTCTGTGTTTTCCGGTCTTTTTGCCCGCCCTTCCGACGCGACGCCTAGTGGCACAATTCGCAACTAAGCGTGGTAAAAAGGGGAAACAACTAATGCCTCTAAGGCGCGAGGTGGTCCCTGCGCTAACTAGGAATCTTGTGGAGGGCGCGACACCTAAAACGGAGGCAGAACGAGGACAGGTTATCATGGGTAGAGATAGCGGGAGAGAGGGGGTAGCAAGGAGCGCCGGGCGGGCAGCGGGGAGGATTGGCAGGGAGGTAGGACGGAAAGAAGGGAGGGAGGGAGGGAGGGAGGGAGCGAGCGAGCGAGCGAGCGAGGGAGAGAGCGAGCGAGGGAGGGAGGGGGGACTGATTGAGGGAACCAGACAGACAGGCAGGCAGGCAGGAAGACAGGCAGGTAAGGCGGAAAGAAATACAGAAGGAAAGAAGGACAGAGGGAAGGAAGGAAGGAAGGAGGCAGAGTGATGGCGTCGGGAGGAAGAAAGGAAGGAGGACAGGGAGGAGCGGAGTAAGGTGAAGGCGATGAAAGGAAGAGAGGGCCAGCAGAGACAAGCAATAATACAAGGCAAGGAGGGAAACGGCCATATATTATAGTTTAAGGTAAACCAGAGCAATCAGAACGGGGGACGCCTAATAACTGAGGGACAGGGAAAGAGAGCAATGAGGAAGGTGACAGAAGAAGGCAGAGGAAGGGGTGTGTGTGAGTGGGGCGTAAACGCTGCACGTGGGGCAGATTCTTCCAGACCCCTAGCGGCAATGCCAGTCAACAGCGTTAGTGCGCATGCTCGGAGCAGAAAGGTGCTAAAACAACTTCCTGTCCTCGGGCGACAGTGTCCGATTTCGGGCGAGTAACGAGGAGGAATTAGACAGAACTTTTGATCAACTCGTCTCTAAACTGAAAATAAAACTCCAGAAAAGGCAACTGGTTTTAGGCGTGGTGCTGGGGAAGAGGGTGGTAATTTACTGCGTTTAGAGGCAGAGCACCTCCGAGACGGGCTGACGAGAGACTAAGCAGGGCTGGGGGTGTTGCTCTTTCCTAGCCACCAATTTGTGTATTTAAGGGGAGCGGCTGCGCGACTTGTTACTCAGCAAGGAGAGCAGTCAAAGTTTAAGCAGATAGCGGTGCTATAGACCCTATAGTAGCCTATAGGCGGACTGCTCTAATGGGTGGATTTTCTTTTCTTTCCCCCAATGCCCAGTGTCCACTGGGCTCTATTCGGGAGGAGGGCAGGAGGGGAGAAGGGAGAGGAGAAGGGAGAGGAGAAGGGAGAGGAGAAGGGATGTAGACGAGGAGAAGCAGGGATGTTTAGTATGAGGCAATGACTTTATTGCCAGAATAATGCCTTAGCCTATACATTCCTGCCAGGTTATTCATCATCAAGCTTAGAGAAAATGCAATTCATAACCTAAGAGCTCCGGAATCAACTATAAGGCCTGCATGAGACCTATGTGGGGCTACCTTGAATGTACTTAATTTATGCCCAGAGCCCACTCGTAAAGAAGCCAGCAATAATTTGATAGTATTCCCTTCTTCAGTTAGCGACTGATTATCTTTATTAAGAGGACTTGGTAACCGGAATATTTAAAAGTCTTTGGTGATTATTAAGAAAATGATGAGCCACTGCGTGTGATTAACTGTTGATAAAAGATGAAATAATGTTTGATATTCGTATCTGAATTCTAGAAGGCACTCCGCGGATAGAAAATGAATTTGAACACTGCATTTCTGACTGAAGAGCAATTCTCTAGTGTATATAGAGAATCATAATATGAGTGGTATTATTCTTTGTTCGAAGGGAATATCACTCTACTAATATCTTTTTAGGACTCTTATCAGTTGTGAAATCTAGAAGATTGGATTTTCTTAGTCTTCAAATGCACTGCTATGGAGCATGTAAAAGCGACCTGCTATCCCTGCTGGTAATTCCACTTTCATAATTTGATGAGGAACTGTAATATAAGAAACTTTTCCAATTTAAAAGAACTAACTTAAGAATAAAAGCTCACGTATAACAGAAACTTTCTCGGTACTACTCTCTCTCTGTCTCTCTGACTGACATGGCCTCTCTTGGGAGTGCATTATTTGAAAATCCAACTAGCAAAGAACATTTTAATCCCACCCAGATTTGCAGCCCCCCTATCTTACCTGAAGTGAAAATCACAGCTCCCTGAGCCAAGCAGGCACTAGGTGGGTGGGCGTTGGGAGTTGGTGGGGAGGTGGGAGGGAGATAGAGGGGAGGGAGGCTGGAGGAAGCTCTACTCTGCAGGCTTCAGCGCAGAGGCTTTTAGAAATATTCAGTTTCAAGATGTTTTATGTCAATGGAAAAGTTTCTAAATTCAATCAAATCGGCCCAGATCTGAAGATAGTCTCCCCGGCACACCGCCCCGGTATTAATTGCATTCTCGAATTGCTCTCCTCCCTTATCTTCTATTGGGAGGTAAAAACTCAAAAATCTCAACCAGAAAATAAAACTAGCACTTTTGGGGAAGAGCAGGTTTTTGAGCTGCTAGGAATCTTGGTCTCAGAACAACAACTGAGGTAAAATAGAAGAGCAGTGGCCTCTGTCTTGGTGGAGTTGCTTTAATTGGATTTCCCTCTGAATATGATACTAGCGAGTAAGGTGTGAGGGGACTGGTTCCACGGCCTGCCGCTAGGAGTCTCTGTGTGTCCCTCCTCCAGGGTGGGTGGGCATCAGGCACACGTCTAGCTCCTGTAGATGGGGTGCAGTGGGGCTGGTGTATAGCTCCTGAAGAGGGTGTGCAGTGAGTGGTGTATATGACGACTGTGCTGAGCAGTAAAGGCCAATACCAGTCCTGTGCAATCCTGTGCATTGACTTGAGATAAATCAATAAAATATTTAAAGAAACGATCTAGCCATGATTATTCTCCAAAACGCAATACTTGATATTAGACACATTTTGATACCTATTAGTGACTTTTGATGTGACATAGAAACACATCAGCAGACAGCACTTCACTGTTGCACTAACCCTTTAAGAGCCGTATATTACTTGAATGCAGTATGCCCTTGATCATCATGATGCATAAATACAGCCATAATCAATTCGCCAGCCAAACTTTTTCTTATTTGTAAGCTTCTCTCTATTGTAATATGATTTATCATTATAGTTATAGGGGCACTTTTGAGACTTAGTAGCATCGTATGGTTAACCAGGATACTAATGGTCAATCTCATGTATGTGTGCCGAAAACAGTCCCCTGAGACTAATCCATACATCATGACGAGCAATGACATAATGCATTAACGCATTATGCGATCCTTAAAGGGTTAACTTTGATGATTGTGAGCAGTTGTGGCGTCTCTGGGTACCGAGGGTGGCACAAGCGTATAGAGCATCTTAGCTCTTTAATGGCTATACCAACCCACAGACTCGGCATGATGCTTTAATGCAGTCATGGCGAGTTACTCACCAGGGCTGTATTCACGTTTCATGACGACACAGGGCAGAGTGCGGCCCTTAAAGGGTTGGTGTGACGTTGACGTGCTTTCTGCACCCACTTGCCCAGTGCTGATATTAATATTTTCAGTGTTTAACGATTGAGGCGTTGTGGGTTGAAAAGAAAATCAAAATGAAAGTACAAGGCGCGTCTTCTTCAAGGATATTGGCTTGGAAAATTACATGAAGAATTGTTGGTCGGTCATGCTTTGGTCGGGTAGGTCACCCGAAATACACCTGTCTTGGCCTCACGATAATATTACACCTTGGTATCAGTTTGAAAGACTTTACGTGTAAATGTAACTTTCGCCAAATAAAAATGTTTAAAATCAACTCATTAAACTGTTACATTGCATAGTGAGCTCATTTGTAAGTCGAACAATTCCAGGGTATGTTCAAAGTTTACCTAAAGAAAGTTCCACAAACATATATAGCCTAGATCTTCTGATACTGTACAACTGTCCTTGTGTGCCCTAGTGTATAGCTACTGCCAAAATAATACAGCCTTATGCGGTGACTGGAATGACTCAACAGTTCCCATTGTTTTGTGTTGATTCTACCCCATGTCAGATCAGGTCAAATCGATCGTAGTACTTACACACATGCTTTAACGTGCCCGCTAAACCCTTTAAGGGCCGCATAGTACCTGAAGTGTAGTCCACACATGTATGCTTTCAATGTGTCCGCTTAACTCTTTAAGGGCCACAATGTACCTCAATTGTAGTCCACGCATGTTGTTTAACTTACCCACATAACCCTTTAAGGGCCGCATAATGCTTTAAGCTGTCGGCACAATGCATCATGAGGACCCTCGGGGAAGGCATGCATCGCATCAACCCCGCATATATAAAAGCTGTGGTCGGTTTGCCCTTCATCCAATATATACAATGCATGCAATATTAGGCCCTTAGCTAGCACAATTGCCGTTATCTGACAAAAGAAAAGCATTGGGCCTTTCAGATATGATCTGTCAGCCAGGCCCTCACCCGTCACATCTGCCCTTATCTGACAAAGCAGTCATCAGAACATTAATTATCAGACAAACTGGCATTATCTGGTTAGACCATTCCGGATGCATTGACTACCATGGCATGGGTTGTGATGGTTGTTGCTTCATAATTGTACCATTTGTCGGTTATTGCTTACCTTTTGTCAGATAATGGCAAGTTTGCCTCACACATGTATGTGTGACAACTATGATATATTGGTTACTAATGGTATCTCCCGTAAATTCATGGATGTCGCTGTCAGCTTATTTGCATTTGAAATGTTACAATATATGTATGACACGATATGGGCGTAATGCCTTCAAATCGATACCAATGGCAACCAATGTGTGCTTCCATTCACCATATTTTTACCCACATACTATTGATGATACATCTGCATCAAATGTTGAGTTGTAAACAGATAAATGAAACAGCGTCAAAAGGGAGTCTAGGTTGCCTCCAGATTGACTCCCCTCTCTAGGGCAGTACAGGTACTTCTTAGATGACTCCCTTGGGTGGGCCAAGGAGCTATGTGACTGCCCTAGGTGACCCCGTAGGTCAGCCAAGTAGTCACCTAGGCTCCCCTATCATCCTGGGCTCCCCTAGAGAAGGGAGTCATACTTGAGGCAACCTGGACTCCCTTTTGACGCTATTTTTTGTGTACCTGTCTCCTGGTATACATGTATTGCACCTATAAATGGCTGTGGGAGAATTGGGTCTTGAGGGTCGAGCAGGTTAAAGGTCGCTAAAAGGTGACCTTTGTCATCATGATGCACCAATGCAGCCCTGGAGTGACAGTCACCGTTAATGCATTGGTGCATCATGTCAAACCTTCATCGTGGATTAATCCCATAGGGTCAGCATGAGGCTTGAATGCAACACTGGCGAATTACTCACCAGGGCTGCATTCAGGCATGCATGATGACCATGGCATGACGCATTAATACTTTAGGCTGCCCTTAAAGGGAGGGTTAAACGAGCAATTCCGGTACCAGGCCTGGTTCGGAACTTGAAAAATGATGTGTTAAGCACGGGGGTTCATGGTTGTGTTGGGGAGGGGTGACAGGGATGGGATGTGGGCGTGAATGGAGGGGGGGGGTGACAATACATGGCAGGGGGGGGGGGGACACGTCAACAAGAGAACGGACGGCAGGGGGCCATGGATAATTGTAGGCAAAGTCAGACCAAGACAGGCCGCGCGTGCGGTCCCCTTTAATGCCCCTTGCCCCATTCATAGTGTACAGTTTCACCTGTGCTCTTCATCTATTCCCTGCGTAATTGCCTCGGCCATTTAGTCTGCAGTCTTCTACCATTATACCACAAGCGGGACATGCCACTGTATCTATTGGTGCCCAACCCCCTTTGTTGACTCTGGGTAATTGCGGATAAGGGTAGGGGCAGAGATAAGGTAGGGAGGGGAGTTTGCAGGGCTATTAGGCAGCCCTTTTTCACTCCATCTCCGGCAATAAATCCCAGCCTTCCTCCCTCGTTATCTCCCCCAGGCATTCAATGCATCAATTCCCGACACAAATTACACAGAAAAAATGTGAGATCCTAAAACATTCTGAAAACCCCGTAAAAAGTCCTTCCTTCGTCGCGTCCGACCAAACTCTGGCTAAATTACTCTTTTTGTGTCTTGTTTTATAGAAATTAATCAATAGTTTCATTTTCGACTAACACGTTTTGAAATCACCTTCAGATATTGAAGAAATCGATGCGTTGTATTAAATATTTTCTGCAATAAGTTGACGCTAACCTCACTTAAAGTGACTATATGCCGCCGATCAGTCTGCTGTTTTCCCCACAGGCATTATCGTAGCCATGGTCTATCTATATCTTAATATAAGAAATTATGGGATTGCTATCATTTTGATTTCTAATATCCAGATGTTTTGATTATATTCAGACCAATTCAATGGTTTAATATCAATATCATTTGACTCCCTGTGAACTAGCATCGTGTTTTTAGAACAGAATAAGGCAGACAACATTGTGAAATATATTACATATATTTATTATTTTTCAACGTCCTTTTCTCGTGTGGACCACCAGCCATCTTAAAATGGATGAACAAACATATGAACTCGGCCACAATGCGTGGCATGATGAAGACAATGAGGAAATGAGTGGAATAGTTATGCAATAATACATAGCATGACGGTGGTAGTATACAGAAATGTCACTAGTTTGTGTGGTCACCACCTTAAGTCAACAGTAGTCACTAAATCCATCCTTCAGTATCTACATGTAGTACCATTGACTCACAGTGATCATACAATAAGCACAAAGTGTCAGTTAAATCTACACCAATTCACTGTTCTCCCACTTCGTATGTGTAAAACTCCATTCCCACCTTAGCCGGCTAGATATTGATTAGTCATGAGGATGGTATGGGCATGTGTGCTTATAAATTGCAGTGCTATTTTGAAATCATACAACACATCATACTCAATAAACATTTGATTTTATACAAAATTAAAATGTGTATTCTTTCATTTTCCTCACCATTATAATTATTCATTAGATGAGGGGAACGTCACAGAAGAAGTGTTCATGGAAAGTCCAGAGAATACGATGGGGAGTTTGGTTTTCTAGTTTCCTTTCCCTCTTGGAAACAATGGATCTGTTTTTTTCATAATATAATGATCACTTCCGCTCAGGAACCGGAAGTAACCAATCGCTTCCGGTTACTGACACAAGGGGCTATGGACACCTTTCACGCTGGAGGAATGACTTAATATATGTACAAGATGACTCCATTCTTATCTGCAAAGTCAGCATTCTATTCTAAAACAAACCTCCTTCACTTGACAAAAAGAAATCAATTATGATCAACTCTGAAAACGTACAATGTATTCGTGATAACAATAAACCCATGTTAATTAACTCCCAAACCCAAACGAAAATGTACATATGTATAATAATGATACAATCTGGGATGAAACTCAGAGTGGACGAAATAAAGATGTCTACATCATTTATACTGAGCAAGCAAGGATGCAAGTCTATTATTAATACTAGTTATGTACAATTCTAATACCCTCTAAAAATAGAGATCCACATCTGTCTTCTGGTTTTATATAAAATGATGGGAGCGTCAGAAAGGGGGAGTTGATTAGGATGCTAAAATGGGCAGTGACATGACTAATGTCTGTCACATTAAGAAGGGCAGTCTGCCCCAGTTTCAGGAGTCAAAGATGATATCAAAAGATGTAAGCATGGTCCACAGTGGGAGAGGTAGATGTATATAGGGCAGACCATTATTTACCACACACCTGTCCAGAGAAATACCTTCTGCTACATACCCAGCTCTCAAATCACGAGCAATAAATGCTTTACTTGATATCAAATAGAAACATTTCCAGTTGTCATATCAGTGATACCAAATAAAGTCACACATAGCAATGGGACATGGCGGCAGACAACATTTTTCACTTAAAGACTGTACATAGTTTATCTGGTGGTGTCATGGTGGATAACAGTCGCTGGTATATGTATTTGTGTTATTCTCCCTCTCCTATTGCATACCATCTGTTTGATAAACACATTCTTGTTATCTTTTTACTATTTACTGTGTGTCCTACAGCTTATATATACTACACCTGGCTTGTTTTCACACATACACAACTGTTAGGCATTAATAATGTGACTAGAGAATTAAAAGAAGTTGTCATTACGGCCATTCAGAAGGCTATAATAGAAGCTACTTTTGAAATGGACCTGTGTCAAACAAAAGCCAAACAATCAAACAAGATATCACCCGCAAGGAACAAACAAATATTCTAATATCAACACAGAACTAGAAGGCCCTATAGATGGAGGCGCCAGGCTTTTGTAGATGTGGCGAATGAACATTTCATTTCACAAAAATCCTTCCTCAGACAATTCCAAATCCTACTATTGCAGTTAATTCGTATTTTTCAGTTGCAGCTTTCTCCCTCTCTGCCACGTCTTTGCTAATATGGCAGTTGGCAATCTTCAAAACAGTCGCAAGGCACTTCTACCACCACTGGTAGCACAAGGTGGCACTCCGCCGGAAATAAGAAAAGCTGTAAACCTCTACTGCGCATGTGCGGCGAAATGAGAAATTACATCGGAATCGTCAACAGTCGCCAAAAGCTCTTACCTCGGATAACGCGGCTAATATAATACAGTGTTTTAACATTTATTGTGTCAAAATACAATGTTTCCGAAGTCTTTTTCTCAAATCGCGTCGCCATGGCAACGGAGGACTATTTTTTCTCTTGGGGTGCGGATTCATCATCATATTGAGACCGCATCACTGAGATGTAGTTCCAGGCAGGTTGTGGAGCGACTGACAAAATGCCGGCTACTGTTGCTGCAATAATGTGACTTTCTTCTGTCAATGCAAACAGTTGCCAACTGGGGATAGCTACAACATCTGACAGACTCTTCCTAGATCCCGATATTTACTTTACCCTCTTACCTTAACTTAAGGTTATTACAACTGGGGGATGACATTTCGCAGGTGAATTTAGATTAAAACTGGCGCCTAAAAGGAAAAGAAATACCTACAGAGAACTGCCTGGATTGACGTCTTTGAAGCATCATGAGTGCAAAATGGAAAGCACTTACCAAAGTTTACCGGGCGACAACTCTATAGTATTCTTAATTAGCCTCATAAGATGAAATACACACATTGTTGTTAAACAATCCCTAAAAGGCATCTGCTACCAAAAGTATTCACTAAGCCAACGTTATGTATGAACAAGTGGAGTGAACAGTAAATCTATTAGAAGGGCTTGTGAGTGCTACTGAGCGACTGCCTTAATGCTGAAATGTTCACTGGCCACAAAAATATTATTCCTCAATAAATAAACATGACAACTCAGCGTATTAATACTTCACCATGGCAACTAAGGGAGAATCCAACTCTATGTTGAGTTCAGGGTGGTCTTCAAATAATGAACCTAACGATGGTAAACCGAAGCATTTCTAACCTTATTGTGTTTGGTTATTGTGTTTAACATTTGCACGGCATTGGTTATATATACTATACATAGTTGTTATAACATGATTATTACAATAGGGAACCACCAATGGGGATGTCAACCTGCATATCGCACTGTTTCCCAATAAAACAACTCCATACTGTTGGAACAACGTGACAAGTACCACACTGTAGGCAAGCACAATGATTGTATTTCTTTCTGAGGTCATGTGACTTTGAGGCATGGATCCTGATTGGCTCGTTAGCGTATTGTAGGCCACCTCTAAAAAAGGGACTACTACCATTTGGACTCCTGAGCATTTACTGTTGCAACAAGAATCAATGTAACGTTCTAAAATGCTCCACAAAAACTTCCCTCTGTTTGTATAGTGTATACAGTATTTTTTCGTATTTTTCCTCCCTATACAGACAGAAACGACAAATATATGAATGGCCGGCCAACACAAGACAACAGGAATTATAACGTCGCGAGGGGAAATAGTTCATAAAACATCCACCAGGCAAACTATGACGTCACAGAGATTACGTCACAGATATCCAATAAGATCACGGATGTAGTCGTCTACCGATAGCTACACGAAAACACAGAAACTCACAAAACAGCTGCCACAATACTTTTTGAGGGGTTGCCTTTTGAAGGCTTGCTTTGTGACCATGGCAGTCAGAGGTAAACTATATGATATATGCAAACATCTTCCACGTTAAGTATGCACTTTGATACATGGAGCATAGATGATATCATCATATGTATAATATAATAGACATATATGTATATGTATAATAAACACCACTATGGTCTTTGAGGGTAGTGCTGTTTTTCTTTCGAGGCAGTATGTTGTCCATTAAAAACATGAGCTAGTAGAGCTAAATATGATGAGGTACTCCGTCTTGCATTCCGTTCGTGAACACAATTTTGCCAAAAACCAGAAAAACCTTCAAGTAAAGTACGCAAACAAGAGTTAGAATTGATGATCACTAACTTAAAGAGGACAATCAACAACAATGACACCACAGACTATAGTAGCCATGTGGTGCCCAACTTTTTGAGGCATTTTTATGTACTCTTATATATAATATTATATATAGAGTGTTAAGAGGTACTTATTTGTCTGCTATATAGGCCCAGATGTGTGTAGGTGTTCGCCCACTTCCACACTTCTGCGTCTACATACTCTATTGTGAGGTGGTGATCGGGGAGCAAGGCGAAAATCCGGGCAACTAGCAAAGCAAACAATCAACCAATCAGCTCTTGCCCTACAAAATGGTGCACCAAGTTAGCCGCATTGCCGGTGGAATATTTTCGAATTACCCAATCGGGAAAGGTCTAATTGGCGACCGGGCGAGACGGGACTGAGATTTTGCCCCTGCGATTCCTACATTCTCGTTTTTCACAGCCGAAATGCAATCGTGGCAAAATGTTTCTGATTAATTGATCGTGCCTAAATTACAGGATTTTCCCTGGCCCGCTCTCCTTTGAAACAATAACCATTACAAACAACGCTTCGATATCCGAGCCACAACCCGAATTCCATTTGCTGATTTTGATCAACTTCACTCTCTCTTCTGTCTTTCCTCTCTTTTCCCTCCCACTTTCTAGGGGAGTTCAACTGGGCCTTCGCCTTCTCATCACCAATTACCCAGCACCAGTTAACCAATATTTATACGCATTAACCATTGTGCTCCATCTAACTTCTTCAAAGACAAATGTCTTCTGCTCGACAAAATGTTGTCTGCTTCATAAATACATAGCGATTCTGGTACGCAGAACCAGGAAACGATAAATATATATTCATATTTATATATAGGTATATGTATAGCTATGCTAAGTCTTGTTATACTCTGTATACAATCTCTCTTATTATTCTCCCCATTCGCTATCGCCCTTTTCTCAGAGCCGTCTGCAAAGATTCTGACCAACAATGTCTGAAAAAGAAAATACACAGTCAGAATCGATCAGAAGACCACCATGGCTTCATGTAACCATAGCAATGGCTACAATACAAAGATCAGCATCACAATCTGAGTCCCTGTACCCTAACAGGGTACTGAAGCCGTGGTGGGAGTCCTTCCTTACTGCCATCCAGTTTTTCTCTCTTTTTATCATCTTGTTTTCAAAGTCTTTGTAAAAAGAAATCTGGACATCTTTTGAAGAATTGTCAGCATCTTGGACGTCGCTCTCATCTCCTGTAGAGTCAGCCGATAGAATTCTCAAGAAATGTCTTTTCCCCAAAATCCCATAATTGTTCTCTCAGTAATCCACTCTTTGTGGCATTTTTCTTTTCACAAAAGAAAATAATGACAAAATCATAAATAATTGGAATCAGTTCAGTATGAGTAGAGGTAGTTGTAGGGCATGAGCCTACCACCAACACCCCCTACTCCCACACCTCCCATAGGGTAGAAGCTATAAGGTCAACTCGTTTCTATGGCAACATGTGAGTTACTCTCTGACTTATTACTCAGGTTGTAGGCAGTTTTTTGACTGTCCATAATGTCGCGGGAGGTGGCGTCACCATCACAACTCCAGGCGTCGCGGTCTGTCTTGTCTTCTGGATCATTATTGTTGCCATTCTCTGTGGCGTCTCTACTGTCGTCACTCCCCTGCTTGAGTCCTTTGAGTTCCTCGGCAAAGTCACTCATGCCATATTGTTGGGCAATTCGCAGGCCCTCGTCAAATAGCGTCTGCCGGAACTGGCCTTTGCTCCCCTCACTCCTAACCTTAGACTTGTAGTAGTCAAGGTCATCAGGGTCCCCGTTGCCGTTCCGTGGAGAGGAGCCTCCACTGGCAAGGTTGGAGGAATCTAAGAATAAAAAAGGTTGAAGATGGTTGAGTAAAAGGGATGGAATTGGCATCTGGATTATCATATGAACGTATGCAGCTATATTACTAGAAAATATTACTTCCTATATAGAGTATCCAACTTTAGTGTATTAGTGTATTTCTATTCACCGCTGTAGGGGTTTAGAAGTACTATGAATGATATGGAGGCCAACACTACATTGTAATTTGTATCCACAAAGTAAATGATTTGAAGCAGATTGAAGTTACCAGGCCTAGTTACCATAAGAATTGGCATGGTGAGGGGGTCTTGAGAACGTTAAGGCCTAGGCGTGGTACTACTCAAAGTTGGCAGAGAATAGAAGTCTTTTACGACAATATCTAGAATTCCACTGTAATGCCAATGAATAATTCAGTTAAGCATTTCATCTCTAACACGGCAATATTATTTAGTTATTTCAAACCAAATGGAAAGGGCCCTAGCCGCGGTGGCAGCTAGCGGTAGCAGCAGCGCCAGAAAACCCCCTTTTCAAGATGGCGCCGTTGCTAGGCAACTGAACTTGTCAGAACGAATTTGTCCTTTTATGCCGAGTCTCTAGTCTACAAAACCGGAGTTTTCAAACTGCCCAAAAAGCCAACTTTCGTGATTAATTTCAGCTTTTTAAATGGATGCAATCTGAGCAGGTAAAAACTCACCCGTTTCATCATCTGCGGAGATGGCTCCTTGGCTGCTCTTTTTGGCCACGTGATACCTAGAACAAAACAAGGGCGTATTACGCAGGCGCATTCATTATAGAGGCTAGGCCCTAGTAGGGGGAGGAAATACAAACCCTGCGTCGACAGAGCACAGGCTTTTGTTTTCTCCCTTTCCGCCGCGATAATGGCGAAATAATCTCGATACTCACAATTATCGGGAATATCTAATTAAAACTGTATTACCACTGCTTCAAAAATGGCGGGCTTTGAGTTACCGCTACGTTCGACAGGGGTTTTGGTGGGAGCAGAAGGGTAGCTGGGTGGGTGGTAGAGGTGAAGGGAGGGAAGGAGGGTGGGTGGGTGGAAAGGAGGGTTGGCAACATTGAATATCAGCGCATGCCCAGAAAAGGCCAAAAAGCAACAAGCAATGAGCAAGGCAGATGGCCAAATGACTGGTACCTGTTCAGGATTTATTGGAATAGCAATAATTCGAAGTGAATCCTTCTATTCGAACTGGAATAATTTAGACATTACAAGAAGAAGGAGGGAGCAACAGCAGCGGTGGCGGCCGAGGCGGCCGAGGACTGCTTTGCAGTAAAGGATTTTCGGAGGGAAAATAATCCAAATTATTCACCCTAGCCACTGTTTGACACTAAATCTAATTAGTGACATTGCAGATTGAGAATCTGGATGTGGAATCTGGAGAGACGCAGGCAAAAAAAGAATATGGAGCGAAAAAGGGACAGATCCAACGGCAAGATCTTCATCAGCCTGGCTGTAAGCAGATCCGACCTGGGCGCAATTCTTATTTAGATTCCAGTTTCATTCTCACATAAGAAGCACTAAAACTAATATCACGAGAAAGTCGAGAATCTCGTCAGCAACATGGCCACTGCTGATATTAACCATTAACAAGATGGCGACCAGGGAACGCCCACGGTGCTTCCGGACTGTTGCCGGCGAGTCCTTTAGCTTTAATCTCACCCGAATACTGTAATCCCGATTTCAAACAGAAAACAGGCTACACACCTATAGCAATTTCTATATCCATTGTCTATTGAAAATGGGGCTTACATTATGTGGTCTTTCTAACGTTAGGTTTCATTAATTTCAAACATTTTCTCAGAATCTGTAGTGTTCATCATATCCTACTTTACTGAACTCAAATGGGGACAGAGGTGATTTGATTATAGTCCAGCCATCTGCAGAATCACGCGTGTTCTTTTCTTTCAATTTTTGAATTTCACACTGGAGTTAAAATGGCTGATCACCATGGCAACAAGGAGAGTTAGCAGAGAAATAGGAGTCGGGTGGTGTTGGATAGCGGGATGGTGGGGGAGGGGGAGGAGGGGCTGTCAAAACAGATATATGGTTCACATAGATTTTTGTCTCATTACTCAAATGAAAATTGATAGTAAAAGGTACACAACAACATTAAGAAGGACACCCCGCATACAATCGTCACAGTTTGTTTTTCTCATTCATAGTTATTGATTTACATCTTACAAATCCCACCGCTGAACATTTATGACGTATACTGTGATTCCTAGGCGTCTTAATGTAATAAAAACAATACAATAAGGCACAATATACGTCAGCGTATTTTATACCACATGAAATACAACACTTATAATCATTCCTATGGCACAAGGGATATCTATCTAGCCGGACTATATTATTTGAAGTGTAACGATATGGAATAGTACATTCCTATGAAAAAGGTCTCTTGTGTATACATCTCCATTGACTTGCATGAACATGAATTATCCTACACATTAAATATACTTATTTTCAATCTATATGGGATGGGTAGCATTTAGGCCTGGGCCAATCAATTTGGAAGCTATATACAAAATGTATCACATATTTATCCCTTATCATATTCCCCTCTCCTGATATCTGAGGTGTTGAGGTCCCCACTAGGCACCCTCATTCAAAAAGCATGGTATCTCTGAGGAGAGTACGATCAGAAATATCATAATCTACTCCATACATGACAATAAAGACTTAACCCTTTAAGGGCCGCAAAGTGTTTTAATGTGCTACGTCCATTGCCGGCATGGTGCATGGTGCATGAATGCAGCACTGACTAGTACACTGGCCAGGGCTGCATTCATGCATCATGGCGACAAAGACACATGTCCTCAACTCACAAGGGACATAGTCCATTAAAGCACTCTGCGGTCCTTAAAGGGTTACATCCCACACAGACAGTAGCATGACCACATAACTGGTACAACAGGTAACACTACCACTATAGACAAATGCAGTAAGAAAGGGCGACTATTTCATAATAAAGTTGTGTTGACATTGGCTTTAGCAGAATCCTTATAACATCGTCTATAATGGCTATGTTTCCAAATATCTCATATTTCCGGAGATTCCCAGGACAATTATCTTTCAAAGAATGTATATCAGAATGCAGATTTTATGTAATATTTATGCATTGGTCAGTCACACTTCAGAAACGTTCAACAACTTTATCAACAACTTTACTAAAAAAAGGTCACCCTTTCCTGCTGTATTGATCTATAGTAACACTGGTAAAATGTAAGGGATGCTTACCTGATGTTGTTGGCCAGTCTCTGTACTATCTCGGACTGCTCAGAGATGAGGTGGATATGTTGTGTGGTGAGAGCCTCCAGCTCGGCCTGGACGGCACACGGACTACTTGGGGGCTGCTCCTCGTCACCCACAGGCTTGGTCTCTGACAGTTGCGTCTTGAGTTCCTCCTGTTTGGCGGCGATGGTGGTTAGGATGGCATGGATCTCGGCTAGACGCTCCTGTGGGTATACAAGGTAGTCGGGGTGTGAGAGCACTGTATGTGTGAGGTGGGTAGAGGTATGGGGTCAGTGTAGGTGTGAGGGGGTGGGGGTTGAGGTGTGAGATCAGTGGGTAGAGGAGTGAGATAGACAGAGTGAGATAGGTCGAGGTGTGAGTTCATTGTGAGTTAAAGGCAGAGGTGTGGGGTATATAGAGGTGTGAAGTTTGTGTGAGATCAGTGTGCGTGTGTGTGTGGGGGGGGGGTAGGTAGAGGTGTGAGGTCGGTATGTGAGGTAGGTAGAGGTGTGAAGTAAGTACAGGGGTGAGCTAGGTAGAGGCGTGAGATCAGACATGAGGTAGGTATAGGTGTGAGATAGACAGAGGTGTGGGGTCAGTTGGTGAGATAAGTAGAGGTGTGAGTTCAGTGTGAGTTAAAGGCAGAGGTGTGGAATAGGTGTGAGATCAGTGTGTGAGGCAGATACAGATATGAGGAAGGTAAAAGAGTTAGGTCAGTATACACATGAGTTAAAAGGAGAGCAGACATAACAAGTAAAAGGCCTGTTTAAATAGCTCTGTGATCTCTAGGTGAGACAGGTTGAGTTGTCAAGTTGTCAACTGCAGACAGGTAATATGCCCTTTAAAGTGAGTCTGTCCCTGTTAATCATGCAACATAACTGACATAACAATGGACGGCGAGTGCTTAATTAGTAATCCCCAAAATGACAGAGGCAGTTAAATTATTAGGCCTAGTTATTTCTAATTACAAATGTTTTGGAGCAGCAGAATTCCTATGGAGCTCGATGTCAAATATTTGTAATTTGCTTGTGTTTTAGGAGCACAGCTGTCACTTGACTAGCGGCCACACATACATCTGCTGAAGGGGGCATTAAAGGCCACCATGTAAGGAGCTATACATGTACACACTGGGATGTATGTTGTCTTCTTTAGCAGAGAATTAGCAAAGGATATGGAACTTCAGTGGCAGGAATTACAAGGAAGCCTTCTAGTAATTAACTTATAAAACAGTAGGAGCCGGAATGAAGACGGTCAAATACAGCGGTGCAAACATGTCTTTAGAAGGAGGGGGTGAGATTGGTGATGGGTGAGTGGGTGGGGGTAAGGAGGGCGGGTTAAGGTGGGGTATTTCGGGGTAGTCCTAGTATGGTTGGGTCAATGTGGGTAAGGGTGGGAGATAGTGATGGAGGGGGTGGGGTGGGGGCAGATGGCAAGATGGCGCCCTAGCAACCACTAGATGGCGCACCGTAGGTGGAACCCGCAGAGACAGAGCACACCAATTTAATATTCAGTTTAGTTTTAACCGCTTTTCGCCATAATAGACTGGAATATTAAGAAAGTCCCACTGCCTCGAAGCGCTCCACAATACTTCATTAATTTTGTCTTTGCCGCCGCTCCCGCAGCTTCTAAAAGCTTTTCTTCCCGCGCCTCCTCCTCCTCGCTCCGCTCCTACCCCTTTTTCCCCAACCCCCCAGCGGCTGTTCCAAGCACCATACCCACCCCCTGTAATAGTAGATAAGAAAAGGGAGGGCTGCTATGGCTGTTCTGTCGAGTGAACTTACCTCAGAGTGGATTTTCTCGAGTTCCGATTTAAAACCTTTCCTGCCAACCATACTGAATTTGCACCTCTTGGCAGGGGGCTCTCCGCCCGTCTCGTTCTGGGCTCTGGAAGGGAACATATATAAAAGTTAGTCCTATACATAGACCACATTTATTTTAGAAACACACGGAAATAACCCAAACTGGACGAAAGCAGATGATAGAAAAACTCCATGTCGGTGTAACCACGACAATGGACTCACTGAAACTGTACCACTGAGTAAAACCAATATTTGAATATAAATATAAATGTGAATGACAACAATGACTTATATAACGACTGCGCCACATTGGTGTGAGTGATACTGAAGGACATTTTATCTGTTTTGTATTTCTTTATTAACTTCAAAACAGGATAAGACCAAAGCAGGCATGTAGAACACAAGAAACCACACATCCGCCACAGCCGATTGCATTTGCTCTTTTTTCATTTAATTTGCTCTTCATCTTTATGAATATATATATATTCTTAGATTAGTATTAACAGCATTATTAATTTACATTTTCCAACTTTTTAGACGTCTTATTTGAGCAGCGACAGTACGGTGGTGAATTTTTTGGATTAACATGCTAAAAGTAGAAAAGTAGGTTTTGGGTCTACCTTGGGTCGTAATGCCGAGTGCTGCTTTACATAAAATAGATAGTCAATATGTCTATCAATGACATGATTGAGCAATAGTGGGATTTGGAAAGTGATGCAATTTCAGTATGCCTCTTCAATATCATATAACAACCAAAACTGGACGGCAAACCAAGCAACCACTTATACTTATATATCTAAAATGTCACAAAAATGTCATATGCAGAAAAATGCCAGAAAATGAAAGGGAATAGAACAAGATAGACTTGGTTGTGGTTCCATTCTCAGACTATTTCTACCATAGCAAAGCCAGCAAATGCTGATTATGCTTATTTGATTAGAAATTGATTTGAAAATAAGTAGAAAACTCACCTAGAATGTCCCTTAGCGTACTGGTAACCACTGTCTCTGACCACCGTGCGGGCCAGAGGGAAGAGTTCCTCCCTCCGCGTCAGGAGAGCGGTAGTGTGCGCACACAGCTGTGCTGCCGCCTCGTTGACGGAAATCTGTACGAGAGAAAAAGTAGTCCGCTGGTCAGTTATCGGGAAAAAGTAGTCCGCTGGTCAGTTATTAGGATTAATATGTCATGTGGATTTCTGATTTCACTGTGACATGAAACTGACACTCTGGGTAGGGTTTACAAGTCAAAAGTAAGGAGACTGCTCTTCAATATAGAAGTAGACCATGGACCAGGATGTGTTTAGATGGTCTATATTATATTGTGTGAAAATCCCTTAGAACAGGCCAGGCAGCCAGGAGCTTTAAATTACATCGTAGAATAATCATGATGAACAAATCGTAATTTCTAAAATATGACAATCATTGTAAGTTAGCTCAGGTAACATTGCCAGCATGATAAGGGGTATGAATGCTGCTTACAATAGGGACCTAACTTTTGATGGTTAACATGCTACAGGGGGAGCCACCTACAATATGAATCTGGCTAATAAATATCCACACTCTTGGGATTGTGCAACTCTAGCCAACACAACACAGCACGTACTTAGAGCTTATAACGGAAACTGATAAAGAATGTGTGCATTTTTGCACACGGTACTAAGAGCATCACGACAGAGAAATATTAATTCCTTAATTAGAAATGTGCTTGAAATACAATCCCGTAATACAACTGCAGTAAAAGAGTGACCATACAGACACATAACCATCCATACTAACATACCTAGGCCATAACAATTTATGTCAGGTATTCATTTTTAGCCCATCAATATTAAAAACCAGATACAGAATGAAGGGGCATTGTTGATTTGGACGCCTCCCTTATAAGCGCGGGAAACGATGGGCGCAGACGACAAAAAGAGACACACGGAGCTGGGAGGAGATGTATGGGAGTGCATCGGAAGGCGGCCAACCGCTAAAAACACCATATTATGATATGATTGAATAAGAAGCAACACTTCCGTGATTTAATTAGCTCTCTGTATTTACATCTCGCCTTAAGACGGCTGAAATCTCTCCCGCTTAATTACCACAGACCCTCGTCGGCTGTCCCCTGCCCGTCACTTCTGTTTTCCTTCAAGTTTTTTATGCTCCAGCTGGTAATGGTGGTTTTATAGTCGTGCTAGACCAGCGGACCAGCACAGGGCATCAGTGTAGGGGGGGGGCGCCCAGGGAACGCAGCTCAAGGTGCCCATGGCGCCCTCTAGCATGGTCAGTAGGAACCATGAACCCACCCACTATCAGTCTCCTACTATCACAATAGCCGAGCTATTCTAATGGAATAGGATGCTGATTTGTATCGATTTCTTTATTAAGGGCTAATCCATATCTATAGACATATTTCCTCTGATTATATTTCTATAGCATTGGGGATATTATGTCCCCTTCTTGTCACCTAATGAAAGGAGTTTTGGTTTGTACAGAGGCGACTTTATGTTCTCAATAGGATTTCTTCGTCGTATATATACATGATTGTATAATTATCTAATAAGTGAATTTCAACTGAAAGATGAATATAATGGATCCCACATCCAGTTCAGATACTTTAATTCTGAGAACCCTGAATGAGTAACGTTCACATTGGGTGGTGACTCAAAGACGGGTGCTGTATGAATCACACCTTTTTCAAACTACTTAAAACTGCCCTTCCAAACACGTCACATTGCCATGCACATAGTATTCACAAAAAGTCCATATTTGGTCATTGGTGAGTTAATACTGGGGTGATGCGTTCCCACCACACGTATAATCCTATTCATTCTGTTTTGAATTCTAACTGAAGAAACTGACAGTGTAGCCAGTGCCTGATACAAACTCTCATTTCCATATACTACTTCGCTAGCTAACCTAGGATTCTAGTGTCGATGCTAAAGGATTAAAATGGCCCTGATGTTTCATTATAAACATTTAATGTGTCTAAATGGGTATTATACACATGTCATACCTGTAGTTCATATAACCACTCCCCTCTAATTCACAATGGGAGACACGTGTGGCAATAATGAGTAATTCTTTGTCACATCGTCAGTTTAACCTTCCCTAATCCCACCAAAAACCTGCGTTTGAAACTAGCTTTGAACAATTGTGTACATACAGGGGAGACTTACTAACAGACTTGACATTTAGAAAGGAGCATGAAAGGCCGTAGTAAAAGAGCCTTGTCATGTAGACGAGGACATACAACAAATATTTATTTCCAAACAAAGGCTCAGATCCAGAGGTTGTCTTATCCTACACGACCCCTTAACAACTGCTCTTAATACACACGTCACAAGCACCGACGTTTAAACTACTTATTTTCCCCCATCCAAGTTTCAATTATTAAACTCCCCCCTCCAACAGTCAATTTACTCTCCACCGACCTACACAGCAACAACATCTTAGAACAAGAGATTTTAGCAAGCTTCAAACTAATGTCATGAATCTGACAGTCAGTCAGTTAGGCCATTTCTTCATAATTCTGAATAGGAGAGGAGGGGGTGGCTAGAAGGGGGGGGGGGGTTAGGTAGATTGAGGGTTCCCTCTTATCCATCCATCCATCCATCCCCCTACAACGCACCACCCATTTCCAAATCTCAAAAAGTTCCAAATGTTGGAGAGTATGAGATGCACCTCATTCCCCAACCCCCCACCCCCCCCCCCCCCCATTCCTATCAGCACCCCCCCCCCCCCCATCCCCTCTACATTCTAGCCCACCCCCTGATTGGGAAATCCATTTCCAGAATCCAAGAAAACCTGGTAGAGGACAGAGTGACGGTGACGGTTTGGTGTCGACGCCTGTCAAACATTTGAGTAAACCCAAGCCCGAGTCTTCCTGCTCTCTATGACAGGAGCAGGGATCAACCACCCCCGGCGGCAGACAGGCCAGGCCAAGCCCCAATTGTGATCAATATTTTCCAAGACACTTTTTGGGGCCTTCTCGAGCTAGGGAGGAAGCGGGTGGAGGTGGCGGGTGGCGGGAGGGGGGGGGGGTTAGGAGGTGGGGAGAGGTTGCCTGGCTGAGTTAAGGCCTAGAGATGGTCATAAGAAGAGGCAAGGCAGGGTAGAGTGTGCAAGTGTGAATGGATGATACAACTGAAGGCAGTACAATGGGATGGCACCATTGGGTCGAGACTATGTGCTGTGGGGAAATACAGTGCATATAAGGGAGGCTGTGGGTAGATACTGGAGGATCTTAAGATATTGATACAATTGTTTGTGTTTATTTATATATAATTATCAATCCTTCATTTGTTCCTATCGCCATCTACTCAATACTTCTAAAGCTATACATATTGGACGGTTTAGCAACAGCTACACCAGACATGACCTTTTGGTCACACGAGGTTCACAACTGATAGAACTTGAAATAATATATATGCATGCATATTCAATAAATCAAGAAACTAAACATTGTGAATCTAACAAGCTCAGGTTGATAACAGTAAAAGGGCTGATAATATCTAAACTTGCACTCACCTCATGTAAGGACATTGGTTTCTCATTTTTCCGCTTGGAGTCGAAGCGGCCGTAGATTGCGGCGTACTTGCGCAGGAGGTCCATGCGTTCTGGGTGCTCCGGGGACATCAAGATGAGGTCCTGAAATGAGGCCGACTATTCAGCAACAATTATACATAAACCATTCCAACAGACAAGGTTAGCAAGACAGTACAGTGGTGTGCATTGCCTTAGTGACAGTTAGTATAGGAGGTTTCTTGCAGAGGTCTTATTGACTAGTGCGCTTAAAGTTAATACTTAGTTTCACATGCTCTTAAGATTATTGTTCATGGTTGAGTTAATACTTAGTACAGGAGAATTGGACTTACATCAAATATTAGTAGCTTAAATCTAAATCTAACTTTTTCATTTCCTTTATGCTATGCTAAAGAGTATTCAGAGGACAGAACCTAAACTATACTCCTGTAAGTTAGCCTGTTGTTTAATATGACCAGTCATGGCTACTGTTAGATAATTAACTTTAGAAAGTCACCAAGAACAAATGTACTACAACATGACAGAGAGGGGAGCTAATAAACAGATAGAGGGGCAACCAAATTGACAAATAATCCACACTTTTCAAAGGACAGGGGAAGGAAGATAAAGTTATACTGCACTAGAATTGAAAGCCGGGAAACACCACACGGAGAAACATTAGCATTAGAGGTGGAAGGGAGTAAAAACAAAATGGGGATGTTCAATTCAAAGATGGAGTCTTGTTGGTGCCCGCCTTCTGCATCCTAATGTCCGCCCGCCTCTGTCTGACTGTCCGCCATGACACCCCCTACCGAGCATAATCATCACTACTACTGCTCATTTGGTGGTTGGACCGCCTCCAGTCCCTAGCAACCCTGCCCAAATATGGGCATGCAACTCTCTAGAATTCTGCCTAAAACGCTCACAGCCGGTCAAAAACAAAAGCGAAAGGGTTGGAAAATTATCGTTTTAACCGGCTTGACTAATTAGTGCGTGTTTTCTGAGCTGATAATGAAGCAATGTATTATTGAGTGAAGGCTCGGGGAAGGCTGCAAATCTGAATCGGCGCTGGGGGGTAAAAAGGGCCACATAGTGGAGCTGGTGGAGGCAGGGAGTGCAGGGGAGCTTTAGCCTGGCGGCATTGAATTAAAGCAGGGTGCTGGGTTAGACATTGGTGCGGCGACCAGGCCGACCCCCTGCTCCCCTTGTTGGAGGGGCAGGTGATGCATGGTGGCGCCCTCTGTGAGTGTGCTTTCTGTAACTGCCGTATTGTCCTCCCTTCTGTCTCCCACACCCACACCTTCTGTATGACCATCTAACTCCACCCTCTATCTACTTCTACCCCTCTGTCAGCTGCCCTACCATGCACCCCCTTCCCTTCTGCCCTGCCTACCACCTACCTCTCATTTACCACCCCACTAGCATTGGCCCCATGGTTTACTTTTCCTCTTACTCTTCCAAGTAGCACACAATTATGTCCTCTAATTCATTAACAACCGTCTGTCCTCAATATTTTTATCTCAACATGTATCTCCTGTCCTAATCTCTGCCTTCCAACCCTCCAACCTTCCCTCTCCTCAGCGCTCCTCCCTATAGCCCCTTGGCCTCCTCCCCTTCCGCCCTCCATAGTTCACGGATAGATTATGCTTAATATCTCACCCGAAGCTAGCTGTCAAAATACCATCAAATTATGAATCCAAACGACCTCAACTTTTCAGGGGCGGCTGGCAGTAAAAAGGTGAGCTCCCAGTGCTACCTGCTGCAGCCAAGAATCAGGCCGCCCGCATGCATTCATACAGCATGAGCAGCTCATTTATTTACCTATTTACCAAGGCCGAGCAGCTCATGAGCTGCTCATGGGCACAAAGAGAGTTGTCTACTGCTGGTAGATTTACAGACACAAGGTGAGATGAATCCAATTACAATAGGGAGGGGGAGTCGCAACCATCTTAATCTTCTTAAACTTTCAGGATTTCATCCCTTCGCCACTATTCCCCAAAGGGTTGGTGGTTTTAGCTAGAGATGTATAGAGTTTGGAAATTGCGGTTTTTGTGATACTCCCAATCCATTCTATCAACTGATGTAAACCGATTCGTGCATATTCACAGTGCCATTTTCATTTAGATTTGCATTCTATTTGGAAGAACCAAGCAGACCGCCAGAGTAATACAGATAGAACATTTTCCTTTCCTTTCGGTATCAGGCTCTTTTAATATCTATACACATTATATTATATGTAATAATATAATGTAAATTGCCCTACAATAGAAAATATCACATGTTCAATATGTATACACCTCTCTGCCACTACATGTGTATTCTAGGTAACACATGGAAAGATGCATGATAGTTTTCTCGGTGAAACTGCCATTCTACCCTTCCCTTTATTAGAAGTGCACACACCGTTTGGGCACCATTGTAGAGTCATGCTCCTGGCTTGATCCGCCTACCCTTTTATCCGCCCACCTTTCTCTGGATCTATGCTTAATTTCCAACCCTACCCACTATTATACAATCTTAACTATGAGGAACAGTGCAAGAGCTTATAGTTATTTATTAAACCAACCTATCCCATTTTAGATTTCTCTGCTCCAACGAAGACTACTGCCTGGACCAAAAACTTGCGCGTCGCGAGTCTCGGCTGCTTTTTGTGGCGCGCAGTTCTCGCGCGCACTGACGCTGTTTTAGTCCCGCAGCACAGGAAACACTTCTACTCAACTCGCAGAGAAATGGATAAGAAAAAACTCCTCTCCACTCCCCCCATCCATCCACCCTGCACTGCCACATCTGAGAAACATATTCAATATGGCTACTTTAATAGCGCACTCCCCAGCAAATGTAGTGAATTTAGTGTGTTTTAAGTAGTGGCGTTTTTGAGTGTGTTCTAGGGGTTCCGCCTCTCTCCTACTCTGCCAATGCTTGTATAACTATCCATCTCTTCTGTCTCCATGATGCATATCCATATGCGAGCTTGCTTTTTTCAAAGTCTTAAAGTTGGATATATAATCATCTGATATGCTTTTCTGGCGTGTGCTCTCTCATAAAACGAGCAAGAAGTCCTTTTGAAGTGAGAGTATCACGTATGATTACAGTCTATACATTTCAGCATCTTACTTGCGTCAGCAGAAAAAGTGTAATTCAAAACTGGTGCTCTAGGCTTTGTTCCTTGAGGCTTCATACCTGTTTGATTGTGAAATACCTAGGGACTGTGCATGCATACACGCACCCTAGGACCCCACCCATACCCCCCTCCCCTCCTCACATACTCCCCTCACATACCGGGAGGCTCAACCTCCTTACCCCCTCCCATTCATTACCAATATGTTCATTTCATCCAGCACACCCCCTTCCCACATTAACCCTTACCCCCACCCCCACCCCCACCCCCACCCCAGTCACTGCATAGCCCCACCCCATTCAGCCTTCACTACTACCCCCTGTTCACTTCTTTTCTTCAGTGCCCCGCCGTCTCTGGACCCCCAGCGAAGGTGGACCAGGAGGGGTGGTAAGGTGGTGGGGTGGTGGGGTGGGGGTGGTGGGGTGGTGGGGTGGTGGGTGGCAGGGGGGTAGCACCCCTATATACAGTTACACCCCACCTGGAGGCCCCTTTTTCTGCTGACACCTCCCTTTTTACTGCCACCCTTTGTCATCACGGCCGCCCTGCTCATCCCACAACCTCTGATCTCCTTTTTCATTAAAGGGAAACATAGCAAAAATTACGCAAGACAGTAGCAATACTACTAGCAGGCGGCGACTAGAACGTCCGCCTGCCTATGGAACCGACTTGTAAGATCTTTGTTTTAACCCCCCTAAATGTTTTTGGCCGGTTCCTTTCCGTTCGTTTGCAGGCCTGGCTGTTTGGAATGTGCATTTCGTGTTTCTTGGGTGATAATGGGGGGATTTGTTCGTTCTTCATTTCAATAGTGGCATTGCCTTAGTGCAATATGTGTTTTAAGTTAGAATACACCCACACCGTCACACAAGTAAATGGGAGTGCATATGGATACAAATCTAGAATTACATAGGCACATTTTCCCTGTCTCTTTCTCGCCCTATAGCAGTGCAAGCATTTCTTTCTGAAAAGCTTAGAGAAAATGGCACTACTAATGTCGACATTGAAATACCAATATGGAACTTTTGCATAAAAGAAATACCCAGAGGAATCTACTAGCAATGTTCTGAATAGGTTCGACATTTTCAAAAACTGATTGCCATTGAAGAACGTACTTAGTATTTTAAAAGGGACCATAGTGATAATGAAACCTACTTCGTAAATGCCTGATACTGATAATGTCCGAATTTGGTCATTCCTGGCTCTGCTAGGCTGGTAACATTTCTAGCAGATTTATTTTCACTGATATATTAATGCATGTTTGGAATTGTGTGCTCTTTATTAAACAAAATGTGGTATTTCTGGTGTGTGCATGAACATGCAATATGGTGCAAATAATGCACTATGCATTTGCCAAAATACATGTAGCTATAGAATGGACGCCATCCCCTTCTATTTAAATAATGTGAAAGATACGCATGGGCCTACCATCTAATGCGTCTAATTGTTTTGCAAAGCGTTGTTGGGCTTTAGACGTCTAGAGTTACGCAGTGTTGTAAAAAGCCGCACTGCACCCCTTACCACTAGCGTCCCTGCTAGGTGCCCGGATGCCGGTTACGTCATCAATGACCTTGATTTCACTCAAAAACTGACTGACTAATAACGAAATGAAAAATCACAAAAGAGCCAGTCAGGGTTGACGAGAATGCAGCTAGGGGCTTTTATGGAAGTGATTTGAAATATAAGACAAGCTAGCTCTGGCATTTTGTGCAGGATGTCTTGTTGCAATCATTTCCCAGACATGGGGGACATTTTCTGCTGGTCGGGAGCTGGGGGAAGGGGAGGGGGGATGGTAGGGGGTAGCATTGATAGGTTATGCATTATAATAGCAAGAACAGCTTAATGAGCCTGCTTTAGCCAATGCTACCAACGATAGAGATTGGTTTGCAAAATTAACCATTGCTGCTAAAGTGTAAACAACCATGTGTTTCAAAGTTATTTGCATGAAATAGCAAAGTCCAGCTGCATACAAACAGCATGAATTGCTTATTCTCTAAGATTTCATAATGGATAGCTGTGAGGCGCTGCCACAGGTTTAATCTATTTTATTCTCAATACAGCACGGCTCCTCCAGTGTGACAGTCCTCAACCCTTTAAGGGCCGCATAGTGCTCTTATATGATACTCTATTGTCGGCATGATGCGCCAACGCGGTGCTGCCGAGTTACTACTCAACCAAGCTGGGTTGGTGCCCATAATGGGTTAATCACTATACTTGCTATAGAGGAGAACACTGCTACAATGTAGGATATAATTGCTACATTGATTCTATAAGTATGTAGACACTTACACGTATGATTTGTCACAAGAAGGTGCTTGTATCAACATGTGTATACATGCATGTTGATGATAAGTGACATGTGCTCAACGTTGTCATTAATTGCCTTTCATCATTGTCTTTATAGTGTGTTCATGCCGCGTTCACTCCATGTAATGGGTAGTATGCTTCATTTGCGCCCCACAACCCACTGCTTCATAGGTTCATGCATGGGCGGCGTATTTAAATGCATTGATCCAATTTGGATCTAAGACTTGTATGCAGACAGTTGGATTGATCGCATGTTGTCTGGCCGCCTCATGTGAACATGGTCCGAATTGAATTAAATTGAAATCACAGATATAGTATTTTGGAGTATGATACGGTCTGGTCTATTCTCATAGGTCTATTTGTCTCCAGTGTGAATATAGTTTAAATGATTTGGATATGTGTTTATACCAGTGGGATTGATCGCAGCAGGTCGGGTCGGGTCGTGGGAATGAGTCTCAGGGTGTTAGCCGAGCACAGCTTTGGGCTGTCATCACACGACAAGACAGGATTAATACAGGACTAAGCCGTCAGGGGGCGCGATTACCATAAGTGTGGGTGTGGTGATATCATCGTTATTATCTCCTCTCTTCTCTCCCCTCTCCACCCCTTCAAATTACCCCTCTCCCCATCTCCGCCACCGTATGGCTCCCACCCCCTTTACACTACTACTACCTCCACCCACCTCCTAGGCTGCTAGCGATCGTAGCGCCACCCAGCGTCGTTGTGGTGTACTTAACCCTCTTATCCCCTGCCACATTGGTAACCCAATCCCACCTATCTGTGGTCGCACATTAAAATTAAAGTTTTAGACTCTGCTCTCATAACCTTCCCTCGCCTCATATAATAAACCCCTCATTCCTTTCTCTCATTTCGAGCTCGCTATAGTATAAAAATCGGTCCATGTTCCTTCTGGAAAAGTCGGAATTTGTTTGAAAGTTTGATTGAGATTGTACTTTCCTTTTTAAGTGTTCTATTCATTCAAGTGGCCCGAAAAGAGAGTCCCAATAGAACAATTTCAGATTCTAGGGAGAAAGTCTTTAATATTTAACGTCTTCATATTTGAGGTTCTAAAATGTGAAGTCGGGTGAAATGAGGTTCCAGTCAGAGGTAATTGGAAATTGCAATTGCTGGGAGAATAGAAACGGGTTATCAGATAAGAAGTCTTGGTGTGTGATATACTAGTATTCTTCTCATATCTATATGGGTACTAATGGGATAGTGTCCAAGGTGCTAGTACCCAAGCCATTGAATAGGACTTATTTGTTGCTTTTTATTCTGATTGGAGGGATTGCACTTGATGTCTATTAGACCAGCGGCCCTTGTAGTTCCACCCCAGGCCGTGTGGTGTCGCTGCGGCCAGTGGCTGGTGTCACTCATTTGCTCGCATCTGCTCACTCATTGCTCTCCAAGCAGATACGTGGTGTGCGAGCATACCACAAGTGTCTTAAGAAGGGGGTGGGTAGACACCAAGCCTGTGCTGGGAGAGTGAGGAGCAGCTCATAGCAGCTCATAGTCTATTTTAACTGCTCTCTTTGAGCCTGGTGGAGGCCTTCAACCTCAGAAGTCACCATCTCCGTGCAGAGGTGGGCCCTGTAAAAAGCACCTCCAGCACCTGGGACTTGAGAAAAACAAGTGCTTTATGAATATTAAAGGCACGCAATACGCCTCCCCGAGACCCTTTTTTAACTCCACTCCCTCAAAGCCTTTTTCCATCGCCCAGCTTTCGAAAATTCTTCCAAGGGAAATCATTAATTTTCTTTAAATTAAAGTGGTAAAAAGCGTGCGCACTGGCGAAGGGAGAGCGACTGTGCGACAAAAATACCCTGCTGTGGCCGCTTTTGTAGTTTGATAAGGTGGTCATACGAAGCCATTTTAGGATATAAATCATCTCACACAAGTCGGCAACTAAAAATATTAATGTCAGGAAAAATATTAATGGAGCCGATTTTACCTGGGAGGGGCTGGAGCAGGGTGTGGGTGAGGGGTGGTTCTGGTTGATGGAATACCTCTGCTGGGAGAGTTTTGCACAGGGGTGGAGAGCGTAAGGAAAGAGCGTAGAAAAGGGGGTGAAAGGAATGAATGGAGACAAGTTAAAAAGGGGAAAGGGAGAGAAGACAACCAATTATTATGAACCTGTGAACTCGGCATACAGGCGGGGAGGCGAGGAGACCCGGGAACAGGGAAGGGCAAATTGATAATTGATTGATCTCAAAGGCTGGAAGACTGCCAGTATCTCTCTATTTTTTTCCTGGTGCAAGGGGGGTAGACGAAAACAAATCGCCCAATCGCACGCTAGTCCTGGTCTTCCGCTAGCGCCTAGCCAAGCTTGGGTGCCTTGATTGGAGATGAAAATCTAATATGGCAGGGTTCAACGACTGATATAAATGAATCAATTGACGTGGCAATTAATATAGGAGTTTATGTATGGGACATGCCTCGGGTGGCCACTATAGGGAGTCCCTCATTATGTGACGTCATATAAGCTCAATTGGGAAATCCCCCATGCTAGGTTAAGTGCATTTGTGTTAAGGAATGTGAATCTTTTCATAGCATCTTGCACCTCTCTTTGTCCTCAGGCTCTTTTGTTCTGTACTGCTGCACTGTGCGACTCCAGCATGTATAGGGAATTAAGTTTAGCAGGCAGCCGCAAAATTTCAATTTCTGCCACCACACAAAATGATGCTCTCCGACCATTATTAATGAGGGTGGAATTATATTGGAAACCCTCTTATTTAAGATGTTAAGTCTGTTGTCATTAAAACGAGGCATCCCTATTAGACCCAAACGTGACTGGCATTCGCGTTGCTATAGTGAGGGGTGGGTGGTGTTGGTGCCTGGTGGTGAGGGCATGGGGTGAGGGCTGGGGTCTTGGTATACAAGTGTATATCTAAATAGACAATAAAGATGCATTCTGAATTAAAATAACCCCAGCACACCAAACATGGTGTCTCTGTCTATGGCCTCCATTCAGTGGTGTGAGGCCTAACACTGATACCTGGTAGTCCCCCGACAATAACAAGAACTGCAGCCTATAGTCGTTCATTAAAAGGGTAGGAGGAGGGTGGAAGCGAGGGGGAGAGAGGATTTCATTCAAATATGAATTCGTTCTAGGCGTCTAGATGGGGAGGCGGCACTCCTCCTAGTCGGGGGACTTTTTTCTCTTTGCCATTACGGATGAAAGACGGCCGACAGTGTTCTGTACAAAACCGTCCTTTTCCGGATAAATTAGCACCTAAAACAAGTCCTACTCTCATCAGCATAACTGACAGCCCAGCGTCTCATTATGTTTTAGATCCTAAAGAAAAAGGCAGCCCTCTGCCGAATCCTTTCAGGCAATCTCTCGCAGTTCCTCGAGGGAGAAAGTAGAAATACAAAGTTTCGCTGGGAAACCCGGTAAAAGCCCCCTTTTTAACTCTCGCGCGAATCGAGGTTATGCAAATGAGCCGCCATATTTCCTTGCAGTATTATGGGATGTTTTGCTACTGTCACCGAATCTTTCATATCTGCATTTTTCCTCTGCGTTATTACTAAGACGGCGAAGGGTTTTAGGTGAACTTTCCACACGGTTTGAAATGAAAAATATCTCTAATTCATTTGGCATTGTCGGACTAGCCGAGCTGCGCCTTCCTAGGACTGCGATATTCTATCGCCTGCTTCGCACCTCCCCGGTTCATTATTCGGCATCGGTTTTACTTATTATTAAATTTGTGTTAATTTGATATGCCACAATTAGCCTTCTACCGGTCTAAAGTTTTGGCCTGCAAATCAGAAAAGAATATTAATACCTTGCATATTAAAGCAGCCGACTGACAGTCGGTATCGTATTCTTGCCTTTGCAATTTCACAACATAATCGGGTTGGCATGGGCCTCTAAAAAGCATCATCCCCATCCCGCTCGGTTTCAACTATTTGTATTTACAATATCTGCAATGTGATGTTTATTTGATGAAAGTATGAATCCTCTCTACGACTAGGGTTGCGCGCCTGTGATTTTCTAGACTACTGCTCTCCCGAGCTACATTGTGCAATGGGAGGCAATGCTATGAAGTGCGGCACAGTAGAAAAGCATCTTTTGCCGCCTTCCTCCTTCATCTTTCCCCATATTACCACCTCCCCTCTTTGTAGCTCCTCGCCACACAACCTACAGCGAGAATGGCATCCATCTGTTAAGAGTGGGCCCTCTCACATAGCCCTTGATTTCCTTATTACTATTGCATTTAAACTGTATGTCAACCCTATATTCTATCAGCTATTTAGACTAGATGTACATTCATTATATCCAATGTATAATCACGATTATCGCGATATGTATATGTTTAATTGTATAGCAAGAAGTACTGAAACCACTACCCACTGCTTAGACACCAGGTGCCACCCACTATCACACACTCAGCCTGGGGAATCTACCACCCACTGATAAGAACCACCCAACAAAGTAGAGACCAGCAGCAGCCACCCACTCCCCAACACCACCAGCCACCATCCCCTCTAGCAACAAATCTCAAATATGGGGAGGGAAAATGAGATAAAATGGAGCTTTTGGAGGGAAGGATGAGGGCGGGAGGGGATGGTGAGAGGGGAGGGGGTGCTCTTCTAGAGACCTTCCCCTCAACCCCCGTTGGAAGCTGCCGGTGAAACAGGAGTACCAGGAGTTGTGCTTTGAAGACGCTGCTGGCCGCTAAGAAAGGCTCCCAGATTATGCAAGGAGGAGGGTAGCAGCATCATTAGACCTTGCCGGCGCCGCCGACCGACGAGCAAGGAGCGCTTTTGGGGCGCTAGGCTTTTTGGTGGGTGTACCCTGGTCGCCCCTTTGTTGTCTTCTGCTCCCGCGAGTCACTCGGAGCAGGTCGTCTTTTGTTCTATTGTCGCTTGAGCTGCTCACTCGCCCACTTACCCAGCCCGCCCACCACTCACTCTCTCCTCCCCACCTCCTACTCCCATTCCTCGTCCTACTCTCCCCAAACTTTCTTCCCAAACTCCACCGACGCCTGGCTCGCTCACTAGCTGCCGGCCATCCAGGGTTTCTTCACCTCTTTTCCTCCCCCTCCAACTTTCTAGCTTCCAATTAGAATACATTTGGCGTTTACAAATCACATCTGAGCTGGTTTTCTGTTCCTCCTGTCTCTGTTTCCTCCTTCCCGTTAAAGTGTTGGTGTTGCTCTTCCTGTTCAACAATATTAATTTTAGCATCTGCCCAACCGAATTTAAATACATGTATTATACCAGGCTGTCCCTTACTCAAATCCCATATATAATAGACGTGATATGCTGTCTATTTATGATGTTGGGCTATATTGACTTTATTCATATCTACCTGGAATCTGGATATTGATAAGGTAAAAAAGAATATCGCCATAATGGGCGGCATGCAATGACAGCTGGTAAACCTGTGGTACTTATAAAGGTACTCCTATTAAGAGGTCCACAGTACAAAGTGAACTCAGGCTCAGGGTGAATTCCCACCGTGGGAACCATTACCAATATGTCACCCTGGATGAAAACACAACAGTTCCCCCCGAAATATGAGACTTTATGATACATCATGCACTCGAATTACCTAGCATTGCCTTCCAACAACCCCTCAGTCCACCCCTCCAATCCTGCAGGCTGCCTAATATTTAAAAGGTTTTATCACTGAGCAATGTACTACTTTTTTGAGGTGGTGCGAAGTGAGGTTGTATAATTCAGGAATAGGCTGGCACATGTCAGAGATTAGGCAGTGGGAAAGGGAGGGAGCGTGGGGAGGGGGGGGGGGGGCTTTTCAAATATGATTCTTTGAATTGTTAATCTCTGCGAGCTTTGTGAATTAATGACTATTGGAGACTTGAAGTGATGCTGGCAGTATTAACACTTATGGTCTGTTTGGAATTAGGCTCGTGTCAAGTAGCAGTCAAAGGGAAAATGATATACAAGTAATTGTGCATCTCACAGTAAGGAGAGCAGGTAGTAAGCTGTTATGTTGGACGTGTAATTAACATTTTATGGGATGACATAATGTACAGGCATGGCAGTATATGTGTTTTGGGTGTGGGATCAGAAGGTTGGCATTTAATATATGAAACATGTTCTAACGCTCCTCAATAACTTTGAGGAACAGTCCTCTTGTTCACAGGGCCACATTAACAGTTTTGCTCATATATGTACATCAAGGTAATTGCAGACAACATATCAAAACTAATTTTCTAATTAAGAAATGTTAATCAATTAACATTAATGCGTTTCAAAGTATTGTATAGAGCGAACTAAGAGAACTTTAGATGTATATGTACAATCGGGAGAACCGGAGATATTTGTGATATTTGTTTGGAATTTAATCTGGTAACAAAGGAATTTGATGCTTAATCGGTTCCATTTCCATGGGAATATAGACATTAAATGTATTCCTTCAGGCCTCGTTACCTCCTTCAAAACGGAAGAATGGAAACTGAATTAATGTTCTGTAAAACCAGGATTCAAAAGAGTAATTTGAGAAATACGCTCACACTGGTGCGAACAAAAATGATCAAAAGAACCTTGATTAAAATCCTGATTGAAGGGGATTGTTTGGGAACCCCAGGTTCAAAGAAAGTATTTTGATAACAATCTTTTCCTTGGTGGGGGTGAAAGAAAAGTTGCAGGCGCAAGACGAGTGTTTTTTACTTGTCATATTCAATGGGGGTATCAAATGAAACGCATTAGCCGAAAACTTTCTATCTGAACTAGGAAGAAACCCGCCCCAATAAACTAACAACAGGAACTTTTAAATCAATTCAAACACCAATTCTGACTAATTTTAACTTGTAGTAATTTCCTGAAGACAAAACTTTCACGCTTCCCCCTGGAAGAGATATGATTATCAATCTTATCTTAAACTTGTGAATTCCTGTGCAGCTATGCCCTAAGGCATCCTCAGTAACCTCAATATGTCTTACACGTGTCACATCAACTTATTTTGTACTTATACTTAATTTGAGGTTTACAGACCAAATCCTATTATTGCACAACAAGTGCTCATCCTACATGCCATTTTTTCTAACAATGTTAAGCCTAAATATGGCTGTATTCATTAGACACTACTTAGCCAGGGGTTCTAATGACTCTTTCCGGTGCCATTTTGGTTTATGACAAACTAAAAACCACCAGGATGGTGTAGTGGAGAGGAGAGGGTCTGTCACTGTGAGTTATCTCAGAAACCGGAAGAAGGTGGCGGAAAACATAGCCTTCACCAGAGATACTGACAACCTACTGCCACAAAAAGCACCCCCACCACCACCACTAAAAAGCAATTCATTAAGATTCAATGCATTTCCATGCATTAACCAATCACTGTATGGGGTGTGGGGAGGCCAGGGCTGATGAGGGAGGGGGTGGAAGTTGTTAGGGGTGGTAGGGGATTCTTTCTAATTACCCGATAAGCATCTAAACTGAGTGCTTTTAAATCCAGAGTCAAAACATCCCCATGCACATTCCCAGGACTGCATGCATGCACGTGCACGTGCACACGGAGCAACCTCTGCAGAAACACTTTTTATACCAGCGGAAGTAGAGTTAATCTGATCACTCCATCAAGAAGTCTGACCACTAGGTAAAGAAAGACTGGTGCTATACTTCCATTAGGAAACCACTATGGGTTTCTACATGGGCTGTTAGCATCGTCAGCACTAAAGAGTTGTTCCTAGGTTTCATATTTCATGTTTTGTTCTCCCATAGAGGCTTCATTTCATGCAATGTGATTTTTGTGTGTATCATATCTTGTCCACCCACTCACCGTTAACTCAAACAGAAAAAGGGCCTTAGGACCAGGCACGAGCCCTAAGTTGCTCCCCTCCCACCCTGAGCTGTCCCCCTTCCACCCTGAGCTGCTCCAATCCCGCCATGAGCTGCTCCACTCACCCTAAGCATGTCACCCCTGAGCATCTCACACTGGGTATGTCAATCCTGGGCATGTCACACATGAGCATGCCACTCATTAGCAGCCTACTCATGAGCAGCTTACCAATGAGCAGCTCGCCAATGAGCATGTCACCCCTGAGCAGCTCACCCCTGGGCATGTCACCCCTATAAGCATGTCACCCTTGAGCACGCCACCTTAAGGATCTCACCCCTACTAAGTTCGGCTAAATAAACTCATTCTAGATACCCTCCCCACAACCATCAGGCAGTGTCATTGACTACCGACAAAACTGACCATATGCCACTATCGGGGTTTGGATGAATGTCTGTATGACATGTGTCCAGAGACCTACTGGACCTCCCACGTGGGGCTCCCACGTTACCCACTTATACCACTTACACATCAACCCCCGCTCACGCACACATGCACTCACTTTAACGCACGCATGCCGCACGTGCCGCACATCGGCATAGCCTGGTTGGATCTGTTGCGTCACTGTCACCCCCTCCTCCCACCCACCCACTCACGCCTCCCACACCCCCAATGTCCCACCCCAACCCCTGCGTCCCACCCCCTCCCTTCCACCCCTGCACCTTTGTCTTAGACCCAGGTTAGGAGACGGAGAAACAGGCGGTGGGAGAGAGACCTGTGGTATTTTTCTGCGGCCGGATCAAAAGATTGTAAAGCATTGATCCCAACGTGAGAGGGTGCGGCGCGGAGGACGGATAGAGGGGGTTGTGGAGACTAAGGGGGTGGTAGACGGGAGGAAGGGAGTAGCTACGGCTGCTGCCAAAAAAGCTGTGAAGGGGCTCACGACTAAAGCTAATGATGACAACCCCCTCTAGTGGGAGAAGTGGGAGTCAGGGGAGTGTCTCTGGGGGTGGACAGGGAGGGGGTTGTTGTCTCCTGTGGGAGGGGGCTGCCTTAACAGGTGTATATGTCACACCCCGTGTCATGTGCAATAAATCTAATATAGATTAAGTGTCCATGATCCTGTGTTAATTAGAGCATCAGTGCTCCAATGCCTATGTCATTAGTTCGGGCCCCAATATAGAATTGATAGACCCTATGTAATATTTCCTACTGGAAAATCCCCTGAATTCAATGTTTAGATACAGACATATACACAGTGTCTATCCGACCATATTTAATTCCATTCATATCTAACCATTAGTATTGGGATATTTGTATTATAGGCATGTTAGATATCTTAGACCTAGGCCAACAATGGCAATCCATACTCATATTCCGTGACCTGAATCCTGCAAACATTACCAACCCTTTTCACTGATATCAGAAATCAAATAAATATGAAAGTATTAGAAACAGAACTCCAGTCGCTCTCTGTCCCAAAGTCAATTATATTAGGTTTGTGCCGACATTTCATGCAATACCCGGCTATCTTTTTAGGCTGCCAGCGAACTGAGGGACTCTTCTGTACCAGCACATTAATGGCAGATCTCAATTTTTAATTCTCCAGTTTTTGTACTCCATTACGTAAGCCATGGATGAATCATGGCAAAATCTTTTTGGACGACCTGAATTTCATTGTTCGCGTCTATTCCATTCTTATCTAGAATTTCATAGCAATATTTCCAGAGGACTACTTTGAATATCAACAAGAAATGGTCGTGACGGTTTCACATGTAATATTAATGGTAATAATCTAACGAAAACGTTCTATAGCTAAACATAGAAACACTATGATGCTATGAATTTTAAATCTAGCAATCCCAATTTATTTTCAACCCTACATTCACAATTTCAAATTCTTTAAAAATGCTACGATTCAAAAATACAATTGAATGAAATTCTAGCAGGTTTCAAAGATCACGACAAAGCCATCTTTTGTCTGATTCTCTCTCTATAGGTGACACAATGCAGTTACGTAACAAAGACCAGGTTGGATGTGTCCCACTCAGTCACCCCTCTCATCTCTTACGTAACAAAGAATTAGATCCCCCTCCCCCCTAACATAACCCCCACCCCCTCTATTGTACCCCCTCCCCCTACCCCGACTACTACAGCCACTACTAGTACTACTCAGTGACATGACACCCTTGACTGCCCTAGGCCGGGCCTAGATCACTTTTTTGTGGCTAGCGCCCTTTTTTAGGCCTTCTTTTCAGTCCAAAGTTCCTTTTTTGGGCGGTAGGCGGCTCCACTCCCCTGTCACGTTTTAGCCCTGGCCGACTGGACGTATAAAAACCGGATCCATCACGGCGCGAATCCAGCACCGGGATCCGCGGCCACTCCTCCAATGGGTAAACGAAACGAACCACGTCGTTCCAACTTTTTAGGTGGGGCTTATCTTATTTGCTTTCTTCTTTTATTGTGTGTTATTTGAACTTTTTTCAGAGCTTTTCTCTCTCGGTCTTTTCGCTCAACTCCCTTCCCGGATCCCACGGACTGACTGCACTTTTTATCTGTGTGATTTTAATTTTAGCGCGATTTAAAAAACTCAACCACCTTCCTCGTGCGCCACGGTCGTCGCTCGCTGCTCACGTTTTTTTAAAACTGTTACATCTTCTTAACCTTGTTTACTTTTTAGAAATGACGTAGTTTGAAGGCTCCTGTACTTTCCAATAGTCTTAGTGGTAGAAGCGCCTAGACCTCGACGTCTATTTTTTTCTTCACAAAAAGGGTATAGGCTAACATTTATATATGTATATAAAAACACAAAATAATCCGACTGTCATAAAACTTACAATTATAATAAGGATAAAGAAAGATTACTGGCCCATTGCCAGTTACACCTTGTTAGATGATTTCTGTTTATGTCTCTTGTTTACGGCCATGGGCCTTTTTCACTGAACTAAATAAGAGGGAGAGGCTCTGGTTCGTTTTTATCAGAGAAATCGAATTTAATCCCTTAAAAAAATTACTGCGGTTTTCTAATATGAATCATACCTGTCTTTTACTAATGAGTCCTGCAGGCGGGCAGCCCCGGGAGAAACTCAGTCTCCACCCAGAGTCTCCCCTCCCACTCCCCACCTTAATACCCTACCCATCACTCTCACAGCACATGACTGCTCGGAGCACTCTCCCCGGCTCTACCCACAGAAAAACGCTGGAGATGTTCTTAAGAGCGTTTCGCCCGGGACCCTGCAGCTAGGTTTTATCAACTTGAATCCAGAATAATCGACAAAATGAATATTGCCATTTCTGTATGGATTGACTCTAGGGGTGTGTGTGTTGGAGGGGGGGGGGTGGCTATGGGTGGGGTGGGGTGGAGGAGGTGGTATTGATTTGTTCCTACAATACAGCCTGATGATCATGCTGGCAGATTGTACTGATTTAATACATACAAATTAGTTACAAATTGAGGGTCACTTTCCATACAAAGTGAACAACCACACTCCTCCGATCTACTTCCATATTTCATATGGTAATTCTGATATCTTCTCCATTTCTAAGTGTTAATTTGCATACTATAATGACCCTTGTATGGGTGTTCTTTGGAATCGGAATATCCTATTATTCTGCGACTGTCATTGCTTACTTTAGTCACTTTAAAGCTATTTTGTAGGAATATCTTCCTTGGAATACCCACTGATTTTCATATAATCTCATATAACAAAAGAAGGTGAAGATATATTAATCATCCCTTTTAATTATAAATGTCTTTCAAATCAATTTTACAAACACTAGTATAAGCAATAAATTATGTTTCAACTTGGGCCTGAGCGGGAGGGAGGGGAGGAGATCTCAATTATCACAATAAAGATTTTGTGCAGATTAAATTATAGTTTTATTAGAAGGGACTCTGGTATATCAATCTTTTCCCCGCTTTTTATTTCAAGCTCTTTCTAATCATACTACGTCAAAATGCCATCATCGTTGGAATGCTTTTAAGATGAGGTAATTCTAATGTCTTTTTTGCCCAGCCCATGGGATATAAAGTCGTCCTAAGAACCGATGTAATTGCCGTGTAAGAGCGTGAGTCCACTCTGTTATTCATGAGCCACGAGGGACAAAAAGGCATATCACCCATCTTATGGAAAGCCTGCCGAGCAAAAAAAAACTCCCCTGTTGATTGCAAGGAGCTCAAAAAGAGAGCATATTGCCTTGTAGCTTTCCCTACCTCCTATAGTGAAGATGTCGGGAGGGTCTCTTTTTAAGGGGAATTCCTCAGACATGTAAGACTCATTATTTAAGCTGTGTCAATATAAGGTCTATTGACAGTAGATTACCATTACTTTAATACTGACATTGTAGTTTACGGCAAGTGAAAGACAAGTAGGATTATTGGGATTGTCTCCCTACTCCCTATTGAAAAACGATGCCTAAAAAACGGCATGTCTTATCTAAATATCTCACGATCGTGTTTTGATTTAATTAAAGGAAGTCCTTTATCAAGTGGTTGGTCATAAAAGGCCCTTGTTCACTTCAATAGGGGATGCTCATTAGATTTGTGTAGAATGCATATTTACATACAGAGTGAATTAAATAGAGACATTTATTCATTTTAAGTTCCCTGGAATGCTGATTTATACACGTCAGTCTCAGACAGTACTACAACTCTGTGCAGTAGAATGTAAAACAAAGTACCCTTCATGGTTTTGTCTGTGTGTGGTCGGCAAGGCCCTATCCAGGCTAATGTCGTGTAATGGGTTATAATGACATTTAGTAAGGCTGTTGGGCAAAACCTGTCACCCTATGGAATGCACATGTACAAATCACAGTCCCAAATCATGTATGTGCTTTCTACATCAGCTACCCCTTTGATCAAATTTGCAACATGGTTTGAACCAGGGTTTGAATGTTTAGACATAATACAACGGGTATTATGTTAACCCTGAGTAAAGCTTGATACCATATTAATACCACCCATAGAAAAACACAGCCAACCTCTGCCGGCCAAGTGTGTATTTCCGACTGAGATTGTCAATAATCATAATTAGACATTCCCAGCCCGTGCAACAGGGATTGTCGTTCAGGGGCGTCCCGCTAGACGAGCTGCAGTCTAAGTTCTGCATTTTCGCCCGGATTGCGCCTACTCCCGTTTGTGGCACAGAAAATCACTTTAATGTGGACATCAATATCCTAATCATCGATTTCCGGCCGACCGTGCAGGCGATCAAAGCATCTGAATCGGCACAATTCAGATCATCCCGACTACCCCACACGAACCTCAGTCCTCCTTATGACGATTAACAGTATTAACCCCTTGCCTGCTCTCTTTCTGTTTGGTATTAACATATCATCTATGGTTTTTCAATGGGTTAACCCCCTAGCATTTTCCCTATGTATCATGATAGTCTCTTAGCAGTATGTGGCTCCGTGCTATTTATATATTTCTGTTCTTATAGATATATATAGCGTTGTATTCATAAAATAGGGTTTTCATCATTAGGCCTCTTCATTCCAATGCCAAAAGTCACGAGAAAACCCTTCCTAATAAGGACTGTCTGTTCAACCATTTTCCCATCTTTATCCCATACATAACCTCCCCATTAGAACTGTCTTTACCGCATTCTGCTCTCCAACCATACTACTAAAGTAGCCATGTAGCCCACTATGTACCTTTATATCTGAAGACACATTGAAGTACATGCACTCCCAGTAACCCCGACTTTGATCTTGAAATAGAGACAGGTAGACTGGAGTATGTAAGAGAGGCGTACCAGTTCAAGTGGGTAGATAAAATGGTGGATAGCAGGTATACACTGTATGCATTGTGCTATACATGTATACGTAACACCTAGTAGCCATAGAATACATCCCTCTTGTTATCCTCTAACAAAATAGTTTTAATTTGATCCTCAAACTACAAACAGAATAGACAAAGTTTGGTTATAATGGAGAATATTACTAAGAAAAGGGAGCTATCTAGACCTTTGTGTGTGACATTCAGTTTATGTAGTTTCTTCTTTTCCATAATGAAACCTATTCCACCTACGTTCACATTACAAAGAAACCTTTCCAGTGGGCAGTCTGAAATAATGTCTAATTATAATGACTAGCTTCTTGTCTAAAGTACCACGCAAACACGACCATATGCTGCTCTTTTCACAAGGAAATGGTGTATTTTACTCAACCTCCAGGTATCAATTTATGTTCTTGTAAGGATATGTTGAACTTTAGGAATAATAGTGACCTTTTTGGGGATGAAAATTGGTGATTATTTTCAGCCTGATATGTTATAGCCAACCTATTCAGTACAAATGGAGGATCTGTATACACGGGTATCACGTTTGTACAATAGACTATACTCTCCCCAGTGGTCATAAAGATTAACGTGGCTACTTTATGTGAGCGTGTATAACACAATACATGCATTCATGAGCTTTCTATGATTTGAGAAGTCGTCTGCTTCTGGTCAGTTTTCCCGCGCTTTCATCACACAACAATGACAATAACCATCATCAAGCTGCTTCCATTGTCAGGAGAAGCACCAACAGAAGCAACATGGCCTGCTCTGCGGAAAACATCATCAAAACCGACCCCGGCCTTTCTTCACTCTCATGGGAAATGAGTTTGGATATAAAAGTGAATCGCTGAGGAACCAAGTCCGCCGCGACAGCCGAGTGTTTTCTCCGCCAGCAGTCGGTTCACGACCACCTCTTTTTCGGCGTCCCCGAAATAATTAGTCTATTATTTTGAATGACATGGGTGCTGTTTTTGCCTGCAGCATCCGGCTAGAAGCGAGCCGACTCCGACCAGGTGCATAGGCCGGTGGTGGCTGGGGCGGGTGGAAAAAATTGTCTCGATCAGTTTCTAAATGTCACAACATGGCGGGGAAAAACGTTCGTGACACCAGTAAAACGGGAGGCAATAAGAAGGTAGCCGCTCCTCTGTGGCGTTTTATCCTTTTTTCTACCCCGATAACCTAATCACCTTTGAGTTACACTGAGTGGCACAGCTGTAAACATTAGTATACTGGTACAGTGGTGACGTGGGTGCTGCTGCCTCACACAGTAGGGAGGGTGGGGGGTGGGGGCTTTGTTTGATACCACACCCACACATAGCACTAGGTAAAGTTCACATGCTGCCTCACAAACAGCACCACAGACAAACTCCCATACAAGAGGACCAGACAGGCCCATATCAACCGCAGTCAGTGTCTGTATAGTATTAGTATTAGACTATCATTCTGATATATTTCAAACTTAAACTAAAAGAGGAACTATTTCATCAGTATTTGAACTCTGAAATCAACCCATTCCCTGAATACCGCAGATGTTGCACACACCATTCAAAATGAGTTCATATTGTCCTGTATGTGGACCTCCCACCCCCTACACGTACCAAATATCTACTTTGTTATCTTAATCAATGTTGAGTTGCAGCTAGAAATACAAGTAAAGTGATGCAGTATGTTGTATAAAGACGTCAGGTCTGGATATAGCCTGCTGCAAACCCACTTGGCTATACTACTCACACTACGCACTACGAGCATGCAGTTCACAGGGGAACTAACCATAGACCCACACGACAAGTAAGGGCGACTTTTCACCGATTTTACTGATTATGTTTTTTCATTTTATATATTTCTAATTCACATATTACCTTAATAGGAATTGTGCCATTTAAATACATTATTTGTTGGACGATAACTTGGCATCTGAACCTCCCAACACCAACTTGTATTACATATGTATATATGCAAACATAGTTGGCTTAGGAAAAAGCAATTTGTTTAAACACATACACCATTTTTCAGAAATCTACCCTTTCTTGTCACATAGGTCTGTAGTTTGAGAGATTATTAAAGAAAGTAACACTACACTAGCCACAACACCTGTGTTAGTTTGTAAAGACTTACCTCTATTTCTTTGCAGATCTGTTTCTTGGTGTTCATTGGTTTGGGTCCCAGAGGGGGCAGTGACTTTGCCACTCTCTGTGCTGCCTTGGCTATGGCACTGATCTGGGCTTCTGACAGTATAGGCATGGGAGTTGGAGAATTGGAGTCACGCTTTAGCCCCTGAAACAAGGAAAAGTTGAGCAATTTCTGCGCGACACAATGGTTCTGAGAGGGACATGGTCAAACCTTGTCATGTGTAACGATGGATAGGGCTATACAGGACATTATATATTCGTCTGTTTGATCTGATTGAAACTACAATAGGGGATTGCATTATATATATTTGATATTTAAATGACATAGTCTTTGCTGTTCCTCTGATACTGCCAACTAAGGGCCGGAGCAAGAGGGATGGGGATGATTGAGAGGTGGAAAGACAAAGAATGACAAATGGGAGCGGTCAGAAAGGGACTTGAAATAGAAAAGAGAGGGGGTAGGCAAATAAAAAGGGAGGGCAGTGAAAAAGAAAGAGCGGAAAAGTATCGTGTGTCCAGAGAGAGAAACTGGAAATAGATTTGTGAAACTGGAGGAGAAAAAGGTGCTTTTTTGTCCTAAAATGTGATCAGGGTCGGGATGGGAATGAAAAAATTCAGTTCACGCCAGATTTGAAATGTTACACAAAAATTGGCCTTTCTTCCTGAAGTGCAACGCCACCACTGACTTGGGTTTCTTTTTCTCTTCACCACGTCCTAAATAAGAACAAGGAAATGTTCCAGAAGGTCAGAAATAAATGGAAACCGAAGCGGATGGACTGTTTATCCGTGAAGGTGACATGTCCCAGGCACAACCACACATTACAGAATCTAAAATGGTTTTACCAATTCCTGAGTGCATCAATGAAAGTCTCCATCTTGTAGCAATTAATCAAACATTAATTAATTATGGACGCACTCACTAAGTAAAGAAATTCAGATTTAGAAGGAAAACCAATTTCAGCAAGTCCCAACTGCTAATGCCTAAGTTCTGAGTTCTAGCCGTGGCCACTCCCTTCCAACAGATGCAATTATGTCTCTAATGCGTTTGGCGTGTGAACTTTAGTTTGCTTAGAGGGATGGTGTAACCACAAAATCTACATTTTGAATCTGGGGTTCTCCAGGAATCTACATTAATATCTTATCTCTGCTTGTGGGAGGAGTTTCTTAAGGGCAACTCTCATGGCGGTTTCTCACCAAACTGATAGATTCAGGGAACTTACTGAGTAAATGGCAGCAGGTCTAAGCTGGCCTGAGTAGGGATGAAGGACAAAATGATACTCATATACTGGCCATGTAGGTTTACCTATCTATGCCTTGACCAGTAATTTTGCTAATTCAGAGACATACTTCACTCCATCAAGGAACATATCCCCTGCTTATGCCAAGTCCACGATACCTAGATTTTGGACAATCTGAAAACCGCATTTCTAATGAGCTATCCTCACTTGGCTCCACCACGCCACTTAAATTATAGCATAAGGGGATCAAGTTAGGATCTAAACTCATTTCACTATTAGCAAATTTATGCGGCCAAGTTTTCCCAAACTTGGGCAAAGTATAAACTTGTTTCACAATTTCAAATGAGGTCTCTCTGGTCGCCTGACCCAATAGTTGAAAGAGGACTCATTTAACCCCACTAACGAATCTGGGGACATTATCATTAAATATTCAAATTGGCGTAAAACAAAGATGGCCACCATGATGCCTTGGCACTGCAAGCTTCCGCCATTAGATTTCTCGGTCTAGGAGTCTAAGTGAATGAGACTCAGAGAAGAAAATATCTCTTCTGTTCGCGAGTTTCTTCTTTTAAAGAGCATTATGTTGGGGCTCGCGCAGTCGCACTCAGAGAGTTCCCAGAAAGCACTGCGGCAGATCATATCATAAAGGGGCGAACAAACTAGATGGGGCAAAACACGCCTCTACAATGTCAATTAATTCCCCCAAATGACATTGGTCTTTTTGAGCGCGAACAATACACTAATGGGGAAAAATAGACAGTTATCTCCATTTCGAAATGTATTTCGCAAGTAAAATTTCAGAACGGCCCCAAAACATCAAAGGCGGCCATTTTAGATGTATTTTCCAAGCCTCCGATGTAAAAAACATCAAAGGGATGGCGTAGCAGACGGCATTAGTCGTTCAAGAGAAGAAATACGAGTGGGACGCTGTCTAAAAGCGTCTATTTGGTAAAGCTTAGCTCCAGTCACGGCCTCACAATGACTTCATTATGTGCGGCCGGTGTTGTCTACACTTTTGTCGACAATTAACATAAGACAGCGCCATGAAAATTAAAAGTCGTGCATGGGGGGAGAGAACGGGATTTCAGCTCAGAGAATGGAGTGACAAAAAGAGAGGAATGGTTGGATGTTAGAAGGCTGATGTGTGTAGTTGGTAACGTCATGAGTTTGACAACGACATGCGTCGTATTGACGTTATAATCGCCCAGGGCCCCTCGACAACCGGGGGTGTCGCGTTCACTGATATCCGTTTGAAAAGTTAGAACCGGCAGTATGCCAGTCTACCATGGCGGCGGATATTTTGAGACACAGGACCAGCGGAAATGCCACAGTCTCCTACCTGTGAGACTATAGAAGTGGGAGGGGGGGAGGGGAGAGGGGGGTATAGGAGTCTTTCCAATAACTGTAGCTATGTATAACATGTACTTGCTGAATGTGGATTAAAGGGGTTACTCATTAATAGGGAATCATCATATCATAACGTTAGTGGCACAATGACCTGGACTGAATATCCCAGAGTTGGGGTTTGTGTCACAATGAATGAGCAAACCAATGTCCCTCACTTGCCCTCAACTCTGGTATTGGTCACAGTTCTATTCAATAGAAGGATCCCTACTCTTTCAAGTCCTTGAATTTAGCATGTTGCCATTCAGTGGGAGGAGTTCTATTGTTAGAGTTTCTACCTTGGCCCTAGAGTGCAGGCAGGGATCATCCCATTTGTTCCCATCTCAATGATGCAATTCCCTATTCTCCCCTAAAACCCTTCCTTAGATTTCTACTAATTTCGCCACAAAGAAACTTCAATTGAATCTTAGTGAGGAAACTTTCCTGTAGAAGTAAATGAGAGGAATTTGTTTGATTTGGAGGCAAAAAGTGATAATTAGCGATAGTAGACGGCCGTATTTAGACAAAAGGGGCCGTTAGCAGACGACAATCGAAATGGACGCACGCCCAGAAAGCGCAGGAAAAATCAACTCTCTGCCTTTCTTCTGTCTCCCCATCGTCAAATTGAATTTAACCTTATAACTAAATCAAACAAAAATAGCGGCGGTTAAAATTGGTCTTTATGAACTAAAATATGACTTCAAAGTCCCGACTAAATCTCTATGACGTGTTAGTCACGCAATAGAATCGCAATCCGTCTTGACGCTGTCTTGAAAAATGCCAATTCTGTTTGAAAAAGATCATTCACTCCCCTCCTCTGCCCAAAAGAAACTTTTCATCTCAAACTGGGAGGTTTTTACAGGGGAGTGGCTCGTTTTTCAAGTCGATATCTGAGTAGACCGAAAGGAATTCACTGAAAACACAGAAATTCAGCAGCCTCTTTTTAGTTTCCTTCCAATAGTCTCGAGAGAAGTGTAACAAAATCCATTCGATGCAAGACACTTTATCTCCAGGCCAAAACATTATCATTTTCGTGACTCCAGAAAGGAAGAGTTTTTCGCTCATTTTGCATGCGTCAATTATGTCAATTCGAGACTTTTCCGCCCAAAAACCCACGACTTGCGCTCATTGACATAGGAGGAGCTCATTGGACAAAAGTTTCCAAATTCGATAACAAATCATTAACTGGCGAAAAGTGAACTAGAGTCTAAAAAGGCTTTGCAGAATCTCAAGTTCTTGTGTCTGCTTCTGGAAAAGAGACACAGAACTCTCTGCTAGTTTGTGAAGCTCGACCAGCAAATGCCTGGCATGCGAGGCTGGCCCCAGATGAAATCGGTTACAGGATAAAACACCCGCTTTATTAGAATTCTCATTTTTACCCCCTTTCGACAGGAGAGCTCACAGACCGCTGGTACCTGAGAGCCAATAGACAAATAGTCAGTGCTTGTTGGAAACCAGTGCACTCCCTCAATGGTGTGTGCACGCGCAGTACGCTTCCCATAAAGAGCAGGGGAAAATACTGCTGGAGAGGCAGATAAATTTAAACCAAATAGGACGTTTTAACTTAAAAACAACGGTTTAAGTGAGTGCTGCTCGGGCGGAAAGGAAGGGCATTTACATTGCAGAGAAGAAACGGACGCCTGGCTTTTTTACCCGAACCGATAACTCACATGGGAGAGGCCCTTTTTAAGGGGCAATTTTTTAAGGCTACAATTTACCAAAAGAGCACGTCTTTACGTGGGTAGTGCTGGGGACTTTGGGGACGCCGAGTGCGGCTCTGGTGTATGCCGTGGGTAATGCACGGGAGAGGGGCGCCATTTTTTTCTGGGATGGGGAGGGAGTTGAGGGAGGGTGACTGAAGTTTGGTTGTATACAAAGTGTAGGTAAATATTTGAACCATAATATCAATGATGGCATTGCCAGACTGCATGAAAAGCCTGCTTAACTATGATTAAGGACGGTCTTATAAGTTGTTTCATTCCCACCATGTAAAGGCACGGCATGAGTTGAAACATTCATGAAAAGAATTTAAGTCATGGTGGTATTTGCCATAATTACCCAGTTTTCAATTGCATGAAGTAGACAATACCATAAAGAGATGTAAACACATACACAACAGCTCTTACTCAAAAGTTAAAGCATTCAGTAAAATATGTGAATCTACACATAACAGTACACTGTATAATGAACTAACCACTATATATAGATCTAGGTAACTTATCAGACACATATTGTAATATATCTATTTTACATGCAAGGTCTACAGAATGCATTATAGCAGCAAAAAGGTCACTATGAACCAATACAAACCCCACCCACTGTCTACATTTAGGCCTCACACATCACACCACAACACTTCTCTAGCAACCTCTACATGCAATACGGTGAAGTCATGTCCCATTTAGTTCTATTTAGCTTTGCTATTATTCTGTAATGCACAAAGTAGGACTTGTTACATGGTGTATTCTAAAAATATTATCTTTCAAGGTGACATTAACCCTTTAAGGGCCGCATCGTGTTTTAATGCATCATGACCTTTATTGTCATGATGCTTGAATCCTGTAGGGTCGGCGTGATGCTTGAATATAGCCATGGCTAGTGACTCTCCAGTGCTGCATGAATGCATCATGCCGACCATGAACATAGGAGGTTTTATTCATGCACCATGTCCACCAAGGGCCATGGCGCTGGCGCTTTAATACATTCTGCGGCTCTTAAAGGGTTAACGTCCACATCTTCCTACCTCATGCATCCCCCCGCCCCTTTCCCCATGACTACTTCCCTGAGGTACCACTACACACCAGGCCGTGCACAAACCGTACTCACGTTGCTGGGGCTCGGGCTGTTCTTGGGGGTGTCCATGCCCCCTGTGGAGTGGGAAGGTGAGGGTACAAACTCAATGCTGGCCGAGCTGCTCATACTGGTATTGTTGTTAGCATTGCCGACACTGATGGGCGGCGGGGACGGGGTCCCTGCTCCAGGGTGCCCAGTAGGGGAGGGCAAGAGGTTCGTCAACGGCTGGGTGGTGACGGCGGCGGCGGAGGAGGCCGAGTGGGAGGAGGCAGGCCTGGGGTTCCAGGTCTGGGCTGTGATGACGGAGTTGCTGGTGGCATGTTGGACGGCATAGGCCACGGCCCCGGCCACTGCCCCCTGTACGGAGGCCACTATGCTACCAGGCGGCGCAGGGGGTGGCGTGAGGGCTGCCATTGGGGGCTGCTGAAACATCGCTGAAAGAGCGAAAATGATGAATGTTTGCACACAGCAGGACAGTGAGGGGCAGGTGACATGTAAAGAGGAAGTAAAGGACAAGGCTGATATATATATATAGAGAGAGAGAGCAGTTACTATTGCCAAATGTGACTTCCGGTTACATTACAGGTGAGAAATAATGGAAGCACTGATTGCTTTTGCCAGCAGGGTATATTTTCCAGTCCTATACTGGTAGGTATAGCAATTGATAATCAATATAACTTATTCGGGCAATGGTTCTATGATATAGCTCATACATTAACCTACTATTTACTCAACCCTTTAAGGGCCACACAGTGCTTTAATGCATCATGCCGAGCCTTTAGGAGTGTATCAACCCCTGACGGTCGGCATGATACTTGAATGCAGCACTGACGAGTTACTCACCAGGGCTACAACCATGCATCACGATATCAAAGCGCATACTGCATTAAAGGACTGTGCGGCCCTTAAAGGAATACATTTCATAATGCTCCATCTCAAGAATATGCATATCAAATACACCATTACATTAGTATAGATTGCAGTGAGAGACCAAGGCCTCATATACTTACATAGATCAGCGGCTGGGTTGGCAACCCATTCTTGCAGAGACTTTTGTAGCCGTCGCACATGTAGGGGCTTGCTGGCCATGCCGACCAGTGCCATGATTTCCAGAAACTCCTCCTCCCCTGCCTCACATAACTGCTGCACATCGTCACCGCCTGGGGGCAGCAACAGCAAAGGGTGAATTAGTCACAATTAAAACCACTTTTTATCAGGTTAAATCAATGTTGACACTTAGAGGTGGAGTATTGGGGGTCTGTATCATAAGTGAGGGGTTGGTGTATGCATGCTGAGAGGGGGCATTCAAAGGTTTGTGTTGTACTTGATGTACAATCTTGAGGGTATCTCTTGATTATGAAAATGGATTAAATAGCCTTATTTTGCCCAAACTGGACAATGGGGCCAATTGTTGTGTCATTAACTGTTATTAGATTCGTCAGATGTCAGTTTTGCTGAATTAAGATATTGGGAATTTGGAAACTTTCTAAAACTAATAGTGTTGCCCGTGGCAGAATGAATGGAGGAATGGGAGCTAATATTGTCAATGTCTGTATTCAATATTGTCAATGTCTGTGTTCAATATTGTCAATGCCTGTGTTCATTATACCTACTTGGTTATATGTCAGTCAGAAAAGGTTAATCCCATGTAAGAACACATTTATTATTAACCCTTTAAGGGCCGCGAAATACTAACGTATGTTATGCATTTCTGTTGTAATGATCATGAATCTACTTTTGAGTATATCAACCCTAACGTTGGGGGCTTATTTCCCAGGGCTGCATTCTTGCATTATGACGACAAAGGGCATAATGCAACGATTCACTATGCGGCCCTTACAGGTTCCAGAACTTCCGATAGCTTCTAATGGGTACTATCACTATTTGCTATACAATGCTGCATATTAGATACTATATTATTGGTTAGGGGCGTAATGCAAGGCTAATTGCAGTATGATTGTGAGGGGGCCTGAAAATACACTAATGATCACCTTCTTTGCTGTCTGTTATCCATCGATCTGAGCTCACAAAACATTGGGGATGAGTCAAAGGGAACGCGAGAAAGAAATGTAAAAAGAAAAGAAAAAAAAAGAGGGAAATATGATACACAGTAGTATCCAGGTATAAGTGTCCAGGGACGAGGCGTATTTTCTAGGGGACAACATATATGGTGAGGGGGGATGTAAAAGAAGAAGGGTGCAACTATTAAAAGTCGTTGGAAATAAAGGAAGATTAAAAAAAATAATTTAAATTATTTTGTGGGGGGGGGGTAGTACCTATAGATATATACCGTGTTCACATCCTTCTTAACAGCATCAACCCCGACCAGCAGACGCAGTTAATACAAAACCTGACCTCCCAGGACAATTTGTTGCAATAGCCTCATGCCATCCCATAAAAAGTTTGCTGAGTGACTCCACTGAAGAGGACGACTAGTCCGATGGATGGAAGATGAAATGATGCATCGTTTCTTTAATTTCCCATTCAGCAAAAACCCAGTGCAAAGATTGAAAAACTGATGAAATAAAATGGAAGCCACTCAAAAACCCCAGCAATAAATCCGCTTCCCTCCAGTGAGCAAATAAATAATTCCAGCAGAAGAATGTCCCGTTTTTACATGCAGGCAGTTATTCGTTATGCAGAGTACACTTTTTAAAGAGAATAATTCGTTAGGCTCAGCCGGTAAAGTTCAAATTGCTCTTGTGTCGTTGCAAACAATGTAAAAGGCAGGGACAATCAGGAGTGAACAGAAAGTAGAAGTGATTTAGCCCTGGTGTCTTCCCCTCCTGCCTGCCTCATCCGCCCGCCACATTCATTCCAAGAAAGGTACCAACCGGCAGGCAAAACAGTAATCCCCTTGATTGCAAAATAAAAACTCTCCACCACTCCCAGAACTTTGGTAGTTTCCAAAGAAGATGAAGTTATTGAGTTTATTTCATTTTTCCCAAGGAAAAATGATCAGCCCGGAATTAATGTCGGGAGCGGGTGGTGTTTTGTCCGGCTGCTGCAATTAAGCAAAACACTCACTGGAAATCACTTATTATTAATCGCAATCACAAAAAAAAATCTTTATCAAGTCCTGGCAGTAAGGAAAAAACACCCCAACAAGTCGAAATGCAATAAGGAGAATGGCACTACAACAATATTGCTCTGGCTGGTCGGGCAGTCTAAAAAACTATAGCATCCATTGTTATATTTTTTGAAGAGTTCGATGGAAACAATAGTCATACGGGGCCCTCCATGGTTGGAGAAGCTGACACTATTGAGAGCTCGCGTCAAATCGCGCTAGCAGCGAGACCGAGCGAGAACCAAGGGCCTAACGGGAAAATTGATTCTTTGAGCTTGTTTTCTGGCGAGAAGGGGAAAATGTAGGCAGACGACAAAGGCTGATGGCAAATAGAAACACACATTCTTTCAAATCTGAGCGAGGCTGGACTAATTAGATACAAAACACGACCGGTTTAGTTTCTTCATGCATTAACTGTTGCCATGGCAACATGCTAATTTTCTTAAATTCTAGACAGGTAGTGGGGTGGCCTGTATGGTGTCTCCCACTCTGTTTCCCTGCATCGTCGCTACTGCAGCAGTAATGTTTTAACCCCTAGTAAAACTCAGTAAATCCATAGTCTGCTGCGCCTCGACTGAATACCGCCTGCTAACGTTGCAATAACAATATAGGCAAAGACACCTTAAAACGCCGAGGTAATATATTTAGATGACAGCAAATCTTTTATTAAAGACGCTTCCAAAGAAGCGGTTTCTATGGAGACGATAATAAAACACTGTTGCGAATTCATTTGCGTCGCTGCACCAGCCAGTCTCCCGATCGGGCAAATAGTACTGATAAGAAGGCAAAGCTTCACAATTCCTATTTCTCTCGTCACACATTCATTTTTATTCGGCGCGATTCAAATCAAAAAGGGCTTTCTGACAAACTAGTCCCTTGCTTTTATAATCAGCTTGACGTTGTTAGTGTTTGCGCATGCTCGGATGCAGGTCTCATTAACATAACCTCACTGCAATGAATTTCTTGAACATAATTTCCACTTGGGGTGAAAGAAAGGGCTCCAGGCCCGACGCATATTCTAGAGAAATATCTCGATGGAGGCGAGAAGGGAAAGAAAGGAGCCATAACTCTGAATAGACATTAATATGAAATGAGTCGTCTTCATCATACTGCCGATTCCATGCCGAGTGTTTTTGTTTGAAATTTCCCAACCTAGTCACATAAGGAACATGCTGCGTGATGAACTCAACATTAGGGTCATTTACCAAATTTTGAAGGTCTAAATCTCACCAACGAGATGACTAATAATGTGACTAAGGCGACCAAAAGCACGAATGACTCCTCAAATTGATTCTGAAAAAACTGTCTTGATATGATAATTATAAAATTCACATTCCCTTCAGTTTTCCATCGGCTGTTTGGAGGTGTGAAAAAGAGGCAGAGACGACTGTCTCAGTCGTGAAAGAATGGGTGGAAATATTGACAGGAATTTAAATTTTTCCCAGTTGGGAATCACAATGGACTGGAACAAATGAACCAAATATAGGTTACATGCCATTGGCTGCATGCCAATAATGCCAAAGTACACTGTAGATGTAGCGGCATTCGGGAAGAGAGTAAATAAATGCATGTCTGAATTCTAATGTGTAACAATGTTTTTGCCAACTCATCCCCATGTCACTCTCACATACGTTGTCTTTCCAATTTATAGTAGGCCCAGGCTACATATCTAAATGTACCCTCTTTGCCTCTTCAATACAATCAGATTTAACCCTACATGTATACACTAATACATAATGTATGTCCTTACACATGCATGCATGTATAATTGCATCCCATCAGCACGATATCACCTTCACCCACTCTCACACAAGCTCACACATGCTAACACAAGCTCACACTAGCTCATTCTAATTCACACACGCTCACACAAGCTCACACAAGCTCATACTCATTCACACAAGCTCACACAAGCTCACACTCACTCACACAAGCTCATACTCACTCACACAAGCTCACAGTCATAAGCTCACATACACTCACACTCACTCACACTCACTCACACTCTCACACACAAATCTCACAAGCTCACACACGTCCACTCACCCTGCGTGATGAACGTCTCATAGTACTGGAGCAGGTTGGCTCTCTGAAGGACGCGGTAAAGCTGCAATTCGGAAGGGTTCGTCGGCTGTTGCGTCGCCATACGGGTCGCCATAGCAACGCTACAGTTCAAATACCTGTCAAAGAAAAGAGGAGAGAGACACTGTTACAACCGGGTCTACTATGTTGGAGCGATCCCTGGATGTAAAACTAAAAACAGGCTCACCACCCAGCGAGCGGCAATCTCTAAAACAAAGGTTATGCACTCTGAAAACCCCAACTGTCATTTCCGTATGAATTACCATCAGTAACGATGAAGGAGATGGGAAGTTAGCGACGACCAAGCCCAAAATGGAGTCTGCCCTTTTTTGTTCATCATCCCCTCGCTCGATTATCAATTTGGTGGCACAGCAAAGTTAGTGTTTGCAACATACCATAGAATGAGGGCGGAATAGAACGTGTGGAATCATCTACCAGGGGAAGTGCCCATTCAGAACACAACAAAACACACTGAGATGGAGGTGGTGGGGATTTTGGAACGCTGCTTGGAGTTTTGTTAATCACGTGATCGCTCTGAGAGCTTTGATTGGTCGGTACATTAGTTGCTCCACCTGTCGCTAGGCGGCAGTAGAAATAACAACAAGCGATGAGTATAAATATAATCCCGATAAATACAGCAGCTCTGCTATCCGATCCTTTTTACCTCTCACCATATCGGTTATCGCGAGGACTGGGGAGCGCGAGATGTGAATGTGTTTGGTTTATTCATGACTCATTTGCATAATACCGTTCGTCACGTGAACAGAACGAGAGAACGCGAGACCTTTGTTGAAGCTGCAACATTTCAGAGGTAAAGAAGTAAAGAAGCACAACTCAGTCAACTGTAGTTCTTTCTATCCCCACTAGGCGCTAGTAGGCTACAACTGATTGTAACTTTATGGGGATAATATAATAACTAATGCCGAATGGAAAATACATCCACATTACTTTTAAATCAGTCATAAATAAATCTGTCTGCGCAATGTTGCAGAATATGAAAGCTTGTTTCTATCTCAACAATCAGTCACAATTAATCGTTGGACTACGCCATTTGTTTTTAATTTCTCATTCTGAATTGTATTTCCTATCTAAAAGCCTCTAACTAATACATGGTGCAATGGTAACTTTTAGATAAAGCTTTGTTTAACGTCTCCAATATTAGTCTAATTCTAATAAATCTGAAACGGACAATGCATGCAAAATATAGTGGATATGAAGTGAATCTTATATTAGTGTGCATGATAAAGGGGTGTAATGATTATGTCATTTGTTCATTGGCCAAGTTTCTCGCTTAGGACACATTTATATGAAAAAGGGTCATTGCTGTTTGATTTGTCATTGTGTTCATATATTGACATTATAACCCGAGTCAAAATAGTTCAGGTCATTGACATCTGAATAGATCACAGGAAGACATAGGTCATTGAGTACAGTAAGTTTAGACCATTTCTTAATCCGAACTTCGAATAAATTCTAAGAAAGCTGATTTCTATGGAAAGGCCTGTTCTGTACTTGTACTGATGCCCAGTAGGGCCTACACGAATTTGACGGGGCCCAGTTGCTAGCCAAACTGGTGCCCAGTCGGGGCCCAGTTGGGTTGGCTACATGAGCACATGGATTTTACCAGGTATTGCGGCTTGTAATGTCTACACATTGGTTTGCAAAGAACCATTAGTAGGATAATGAATGTTTCTCTTAAGGAATGAATTCTTATCTTCTTAATGTCCAACTGAGGAGACTGTTGATATCTGCATTAATTTGTAGAAAGTTCTGTTCAGTATAATAAACGATTAAATTGAAAAAAAAAGAAATTGAGAAAGGGAGCTTATACTCAGTTACCTCCACTGTATCTTATATTATAAGATACAGTAGACGTAACTGTTGACCTGGCATTCTGTGACTAAAACCTATAGTGTTATGTTCACCAATGTTAGCATTGAGAGTAATGCCCATCACGGAGACTCTGATCTACGCCTACAGGCTACATGGATTTATCTGTCTCAGGATACCAAAGAATTCACGGGGTTAAATGGCTCTAACAGACCATCACTGCTGTGGGTTTCTAGAACTAGAAGAGCTTCACGCTAACATACCACATCAATCTGCGCCAGGGTCAAGAATGGAGTACATGTTACTAAGTAATGGATAAGACATGTACTATATTCATCCAACTTGGACTGGCTACAACATTTCCTTGATCACAAAATTTAGAAAGTAGGATCAATGAAAATAGACAGTCAGTGTCCGCTGGGGGGGGGGGGGCGTGGAAGGCCGACCCGGGGGGAGGGGACGGCCCCGCGTGACCTTGTCCAAGGTCATGGGGTAACAGGATATAAATACCCAGGTGAAGGTGGGGGTAGGGGGTGGGGGTGGGGCAGGGCCCTCTACCCCCGTGACCCCTGCCCACCAACCCCTCTCCTACCCACATGATCCTCTCACCCCCCCCCCCCCCCGCCCCCACACACACAACAACCCTTCTAGCTCCCATCCCTCCTCCTCCCCATTTCCCCACTGACCCCAACCCCCATTGCACACTAACTACGACGTTGTCTGTAATATAAGTCTATTTTATGTATAGGGGCACCATTTAACAAAGGTGAAATTGAAACTATAAGTATGTTACCATTATGATAGACTTAGTGAGATTCTAGAATACTGAAACATCTATCTATATAATAGAAAAAAACTTGCAAACTAGAGTGCTACTCTACTGACTACAAAAGTACAATGTATACCTAAGCGAACTATTACACCTATATAATAACTTAATTGATTAGCATTTGAATGATATCAATAGGCGGTATGTCTCTTCGTCAATCGTATTAAATATCATTATGACTTGATTAGCTGGGGGCTCATACTATACAACTGCCACGCCCCCTCCCATGGTCCTTCCTAGCATGGACCTACCTAGACCCACACACCCCAACACCCCGACAGGTCTCTCCAGGGTCCTTCCCCCCGCCAGTTGAGTGACACACTATACTGGCCCTTGTGTGTTGTGTAGATGTGTGGGTGCATGGACATGGGCAATGCAGTGGTGGGGAAGGAACTGACAGGAGGAGTGAGGGGAGTGGTCAGAAAGTGGACCTTAGACATGGACAAGTGGCCGGTCCTCCAGTGGGTGAGATTGTGGTAGGGTTGGAGGGTAGATAGCACGGGTAGGTAACTATGGTGATGGTTGGGAGGTGTATACATGTATTGTATAGAAACGGCGGTGGGGAAAGAGCTGCTTTTGCCTGTTCAGAGTCGTTTGGTCAACCAAAATTCCTATTGAAAGTATACACGTGTATTGGCACCCCTTTGGTCATGCTTGAGTTAGAAGACTCATGGAAATCCGGGTATGCCACAGCACATGTATACAGAAGCGTGAACATGGGTATCCATGCAGTAGCATGTACATTGTACTTTTTGTTCTATGGACGTCTATGTTATACACATCACCTGGGTCATCTTCTGACTCTATAGTGACAGGTCGCTAACTAGCCCTGTAATATTGTGATTCCACGTCTATTCTTTATGGTGTGTATTTTCACTACTCTGAGTTCAGTTAAAGATAAAGATATGTCGTGAAGTGATGGCTGGGATATAGTGCGTGAGTGTTAGTGTGAGGGTGAGGGTGAGGTTTGAGGGTGAGGGCCTGGGGCAGGGGTGAGGGGAGGGGACGTATGTCTGTGCGTGTGAATGCAGTGGGTGGGGGGGGGGGCAGGGGGTGTTGGCTGGATCCTGGACTGAACTCTGCCTGACCCGACCCGGACTGGGATCCAGGCTATATACTACACTCCACCCTCCACGCCCCCTCCTCACCCCACCACCTCTTCACCCCCACCACCACCTCACAGCACCACTTCCACACCACCAGCAGGCCACCACCCCGGCCTACCCCTATCCCTGCCGTCCCGACCCTGCAGGCTACCCTAACACACCCCCTCCCCACCAGGCCATTGACCCCACATTCCCACCCTCGTATTCTAAACTCTACATTATTTATGTTATATCTATACCAGCAGTTTACTGATATAGAATAAATTGGACAATATTGTTTTGGTTTTGTAGATATTGGCTATTAGGAGACTAATAGAATTTATAGAGTTTATGATTGAAATGCTGTTTGGCAATTGTAGGCCTACGTATGATATAATTATATATAGATGTACATGTACATGTCAAAGTTAAAGGGTGATCTTAGAATTAAAATTCAGGTTTGAATACAAAATAGATGGATTGAAGAGAATAGAGAAGTTTCAGTTTATCTCAATGAATCAGAAGTTGGCACAAGTCCAATGTTTGACAGCCATTTTTGCCCGAGTTGGCCGTCGTTTCCGGTGGCGCTGGCAGCAGGAGCACTTTTCGATGCACTTCTAATATCCGTCCCCAACTATTCAGGTTTTACCCCAAGTTAAATTAAACTCAAAATAGTCTTAGAAATGCGAAAACAGCATAATTATCATGAAGCCAGATTACAAAGTTAATTCTACGTTTTTCACCTGACATTTCCGCTAAGGGGAAGGGAGGAGGGGGAAGCCTGGCTGAGGGGGTGGTGAGGGTGGGAGGCGGGGATGCTAGCACTTCTTTCTATATTCAAATACTAGACATGCTTATGGTCCCCATCAAATCGATAATCAAATCAGACCGGAGACGACGCCAGTTGCCTACTTCTTCCTGAATGCTCCCTTGCCTCCTAAAAAAGCAAGTCTAGCGATTTCGATGTCAAATCAATGCAAAAATCTGAAAATCAGGACAATTAGAAAAGTTTGGAGATTGTGGACAGGTTGCTATGGCAACGTCATTTGTCTGAAGGGTATTTGGGTTCTTAATTAGCCTATTTCTAATTAGAAGCAAGATGGAGTAATTTGGCACTTCTTCTATAGGGTGTGGGGAGGGGAGATGGCGCTAAAGTGGGTTTGAGGAAAATCTTCCAAACCCACAATTAGACCAAGCACTGCCACCGACAGCGCAGCAAAACCCAGTTAGATGAGTGATATTTGGATGAAAATAAAAGTATTAATCCCGACAAATACGCATGCGTCGTAATCACGTGATCGTCGATCGTGATCTCGAGGGAATTTAAAAAATGGCACGTGTGGAAAGCTGTTGAAGAATGACGACGCCATTTTGTTTGTTTTGTACAATCCAACACACGCTGAGATTCTTGAGAACTTGATATCTTCACTGGATCACTAACTCATTTAGAATTTAACGTTTCTGACTAATCCGATCGTCTTTGGAACTGGTAAGGATCTACGAGAAGGGATGGCGTCCAGTACACATAGGTCAATAATGACCTCTTATGTTGTCAATAAAATATCATTATTTTATATTACATTATGGTAATATATGGGTGGACTTATATCCAAACACACAACTCAGTGAATTCCAACAGCTCCCTGAGTAAGAAGGGTATTAATTACAATCAAAGCATTCACTTTGCCCCAAACTCAATCATTATGTTCAATATCGTGTATGTGTCTGTTCACCACCACTAGAAGCCCGATTTCGGAAACACAGAGTTTGAGAGCCGTGTTACACATGAAGTAATGCATTGCTGTATTCTGAATTACCATCTCACTGTCACATAATTATGTTGACAAATCACTCATAACTGGAGCTTCATGTGTTAAAGTAGCTCCATGTTATTTCCTGTTTGTCTGAATGAAGTTTAGCTCCATACATAGGTCATTGTATTGCACCTTCCGCCATCAGGAGGTAGACAGACTTTACACACCACGCCCAATGGCACCCACAACAACCCCTTTAAGGAATGAACCCTTCCCTACAGTCCCTTTAACGCTAGCGACATTTACACTCCATCAATGGACGCGCGACCAAGTGCGTTTAACGATCATTTAGCGTCGTTTGCTACTGCTTTGTGAAACAGCAAATTCAATTAGGTCTGTAATGTGGAAATACACCGTGTGAATCTCCCCCAACGTCCACAAGCCGACCCAAGCAAGAAAAGCAGACCGCTTTCTTTAACGACCGTCATTTGTGTGCTGTGCTGCTTTTTTTTTACCACTGGTATTTTTTTTCTGACTGCTCCTTGCCTCTGTTATTTTGTCCATATAGAAGCTTCACTGTATTGGAGGATGGTGAGGGTTTTTTCATAAGGAGTTTTTAACTGGCTGATTTCCCCTCGATAAAAGACTAAGCCGGTATGTGAGTATAAGTTGGCTCAGAGAATAAGTACCTGTGCATGTACACCATGTATAAGCCGATAAAAACAGACAGAGATCGGATGATATCTGTTTTATTGGGATGCAGTGTGTGTTTTTGGTGCCCTCTTTTTCTGTTAGGTACTTGGCCTTTGGAGCTGAAACACTACACGCACTGATGTTATAGGAACATAAAATGATACCTCAAGCTTCCATATACACAGTAAAAGCTGCACGTTTTTTGCAATGTATTGTCTATGGGGTTAAAACCTATATGGTGTCATTTGATTCATTGTGGTTGCATTTCATTAAATGAAAAGATAATATACATGTCAACTCTCTGCCTTTTTTCGAAGGGTATTTAAAAAACCTCTCTATTATGAGTTTATGTATGCAATGAAAATCCATTGTGCGGTGCTCCTTTTTGTTTTCAAATGAACGATATAGGAGATTCACGCCTAAATAAGTTCTGGCAGAACTGAAGGGTGGTTTTGTTTTAAGAGTGTATTGTGTTCCATAAAGGTCAAAATGAAATAAATAAATGAAATAAAGCCTTCCCTGTCGCTTTATTCCATTTATCAATTTTAGCCTTATTACATACACTACCCTAGGTATGCGGATAAAGCTTTGCTGTCAGCTTTTGGAAAGGGGACATTTTTCGGGGGTGGGTACAGGGTGCATTATAGTGACCTTGACCTTCAGAGAGACAGGGCATTATGGGTAAATCATGAGCCGCCCTGGAGTAGGATGAGGGTGGGGCCGCCATGCAGCCCCTCTCCCATCCCCTCCCCCACCCCTCAACACGCACACCACCACCCCCACCCCTCCCCACCAAGCCCCTGCCTGAAGCTTAACACTTTATACACTTGATATTGGGAGATATAGTCAGGTTTTGGGAGGTATAGTAAACCATGGACTTCATTAGTGTTAAAACCTGATAATAATTACTACATTTACAAGCCATGCCCATTTTTCTCATATCAATATAGCTGCCTCGAATTTCACCTGTGCATTATATTAAAAAGGTTCATTATTTTGCTCTATTTCTTTTCTTTTCTTGTCCATTTTGGTATACTCTCAGAGGGTTTACCCCATTGCCACGTCTCCCCTCCGACCCCCTCAGACCTATGTACTGCCTCTCCCACGGAAAATCAATAAAACCGTTTTTTCTTCATGTTTTTTTCCTTTTCTTTTTCCTATTTTTTTTGTAGCTGCCAAGAATGGCCCCACCCCCACGGAACGGAATTTCCTTCCTCCTGGCCACCCCTCCCCTCACCAACCCACTTCGCTCGGCCTCCGCCTTTCCCCTGTCTGCCCCCACCCTCATCTCCACCACTTGGGGCCCAGTCCCCTCATCACATCCACACACACATCCACCCCCTCTCAGCCGCCCCTTCACTACTACCCACCCTATTCCCCTTCCCCTGCCCCACCCTACCCCCATACCAGCCCTACCCACAAGGCTGGCCATGGTAGAGGAACACTTGCCAAGGTACCATGGACACTCCCCTTCCTATAATGTGCAGTAAACTTGTTCCTTGTCCCTTTTACTATCATTTACATCCACGTGTTTTATAATAAAACACTATACATAAACACCTAATATATTACTATGGTGTATGTGGAAGGCCACAAATAGTGATACCACTATATATTATTATCATACTCACGGGGTTGGGGAAGTGACCTTCAAGTTCAATGGAGAAGTAGATACAGGCACAGGAGATTCACTCTGATTCTGTTTGGGTTTCATTTTGGAGGTTACCTTGGAAACCATTCCTCTAAAAAGTTCACAGATTAGCGGTGGTAGTCATAGGCAGGCAGTGATACCAGTAACTCGGTTTCTACTGCTCTTTTCTATGGTCCAAATCTAGAAATGAGCAGGTTCGTTAAGTTGTATATTCCACTGTTTGTGTACAGATCCCTACTGTTTCCTAATGAACCAGCCTTTGTAGATTTAAAAGAGAAATGATCTTGGAGACCTGTGTCCAGTCTAGTAGGAATGTCTCCAAGGCAGGCAGTGTAGGATCCACACGTAATGTGTCACAATGTCCTCTAAAGGCAGCATGTATTGTATCCACACATGTACACTACATGTATGTGTATTCCATAGGATATACACTCACAATATTTAGGATATATTGGGTTGATATACCACCAGGTTAATATCTATCCTCCATGGTGGCAGCAACTATACTATTGCTATACTGGTGCAGGGAGGGTAGTCCAGGTGAATCCAAAAGCCTCAGGCAGGTGGCAGAAACAATAGGCAGGTGAAAAAAGGCTACATGTATCTATTTAGTGGCCCTGACTCTACCCCTACCCCTGCACTACAATGCTGGTAACAGTAGGGGGTGTGTATGTATGCATGGTGTAACCTATAGGGTAGAATGAACTCCCTGTCCCTACTATACCCTACACTTAGTAGTAGTGGTAGTATCTCTAGAGTTGTTAAAAAGCAGAGATGGTAAGTCCAGGTATGAGATCCTCTGCTGGCTCCTTATTGGTGTGATAATCTGCTGCTTGTGTTGGATCCTGGTGATCCCAGTGCCAGCTGTGGTGATGGCGTGGTAGGCTGAGGGAGTGGTGCAGTGGGTACTGGTGGTTATAGCATGGATTCCAAAACCTCTATAGTGGGTGTGACTGTGCCTCAGTCAGCTAGTGGTGTGGGTGTGTATGTGGTGAACGCTGCAGGCCCAAGGGTAAAACAGCCCTGGGGTCGGGTGGTGGTGGTGGTGGTGGCTGCGGTAGTGCTGCATAGTAGGGGTGTATAGGGGTGGGTAGAGGGAGGGAGGGGGTTTAGCTAGAATCCCAAGTGCATGGGGGTGGGGTGGGGTACTCTCGTTCCCAAACCCTTCCGAAGGAAGGCTCTGGTAACTGCCATATGTTGGGATTTTGCTGGGTCTGGGCAACTCCTGCTGGTAGCTTGGAACCAGCGAACAGGAACAGGAAATGGAACCAGAAAGGCTGATGGTAAAACTACCTAAAACTACCATCATACATTCTGGTTCCTGCCCGCTGGTTCCAGCCTACCAGGAGGGGTTGCCCAGACCCAGCAAAATCCAAAGTTCAAAGTCTTTTGGCTGTTACCAGAGCCTTCCTTCGGAAGGGTTTGGGAACGAGAGTAGGGGTGGGGTTGCTCGAGGTATGTGGCTATGCGTATGGGTCGGGATAGGGGCCGGGGGGGGGGGGGTACAAGCCTACCACTGGGGCGCCCCCACCGTCTACAAAACTAATCCCTCCAGGACTAGGACACATCCAGCTCCCCGTCCTCAGGGGCTCCCAGCGCCCTTGTTGAGGGATACTTGGGGTTGGCAGGCTCTAGGGGTTGGCCAGAGAGCGGCCACAGGAAGGGTCTACTCAGCTCTCGGACTGAAGGGAAAATAAGCCCCATTGCTAAAGTTGTTACGCCCCCTCTCCACTCTCTACATGGCTAACCACCCCTCCCCTTCCCCCTGCCTCACGCGCCTCCCCCTGCCCTCACCCGTAGCCCGCATTAACCCCCCCCCTCCTCTTCATCATCACTCCCTTACTTGCACCCCCCATTGCTAATACATGTATTAGTATATGAGCTCCCACTGCCCCCATAACCCCTGCCCCCAACTGACCCCTCCCCCTCCTATAGACGTCTCCTACTACCCCTTCCCCCATAGCCCCACAACAGCCATGCCCTGTCTATAGACGCCCCCTCCCCCTCTCTTGGTTTTCACCCATCCCCCCCTCCGAAACCATCATCTCCACAAGAGAGCTCCAGCCCCTAGCCACCATCCCTTGCCACTCTCCAACACAGCTTGGTCAGTGGATCCCCATCCCCACCCAACCCACTATTTCACCCCCACCCCCATCCATCCCCGCATACTTCAAGCCTCCAAGGGCACCCTGGTGACCATGGGGTGTGAGGTGGGGAGGGGGGTGGGTGGATAATGGGGTAGAGGTGAAGGGAGGGATCCAGATATGAGATAAGGAAGGACCCCTAAGGAAGTTGGTGATGGGCGCTGGTTGGGTGGTATTGGGTGATTGGTATCAGAATGTATTGATATTATAGAGACTATAATTAAGGTAACTAGACAGACCAGTACTGGTCAGCTGGTGGTAAGTAGTCAGGATGGAATGGAGACAGAGAGTGTGTTTGATGTCTGGGAGCAATGAGTATAATATGGTTAGTGGTAGTGGATAATTGTCAGTGGTAGTGGGTTTTAGTTAGTGGTAGTGGGTAGTTGTAAGTGGTACAATGTAGTGGGTAATTGTTAGTGGTAATGGGCAATGGGTAATGGTATAGTGGGTGATACTAAGGCCCAGTAGTAAAGGGTGGTGATAGATACCTATCTACCAGTGGTAATAACAGCATCCTATAAATGTGGAAAATTGAGGTCGTTCCCTCTCTGGCAGATAGTTTCTAGCTTTCGACATTTCAACATTAAATTTGTTCGCATGTCACAACTTTTGTCCTGTACTTTTTATCCATTTTCCATTTCATTCCAAAAACCCTCTCCTCCAGCTGCCCTTTTTCTGCCTTCCCCGGACGTTGCCGGCAGAATTAAAGCATTTCATTATAAAGTCATGAAATCAGGCAATTGACAGTCACAAAAAGACCACTTCTCCGCCTGGCGCCAAGCAATTATTTGTCCTGGTAATCATCGGATTGTTTTTGGAGGGAATTTCCGAGTTTATTTTCAGAGACTGCACTTTGTCATATTCTCGGTAATATTCAAATAGGTTTTATCGGAGTTCCATCGGGAATAAAAGCTTGCATTGAGCAGAGCCCCACTGGAAACAAGCAGCAGCAGCGTTGTGAAACCAGGGCAGTGGGCACTTTTCAGCAGGCAGATATGCGATTAACCTGGGTTTTATAGATATGGACTAATGGCAGGAATGTTAGATTTTCCCTGGATGGGAGTTGTTAGATGGGACTACTACTCTATTTACTTGTGTGCCTCTTATAGAATGAGTGTGTGTGTGTGTGGGGGGGGGGGGGTGGAAGGGGTCTAAAGATTCCTGCCGGTTGTTTCCAATCCTAACCTTCCTATAGCTTTGTGGTACTTAATGGAACCACAGCAGCCCTTGGCATGTGGCTCACTGGAGGAGCAATGACACGGACATGGACGTTGTGCTGTTAAAGATGTTGAGGTTTAGTCATGGGGGTGGGGGGGGGGTGTACAAGCTCACTGGACCATGTCTTTAGGGTCGTTCCTCCTTGTGGTCATGAGGGTAACTACATGTGCAAATCCCTGGGAGGGGATACAGGGTGGACAGGTGACATTTGTATTAAATAAGATTATCTCATCTATTGTATAAGGGGCTGCCTCATAAAGGCCTGCCATTGAAAACTCGGTTAAAATATTGAACATCGAAATACTCTCCATCACCATAAATCATTGTGGTAAGCCACAACAATTCCACAACTTCTCCCTTTCAGCGTTGCTACATTCATGCATCTTGCTGATCCTATGGCGCTGATATACTCCCAAAGGGTCGGCATGATACATGAATGTAGCCCTGGCGAGCTACCCGCCAGAGCTGCATTCATGCATCATAATGACTAAGTGCATACTGCATTAAAGCACCATGCGGGCCTCAAAGTGTTGAAGTACTATTGATATACATGTATCATTATTAAGTGGCTCTGTGCAATCAGATGTACATGTGTTAATGTGTTTACCTTCGCTTAATACGCTTATCCTTCCTTGGACTGCAACCTGCTAGCTCATACTGATCAATGATTTGGGAGGGGTAGGCCCTACCCTTTGTAGCAGATGTAGCCATATTGTCTGATTTATTAGCAGCTAATTTACCATCATATATTAGCTTACAATACCGCCTATAGAGGTGTAATTAAAAGGCTTACAAATTGAAACAATGCACGAGGACGGCCAGTTATAAAGAGATGACACAGAAAGTATCCGTGCCAATCACCATGGTGACCTTACTTGTTTCAGTAATCAATGTGAATGAAGTGCACGTTTTATAACCAGATGTTTTGTGTAATTCAGAATGGCACACTTCCTGCCTTTTGTTTTAGCCCTTCTCCCTCCTTTTGTTTTAGTTTGATGAACCAATCTGCTTTTGATTTCGTGTTTTGCTTTTCTTTCTGTAATCCAGATTGCCATGAATGGGTATTTATCATATTATATTATCCCACTTCCAGTTGAGGGCAGATGTCCAATATGTAACACTACAACTGCACATAATTAAAAAGAGTTAACATTGGGGGCCTCCACACTTAAGTCTTAATTCACTAAGACTATCAAGGCGCAACAGATAATTTCTGAGGCGGAACCAATTGAGCAGAAGTAAAAAGAAGCATGGGACAAGAAACCTGCACATGGGACATAAAAACGATAATCGTTTTTCGTCCTAACCTACTCTTGGTTATCCGGAAATTACTTACTTCGCCTGCTCGCCGGGGTATTTCTTTAGGGCAACAAGTGTGGATCTTCCCCTGGTGAATGTTTTTTGAACTGCTCTACTCGCCTACTCCCCCTATTGGCCTTACCTACAGGCAGCAAAAAGAGGAGTGGTAGAATTACCCCCTGGAGGATGTGGCCTGTAATACACTGTGCACTCTATGGTGTTCTATGCTGTGCCCACCAGCTTCTGCTGTATACAGACTGTGCATGTATTATGTTATATACTGCTGTGCAGCATTAGCTAACAGTCAACATTAACAGAAGTGATATATAATATTACATTATGGTATCTAAATTTGGCCATACTGATTGTACTCACCGTGAACAAAAAAGATGCTTTATTTGTTATCACAATGGGTTTTATGTTATACATATAAGCCGCACAATGACTATTATAGTATAACGTGCATTAATCAATCATAATAACAAAAAAGGATAATAATATGTATTAAACCTGTAACCTCTGAGAGGATTATAATCCCCCTGATCAGTAGTAAAAGGGATTTGCCAGGCGGCGATGGATACACTATGGCTATTCAGCCTCCAGGGTCTCCTCCAGTCTCCTGGGTGGGGATGGTGGGTGTTCTCATATACTAATTACAGTCTTATTAACCACCCTAAGCCTAGAAGTGTTAATAGGGGCACCCTACACCCTCCTCCAGCCCCTCCACTTGTAGCCTCCTCCTCCACCACCACATTCCCTTCACACGTTTACCCAGCACTAATGCGTTTAATTGCCTGTAAGAATTTCATTGTCCCTCAGGGAAGCAGAAAAAGGGGAGAGCCGAGGAGCTTTTTTTGGCATGTGTAAGATAGGCGTGAAAAAACAAACCCTTTCTGTTACTGTATAGTAGCTGCATCGGAGCTTGTGATCTTGGTGGGTTTTTATAACTTTTTCCCCATCTCTAGTGTTTTTCCTAACATGGATATATAAATCATGACACGTCAGAAAGAAATGATTAGTGTTCTTTGACGATCATTTATCAAGGCATGCTGTTCCTGTTCGATGTTCAAGGTTCATGATTCTAACTGTTTTTATTATTAATTCTCCCTCATCCTATAAGAGGCACATTTTCCTTGTGAGTAATAGGCTTACTCTCTGAAAGGCAAAGTATTTTTCCTATATATTGAATAAAATATGAAACTATATGAGAGAAGACACAAAATGCATGTAGGAATATTCGTATACTCAGAAAAACGGCATATTCTGAAATTATCTAAAATGTAGGTGGTTGTGCACACAGCGAGAGCCATCACTGTCTTAACATTACTACATTATTTGACACAATCTCAACAATTGTATATCAAATCCCAATATAACAAGTTACCCTTAAATTAAAGACAGTGCCTCAAACCAATCAGGGGACCCCCACTTATCCCACAGCTCTTCCCCATAATCTGAGCACTCCCTGAGCTCATAACCCGGATGTAACCTGGTTACCATGGAGAGATGACGACGCAGTATGGCAGTTGAGTCTTTCATTTAGTTTGGTATAAATAATCACATTCCCCCTGCCCACAATGGCCTACCCCCAGATCATCATTATTTTATTACAATATCCTATTTATACACGCCTATTCAGGAGTATATTCATCTTGCACCCTGTGGTCTTACTGAATAAGGACATTGAGGTGGTGCCTATTATGCTCTATGTCAGCATATAATGATACACAGGGAGGTTATTCAAACTGGAATATCATAATCCTTGTCATCCTTTCAAGACGTGGGTGTCGCTCTTGGCGTAATGGTGCCATAAAGAGTGAGTTATGCGACAATCGAACAACACATTTTATTTTGTTTTGAGTCGGAGAATTAAAACTTCAGTCGCTGTCTTTGTCTTCGATTATTTTTGCATCAGTCAAGCCTGGTGCAAAAACCGACAGGCCAGGCGCATTAGAGTTTTAATTAAAAACACCCACGGCCCCTAGAAGCAGCCTTTTTTAGCGGGTGTAATTTTTTACCACTGAACCACGGGCTTGGAAACCAAAAGAGCTCTGGATGAGGGAGGGACCACCGCTGCCTCTCCCCTCCAAAAAATTGCAGGGGAATCAGGCAAAAACACCGAGGGTTACCATGGCAACGCCGCCCGTATGGGTGGGGCCGGATCCGGGAGGCAGGGGGAGGAGAGGGCAGGAGGGTGAGGGATGGGGGTGGGGGGTGGCTAGGGACAGAGAGGGGAGTTGAGAAGTGGATGGGGAGGGGATGGGGGGAATGTAGAGGGGTGGGGGTCGGGGTCGATTTTGCGGACAAGCACGGTTGGCGTGGTGCTGTGGCGGTGCTGGTGGCTGGGGGTGGGGCTGGTGGTAGTGGTGGTGGTTGAAGGGGAGGTAGGGAAGGCTAGGGTCGGGGAGGGGAGTGGCAGAAGAGGGAGTGGGTAGGGCAAGGCTGAACACTGGAGTAAGGGGAAGGCAGCTGAAAAGGGGAGTGGGTGTGACTGTGGAGGGGAGGGGGACTGAGTATCTACTGTGCCCTTGACAAGGTCATTGAATGGTAAATCCAGTTCTCATTCTGGTATATTACAGAGTTAATAGAATGCAGGCAATGCATAAAGTGAAGCCATATCTGAACACACTTATGCCCAGCAGAATATACATGAAAATATAACAATCGATAACATTTGCTTAAAATCTATATGAAACCACTCAAGCCAGTTTGGCAGCGGTGGGGTCCAAGATATGACCTGTGTGTTTATAATATCATATTTTAGGATCGCATAAACCGCTGTGAAACACCCCCCCCCCCCCCCCCCCGGGCTTCACCCAACCTCGCTTGCCATAACTGTCCTAAATGTCAGGCCAGGTTGGAAGTATTCTAATATGGTAGCATGGTTTGAGTCAACGTCACTAGGGACCTTTAGCAACCAAGCCGTTTCTCATAAAACGTAGCCGTAACGTAGGTTTTTATCTTTGCAAACCAATGCACATATACGTTAAATGAGCTACATTGTGTTTGATAGGGGTCCCTACTATGGCTATGGTATGTCTCACTAGTGACTACATATATAGCAGGGGGCATCCAGGATTTTCAGAAAAGTGGCTGGGGGCTCGTGCTATTGATTTTCGTTATCCCCCAAATTTGGAGAGGTGAGGGGGCGCATGCCGGGCCCTATACTAAATAGGCGTTCAGCCCTATCTCAAATCCATATAATTATATAACTGGGGATCACTAGACATAGTAAAGTTAAAGAGGTCTGATATAATATTATATTCAAACATATATCATTAACCTATACAATCATCTATGATTTACATTACTGCATACATGTACGTATACACCCACTCAGTATGTTGGCATGTTGATAGCACTCAGACATACATACATGTTCTGCTTGGGACTAGTTGGAAGGAGGACCCACTGGCACAAACTACGACGCGAAAAGTTTTATGTGGAACACTGAAAAAACTTACACCCTGCTAAGAAAAACGCCCAGCCCTGGTCTGGCCTAGACTACTACTACAAAGTCCATGCTTTTTTCACTAACATATAACACACGTTTTTTCACCCTTTCCCATACCAGGCTTTTGGCACACTTCCAGTTGCAGATTCTACAAGGACCATCTCGTAAAGTGGAGATAACGTTTTGTGTTTTTTAAAGGGTAATTTAAAGTTACACTCTATATCACGAACATGTAGTGTTGGGTATAAGCAAAGAGGGAATGTTAAGATAAAAGAGAGGGGGGGGGGGTGCTAGACAGAATAAACTGATATACATACATGTATATTATATTCATTGTGTTTGACCATGCAGTTACCGGTATGCATTGTGCATAGAATCATATATGCTATAGTGACACATCTGTAAGCCCGTACCCTGGACTCTGATCCCAGAAGTATTGGCACACCCTCAGGGTATAACATGAGGACGTTGGTAATGAAAAACAACTTCCTCACTTACAAAATGCTGGTTGATGATCAGAAAGAAACCACCCCATCCTGTAATCGCATTGCAGTTATATAAAGATTCCCGTCAGTTCTCGAGCACACACCAGTGAGTGAATGGGTGGATGAGTGAGTGGGTGTGTGAGTTGTGAGTGAGTGAGTGAGTGAGTGAGCAAGAGAGTGCAAACGTTTAAGTGAGTCCGTACGTGTAAGACCTTAGGTTCATGGTTGCACCAAAGGTGAGACTTTTATAGCATGAATATGTGTGCATGTGTCCAAACAGAGTATAGATATAGAGGGGTGCAGTAGTATATACTGCTGGTGGCAGTGAGTAAACTACAAAGGAGGGGGGGGGGGGGGGAGTTGCTAAGGCCACTGGAGGGAGGTGAAGGTCTGGTAGCTAGGGGTACAGCTGAAGAGGCAAGACGGCCTGAGTGGGGCCTTTGGGTGCTAGGGAGGGAGAAGTGGTTGGTAGGGCTCGGACGATTGATTATGTGGATCAGGAGAGATCAGGGTTTGGTAGGTGGAGTCTACCTGATATAGTGCTGTAGGTGTGGGAGTATAGGGGAGTGGGGGGGGGGGTGCAGAGGGTACTGTCCAAGATGTAGTGGTTGTCCTCTAATGGGGTGTGTGGGGGTCGGTGGATGCTGGCTATTAAATGCTACTGGGAGGAATGGGAGGGGGGGCGGTGGTAGATATACCAGGTGACTTTACAATAAAGTCTGGGTGGTGTAAGCCTGTATGGGATTATAGATAGTAGGGGTTGGACCTGCGGCTACATTGTATATCATGGTAATCCACGTATACATGATGTTCCATTATTAGGTTAAGCTATAGATAAGCTATAAGCCACGGTAGGTGGCGGACCCGGCTGTGGTACAGGTGTGCTCCATGCCCATAGGTAAAACAGGTAAGAAACCATACAAGATAAAAAGATCTATCAAGCATAAAAACATCTATGTACAAAATAAAACTACAAAAATACTATGTCTGGTGAAGCCAGAAAAAAACCTCTTATTACCCGATGGAAATAAAAACAAGCCACAAATAACTGCATTCAAAAACATTAAAAAACACACAGCCATATGTGTCGCTGCAGAAAGAAAGCTGAAAACCTTCAACATATGGAATAGCGAGGTGAGGTCTTTAAAAACACATGTTCTGTCAAAGCAAATGTGAAGAGAGGTTATGAAATGAAAAATATGCCAGCATCATGTACCTGTAAAAGTCGAACTCGGCCTTGAAGGACACAGGTAAAGGATATGTTTTATATAAGTTTCTGATATGTCTGGATAAACATGTAGTCTTAGAAACGGCCAGTGCAGTGCACATCTATTATCTACCGCTAATATACACCCTTTTCCCTTCCTCCACCCTCTCTTTCCTCCATATCGCTCTCTCTCTCTCTCTCTCTCTCTCTCTCTCTCTCTCTCTCTCTCTCTCTTTCTCTCTGTCCCTCTGTCCCTCTGTCTGCCGCTCCTTCTCTTTACCCCCTCTCTCTGTGGCTCTCTCCACCTCTCTCTGTAGTTACGTCGCCGTTTCTCTCCTTCCGCTGAATGAGTCTCGTGGAGTTTCCTCCAGGCAACCATTGCACTAGGATACCAAGTAGCTATATTGTGTCACGATAGATCATAACAGACACTGCGGGCATGGTCATGCCAATCGTCATGATTGAGTCATAAATTGTTGAATTGGTCATGCCCCACTCCCTCCTCACTCCGACCCTGTCATTGTCTCCTTTACCCTCCTTTACCTACTGCTGCCATCATTGTCTGAAGGCACAGGACAACCGTCATGGGGAGGAGGGGGACCCGTATGTAGACTGACCTTGACCCCCAGTGCCCCGCGTACAGCTCCCCCTGGGGTCTCCTCCTGTTCACTTAAGGGTGCTCTCTGCAGGGGGTAAGGCCCCACCCCTAACACCCCCACCCCTGACAGCCCCACCTCCCCTCCCCATGGGAGTGACCCCTGGTCACTGCTGCCCCTCCCCCTAAAAAGCCCTCACCCAAAACAGACAGAATAATCCTAACTTCAGTCGGTTGCTTAGCAACAACGACTGACCAATCAATGTTATGGGGTGCGTGGGGTGGGGACGCTGTATCAAGGGTTAGGGGCGGTTTCCATGGTGACTGGAGCACCTGTGACATGGCTAGGGTGTTGTTGGTGGTTGGGATTGACCCAACACCCCCACCCCAAAGGACTGGCCGACTGCCCTCAGGCAGCAAACTGCCCCTCGGTTATATTACTAGCACACTCCTGGGTCCAACTCCACATCTCCTCTACTACTAGGCATTTTCAATTAACTCATTCATCCAGTACCTTAACCATAATGCCCTGTCATCACACACCCGGTTGTGGTGGAATACAGGATGTATATGCCACTGATACTATATACATTGTGTACGTCTGAATTCACCCATTGCTAATCTTAGTCAGTTCAGACACCAATGGAGCTGATGTTCAGGTAAGTAATAGATAGACTATGGTTATGATAGGGTATGTAGAATTAACCACAGCTTGCTGGTGGAGGCCAGACGAGGGCGAAGCCCAAGTCGCCCTACCAGCAAGCTGTGGTTAATCCTAATACCCTTTCATAACCATTGTCTATCTGTTTTAAACCACGGTATGCAATATAACCAAGGTGCGAATCCTTTGTCTTAGCCTTCCACTGTGGTTTAAGTCATGTCAATCATTGCTCAATAATCTTGATATATATTCTTGATATATGTATTCTTGATTAATTCTAGATAGGTAATAAAAAGGTCTTTGGGAAGGCTCCATTTTGAGTGTTCTCAAAGGGTGGTTTTCCTTCATAGCTACGATAAGGGTGGTTAGTAATATAAACAAATTCTATTCTTTGTATGTGTGTATATCCCTGTGTTCTCTCTGCTCACATTACCCCATTACGAGCCGCAAGCGCTTTAGCATGCTATGTCCATTGCCGTCGTGATGCATAAAATGCATGTAGTCCAGGCGAGTAACTCGACCATCCGTGCTGTATTCATGCATAAGACCGGGGTTGATACATTCCCAAAAGGCCGGCATGATACATGAATGCATCATGACGACAGGAGGCTTGGTATATTAAGGCACTATGCGGCCATTAAAGCGTTCAGCATTGGCGCCCCTTGCTGCTCCCCCCGCCCCTCCTGTAGGGCACACATGCAGGTTGAGCGGCTCACCCAGTCACCCAGGAGCAACTCATGGAGCAGGTGAGCAGGTCGACTGCGCATGCGTCACTCACAAGAGGATCCCAGTGACGTAACATGAGTAAGAAAAGAAATGAATAAAAATCAAAAAGTTTGAGATTTAACAGAAATTCCCTATAATGAGGGTTGAAACAGGAGCCTTATTCTGATTAGAGTAAAACTCGTGAGACATGGGAGGGATGAGGTGGAGGGGGTGGGCATAAGGTTGGGAGGGGAGGAATTGAGTGTGTGGATTAAAGGAAGGGGGGTGATTTAGTGGAATATTTGTAGATGGAAAGAGGGAAGACATGAAGGAAGGAAGGATGACGGTGTGAGCAAGAGAGGGGGATGGGAGATGAGCAAGGGAAGGGATGATACATAGAACATAAGGATAAATAGAATGAAGGAACCCACATAGAATGGGCGAGTGAGCGAGCGACTGAGGGAGTAAATGAACATTGAAATTAATAATAGAAGGAAGAATGAAAGATGTTAGACCCTTTATTAGAAAACCTACATTCCCTTTCTAATGCACATAAGTTTCTACATTAAGTCTTTTAATCGGAATCAAAAGTATGTTAATATCCCTAGTAGTATGTCCTATGTGCCGAGCTGCTCACTATAGAGGTGGCTGTAGGCAGGAGGCAGGTGGGAGGTGGGTACAGCAGGGGCCGTGAGGTGCTCAGTGCTGCGCCCTACCAGCTCAGGGTGTCAACCCCTCAGCCCGCGAGCTGCTCACCGCTCTGCCCGGGTTAGGGAGCAGTTGTCTCCTTTACGGGTTTAAACAGAATCACAGATAGATCTGCAGATATCATGTGTGTAATACGTATACATATCATAGCTTTGAGATTATGCTCGTATGTGAAAGGGAAAGGGTACATTGAAGGGGTTATTACACACCAAATGAAGTTCTAACTCGGTACAAATGCCTGCAAATAGAAGAGTAGATCTTGGGACAGAATGTACTCATTTCCTGTCAACATGTAGGGCTAGAATAAGCAATCGCTAAAAGAGTATTAGGCGTAACTTCTGAAATACATGTAGAATCAAAATGGTCTGAATTGACTGCAGGGGAGTTGGTGCCATTCTACTGTCATATATTTATATAATAAACATGAGGAGTAAACTGAGTAAATAGAAGGATGTATCCATGTTCACCATGGTGTCCATTCGATATACAGTATACACAAATCCAAACATAGACTGCGAGATACGATAGCTAATGGTGCAGCTCATCATCAAACTACTGTTCATTAACTGTAAAGGCTTAACCCCTAACCATATTGACACATTGAGTGTTAACAGAGTGAGTGGTAATTCTCTCACTGTGTTAACATCACTTTAACCTATGTTGCTACAAGGAGCAGCTCGCCCGCCGGTGTGCATGCCATGAGCAGCTCCTCAGCGCCATCTTTAACCGAGCTGCTCATATCTGCAGTATACGTCACTTTCATAACGCGTGTATTAACGTAGATGGAATCGATATGGTTGGAAGTATATATCATTATTGGCAATTCCCCTCAGCATCAAAACTATTATGACTCAGGAATAGTTTTGGAGTTACTCGGGCTCTGACACGTCTTGAACGAGTATCTCGCGCTGTTGCCATGCCCATCTCCTCACGCTCACTGCGCCCATGGTGTGAGTAGTATAACAACTGTCACATATCTTCGGGCATTACGTCAAAGTTGGCTTCCCCCATGGCATTAGTATCCCTGCTGCCCACCACCTGTTGTGGTCATTAGGAGGTTATATTATATACATCTGTGGTCACAACGGCTGAAACATCTATCCTTGATTAGTGATTGTGAGTGGCCGCCGTGGCATGTAGCGTGGTTGTCTCAAGGATATACAGGTGCATGCTTGCCAAATGTAGAAGTTACTTGTGGACGTTTCTGTGGGCGCCAGGGCTGAGAACTGACCGTTGGGTCATGCCTTGAACCTCACCTCCCCTATATAAAGCACTACCTATCCAATCCGACTCTTATTGTAGGGGCAGCAAGGCATTGGCTCTCAAGAGCTATTGAGCCCTAATAAGTACATACTACTGCCATGCATTGCACATGTGTTAATGCCCCGGCTAACGCACACTGCTATCTTCAGGACATGGTACACTATCGGGGCATATAATAATCAGTAATGGATAACACCTGATATCTGAAATGACTAATCTATAAAGAGTAGGAGGGGTTTAATGTGGTAGAGAATTACCAAGTAAATCAATCCAAAGGATCTGAAGTAAAACACCTTGATGTCTTCAGGTGCGTTGGGAAATGTAATTGAATTGTAACTAAACCAACTGTTATATTAAAATGAACTTGAGGGATCATATGAGCCTGGAAAGTGTCAACTATATTGGCAAACCAGAAAGCACCAATGAATAAAGTGACAAAATGAGCAAACTTGGGTCAAATGTGACTAGAAATGAGTCTTGATAGCTTAGTAGTAGCCTGGGACAGAATAACTCAGAATACACAGCAATCTAGGTGTGGTGGGGTATAGGAAGGGCCGGAATCTAAAGTGTAGGCTCTATAGACGCTTCTTGTGGTGGGCGCGGGTGTAGAGTGTAAGTAGGTAGTGGCGGTCAGCAGCTCGCGTGGTGGGGGAGCAGCTCGGGGTAGGTAGCTAGGTAGGGGGTAGGGAGCAGCTCACGGTGGGGGAGCAGCTCACAGGGCGTGTCCAGTGCTGGCCGCGTGTTCTCCCTGTGTGAGTCGCGTGACGTCCACACCATGGTCCTAACCCCAGCACTATCCCTCCCTCCTCCCTCCTACCGCCACCCACCCTTCTGTACCTACCTACACCCTACCTGCCCCTCCCTGCCCACCCCTACTGCCATACCGTCCTCCATAGCCGAGCTTACCTGGTCACCCACCTGGCAACTACCACCAACTCCGGCACCTGCAGTGACCCTAGCCACCACCTCTATCCTCCAGTGTATGGCGAGTGGGGTCACAGGGAGTCTAATCTCACCTGTGGATATTTAGGAGCGACCTATGGACCTGAACCTTCAATCACCCACCGCCCAATGTGTCACATCTCCCAGCCCACCTGAGCTGCTCGCCCGCCATGACCGAGTGGCTCACTGAGGGCGATGGGAGCAGTGGCGTGAGGCGAGCAGGTGGGTGGGTTTTATTTTGGGGGATTCACCCAAATCTTGCACCCTGGAACAAACTCAAAAAGCATGTCCACCTATTTGGGTTGATGATGATCCCCCCCTCCCCCCGCCCGCTGCACACCCCTGTGCCGTGCAGCATGCCATGCCAGGGTGTCAGCGAGTCGTGCAGGGAGCAGGGGGTTGGGGGAGGTGGGGAGGGGGGCAAAAACGCTGCTGCCTGGGAACACTGCCGGGGTCCGGGCGCCCAGAGCCCCGGAACGCCCTGGCGGGTGGCCCCGGTCCTGCCAACCCAGGAGGAGGGTGGCTGAATGAGTGACAGGAGGGTCCCTGGTCAGGAGGTAAGAAGTAGCCACTGGGTGTTTGGGTTTTGTGGACCAGGGCCCTCAGCTTATCTGTCCGGCCTCCCACCCACCCCACAGCGCCTGGAGGAGTAGCCGGCCCCTGGCCAGCGCCCCTGGTCCGTGAATGCGGCCCTGGGTGTTGTAGGGGATATAGTGGGGTGTGGAGGTGGGATGGGCAGGAGTTTGGGACAGGGCCACCACTGGACGGTCACCAGGCACTGCTCCAGCCGGGGAACATGGCACAAGGACCCGACAACATGTGCACTACTACTGCACCACCCTGGGGAGTTACTCACATAGGGAAGAAGGCTGGTCAGAGGCCCCAGCTGGGGGCGGCCAGCGTGGAGAGGTGGCCATGCTATGTTCACAGTGTTACATCATAAGGTGCCCGCCCCCACTGTAATACTACAAGACACTACTACTTCTACATGGGCGCACAACCCCGCCCCTCCCGGCCTGTGTCGCCCGAGCCCCGGCCACGACGCCCGCGCCTATTGCCGTATCTCCTGCCGAGTAGCGCACCCGTCGGCGGGCGAACAGGAGCTTTTAACCACGAAAGAAACCCACGTTAAAGGGGAGCAGAAAGCGCGCCTTGGCTGCACTTACCTCAGTTTACGGCGGCCGGGAGCACGGCGGGCTCTGCTGCGGCTTGCACGGCGCCCCTCGCAGCGCGTGGAGACAGAACCAGAAGAACAACAAGAGCCAAGAAGCGGCAACTACACGAGTGTGCACTGTTCAATTACAGCACACGTTTTAACGTGGCGACGTCTAACCTCCGTTTTACCGCGCACCGCTCTAGTTACATAGGTATGTACTAGAGCACACCGTCTACGCCCCGGCCCTCCCTGCCTAGGTGGAGGGGCTTGGCTTGCATGCCAAATATGGCAAATTGATCCATGACGTCACAGTCACCACGCTTTGTGATTGGCTGAGGGGGGCTGGCGGGCGGCAATGGCGGCGTGGGGAGTGTTTTGGATGGAGGATAGTGACAACAACGTCTAGCGTGTGTCGTCTGCTTCCAACTTGGAGAGTTATTATAACAGCAACACAACCAATCTGCCTTTGCCGTCAACTCTGCCAGCCTCCGCAGCCTGTTTGGTGAGGCCATCTAGCCACCAACATGTGAACCACCCAACCTAGTATTATGTTGTGTCCCTGGAAAGTGCTTCTATAGAATCTAAACAAACATGGAATAGAAAGCAGTGGTTATCTATATGATAACCCATGCTATATATGTGTGTCCAAATAGCCTACAGTATACTATAATGGTATCTATATAATGTGATAAGAAGGTGGCGCTTACCTATAGTCAAACGTCTCCGCACCAGAGGATGGAAGCAAATGGAAGAGGAATCCCTATATTCAAAGTAGACACTTCCAGCCTGATTTTAATAATTTTTTGGAAGTTTTACTAGGAATGTGGAATGTCGACCATTCATTAGTTGGTTCATTCAGTCACTTATTCATTCACAAATTCATGCATTGATTTTGGAGCCATCCTCCAATGAGAGCACAGCTTCGCAATTTTTTTAGATTTTTGAGAGATTTGCATCACATTTGCCTACCCCCTTCTCTCCCAAACAACCTGCATGCATTAGGCCTAGCTTAGAAATTCCATACTTTGAATAATGATTTACTTGGTTCTATTTTAATATGTTTATAATATTTGTTTGCTTTCCAGCGAAAGCTATTGCAGCTCAAATTAGTTAGAAGCGATTATATATGCTTTAGTATACAAATAGTCGATCATATTTGGTGAAGTAGTTGGGTTAGTTTAGTATGGGATTGAAAGAGTTGTAATGTTTTCCAAATTTGGAGAGATTTGTGGATTTCTGTGAATCAGACGCTTGGAACATGAATGAATTGTTTTAGAATGGGTCAAAAAGTGGTCTGCCGGGGACCGAGATGACCACGCCCCCTTTCCCCCACCACCCTCCCCCCCTCGCCCCTCCGCCATTCTCTCAGCACCTCACCCACCCAAACCTCATCCAGTACCTTAGGCCTGAACCCCCCCCCCCCCCCCCACAAACCCATCCAGCTAACCCAACTTCATTCTCCTCCCTCCCTCACCCTACTATCCCCACTCCCATTCATCCCAGTAGGTGGACGTACGCTGACCCTCCACCACCCCATGCCTGACTTCTTCTCCTCTCCTCCCCTACCTAGCCCTAGCACAGTTTGTCTGCCTCCAGGGTCTGCCTCCCCTCCTGTCCATTCACCCTGCGCCCACCTTCCCAATAACCATTGGGCTGCCACACTGGGCCCTCATGCCACTCTCAGCAGCCATTCACTCATCCTGCCTCCCCTATCCCTGTTCACAACCATCAACACTCTCCCACTGCACTCAGTGACACTTAGTGCCAGTATACATATTGTTATGACACTCGTGCATACTTATCCATACTTATTCTTTCTTAACTCCGACAGTAAGTCAGTCACCATGAGAGGGGCCTAAGGACACATACCCGGTAGTCGCATGCAGACGACCAAAGAACATTGGCAAATTACATGCATTATTGCAATGCATATCGAAGGGTACATGTCACTGGTATAGGACAGTTCTTACTGCCCTTCCAACAAGAATCGGAGTGGAACTAGGACCGACACTATGTTCCTTTATAGGGTGGGTGCGGATTTTAATACATGTCAGTAATACATGTCAACTGATAGTACTGTTTCGGAATGATATATATAGTTAGTACATGTGTAGTTCAGCAACATCTCATGATCAGCATCAGCCACTTGTTGAAGGAGCAATATCACCACTCGCGGTGCTACCCCATAGTAGACTAGAACAGTACTAGAATTTTGAATGGGGCACTCTCACTGATTATGCCGCTTAAACCCACAAATTTGTGTCTATGACCCACCTATGTGATGTTTCATCAAGGGATGTCACACACACGATTGGGCCGATATAGTTCTCGGTTACCACAATACAGGGGTTGGGGTATGCTAACGTGAGCGTCTGCCTGATAGACAATTGTAAACCACCATGGCGATATCTTAACATGCAGACAGATCAGAATTATGTAACGCCATTGCCAGGATGCTGTATCTTTGAATATTTTTCAAAGTACATCTACAGAACTGGCACCATGGTGACTAAAGTCTCTAAATTTCTACGCTGTTCAAAGGTATCTGGTGAAAGTGCTCGGTGTGGAATTAGACTATAACAATACATTCAGAGCCGCGACATGGAGGACATGGATGGCACTGCAACATTCTTCACTCTGCCTCTATCTGTTCCTCCGTCTATGCCATCTCCGTTTCTCCCAGTGATTGGGTCTCTGGCTGCATATGGAACACCTGTGTGACTCCTGCCGGATTCCTCTCCAACTTTAACCTTATTGACCTCTCGAAGTGTCATTGTGTCAAACAGAATGCTTACTGACTTAGCAAAGACATTTCAAGTAAAACATGTCATTTTCTATCTGTCTAACTGTTGGTGGGTGTATCTATATCCATCTGTCCCTGCCCGTTACTCTGTCTGTCCTGTCTGACTAGTTCTACTTCTCCCTGTCTCTGTCTCTGTCTCTGTCTCCTTGCCCCACACTGAAAACTTAGGCATATTTGAAACTCATCACTACTGATGAGTTAGGGTAATCATGCCCAGTTGATGAGGTCAGGTCATCACGGTGATGACCAAAAGTCATCATTTTGACTACAATATTTGCCACTAGAGGGCCCCACTAGGCAATAATGGAATGTGCAGTACCTACTCCAGGCCATTTACTGATTATTATCTACATTAACTATGATAATAGAAACTTATGAAGTGAAATATATGAAGAATATTATCATGTTAGAAACCCAAGTACTTTACAATCAAGTTCTGAGCAAAATTCTCAAAAGCACACATGTTTGTTCATGTGGACACCTTTTTTGTGTCTGAGATCACATTTACTAATGGTAGGATAGGCTGTCAGTTACTATACATATCTATGGCTTATTGAACTTGCTATGCTGGTAGAAGTGCTCTCACTTAAGGTCTGATGACAGGAGCCGGGGGTAATCATAAAATGATTAGGGATAAACACCTTGTTGTACAGAAAATAAGGTACAAGAAATTAATCATAGAGGATGACTTAGTCATCACATTGATGACCGGGGTCATCATTCTGATTGCACTGCATAATCTCTAGTTAGGTCAACATCTCTAATTAGGTCAAAAAAGTAATCACGGTGACGACTCAGAGTCATCACATCAGATGACTCTTGTGATGACTAAGTAATCACCACGGACACAATCACGGTGATGACTAAAAGTCATCACCCCTGATGACTTTTTTCCCTATAGAGTTTTCAGTGCAGTCCCTCTCTGTCACTGTTTCTCTAGCTCGCTCTTTCTTTCTCTGTCAGTGTCTGTCTTTCTGTCCATCTCTTTCTCTCTCTGTGTCACTGGCTCTCTTTGTCTATCTGTATGTCCATCTCTCTCTCTCTCTGTTTCCTTATCGCCGGAACTGCCCCATCTCCATCTCAGATCTCCCCGGTCCCTTCTCTCCATCACTCCCTATCATTCATAATAGTGAATCCAAAGAAGGAATTGCGTCTCTAACAATAATACCACTTATATACAAATCGTCATGGATAGCATATACCCTCTCTATATGGCAGAGGTACGGGGACTAGTAGTGTGGAGTGAGGTGGGGTGCAGGAACAGTTTACAGTCTATTCTACGACTCCCAGCCCGTAGCTCTCCTCCCACACAGACTCCCTGACACCACGCTAGGGGTCTGGGTCGTACACCTACAAAAACACGGTGAGACTAGCCAGATCGTTCTTGTCACCGCCCATCAACGTGATGGGGGAGTTCCCTGGGGTTCTCCCATAGGTATGACATGGCTAAAGACAACTCATTGTTCAACGGTGAGAATCTATAGGGAAATCAGCATTGTAGTTGTTATCCATGAACTCCGGGCCGAAAGTATAGCCATATGTTAATCGGTACGATGTGCCCAACCACGTGCCGCATGATTGCTAGAGCACTGAGTGATCTGTTAACATGTTTGCATATTTTGGATTAGGGAGAGCATAGGGAGAGCTTGTCCTATGTAGCCACATCTAGGGACTACAATGTACCAGAAGTGGTCTCACATGAAACTAGTAGGATCCTCGTTTATGGCAAGTCATGTGCTATATACATTGCTCTATACTCAATATATTTATCAACAATCATCTGTTTTGATCCTAAGCGCATTACTGAGTTCACCAAGGAACGTATAATTATATTTATGGGCCAATAAGCCTCCTTTTTTTACGATTGTAGAATCAAGTGATAATCTGAGCTTTTTTATCTGGACGTTTACTTATTCGGCCTGCCATATCATAGTCACACTATGACAGGAAAACCGAGAACGAGAAGCACTGCGACACACATATAAAGATGCAGAAATGACACAAATACCTAGACAGATAACGTATTACACAGAGGTACATATCGATACAGATTCACGTCAGTTATTATACATGCATTCTGTCTCCTTATTCTTGTGGGATATCACGCTTGTTCCATACTCCTGCTTCAATACTATTAGTATGAGTCTAAACTGGGCCTTGTACTTAGATATAACATTAGTTCCTGTCAGGGGTGTGCATGTAGACACCTTTATATGATTGCATTCATTTGCAATTGGATCTTGATAATATTTAATTTGTTAAATTTATTTATGAAAAAAGGTCCTATATGTTCTTACATCCTATGGTCATGCACCAAGTACAGAAATCACTTGCAATTCTCTTTCATTTTTTAAACTTTTTGTATGTTTCTGTTTAATTCAAGTTTTTAGTCTCATGGCACTCCCTGGTGCCCTACCTAGGTTGGTACAGGCATTCCCTTTTTATATACATCGTTTTACAGACCTAGTTTGTCTATCTACTGCCACGAGGACTGGATCCCTTCCCTCTACTTCCCCCTCCCTAGCTTATAGTATGTAGGCTGCCATGGGGGTCGGGCATCACCACCACCTTACACTACCCCCCCCCCCCCCCCCACTCCTACCACCAGCACCATCATTACCCCTGCCTCCAGCACCACCCCACCACTATTCCCCACCACAGCCTTGGTATGTGTGGCGTTTGGATCACACTCCCCCACCCTTCACCCCCCCCCCCCCCCCACGCCCCACCATAGCCACCACCACCGCCCCCACCACCACCGCTGCAGTTTCACCCTGGTTCACCTCCCCTATCCCTCACCCTTACACCCCCCACACACACTCCCCTACTCCTCCACTTACTGCCCTACCCCCTCCGGACTCCCTCTCTCCCCTGCTCCCAACCAACCTCACCCCCAGGGCTCCCTAGATCTTTAATATACACAGGCGCTCCCCTCATTCTACTACACACAGCCCCTGCCCCTCACCCGGCCACTGTATGTAGTCTGTACACCATAATATAGTATACACTGTTTATATTGGTATGCTATCATATACAGTTTCATCCAGAAAATGAACCTTGGTATGATTTCCACAGAAGAATTAACGACATTTGTGCCTTTAATCAGGGATCCAGTGTACTTCATCTCACATAGTACTGCAACCATCCCACTCGCTGAATGTTCAAAGAACGATTTTTTTCAAAATTGCCTTATAGGAACTATCTATACTATATATGTGTATATTTGTATTATATACTATAGTTTAGGATATTTTATAATCTGAGAGGTTTTGGGATGAGGCATACCCCTATATAGAGGCTGACATCCCCTTTAAATCCTCTCTCCTGCCCAAGCCACCTCCACCCCACCACTAATAACAACACGAAAAGAAAAAACACAAAAACTACCACCCACTGACCTCCTCCCCACTGTACTGTATAGCATGTCTATCTGCACCCTCACCCTGCCCCTCCCACCACCTCCTCCAGCCCCTATGCCCCAACCATGGCACAGCCCCCCTCTCCTCCAGCCCATCTTGTACCATTCACACATACCACCACCATACAGCCCCACCCCCATGACCCCACATTCCCCGGCCCCTCCGTCCATACAGCTTGGACTCAAGCCAACCCTTCTCTACCCTACACAACCATGGTATCCCCTCCACACATCCCCACCCTCTGACACCCTCCCCTTCAACCCCCTTCTCAACAATCCCCCCTGTCTCCGGGCTGGGCTGACTGGGGTGGGGGCAGGGACTATGGGGCTGGGGGTAGGGGTGATCCACCACCCAAGCGAGGAGACCAGGGTATGTGGAGAAGCACATGAATGAAGGGGAGGAGGGGTATGGCAGGGGAAGGGGCATAAAGTATAATACATATGTACTCTAGTGTCAGCTTATTGTAAATGGAATGGATGAATGATTAATACAGAAGTCATGGAGTCATGGCAATGGGTTTGATATTCATGTATGTGTTATACGTTACAATGTAGCATGCATTCTAGGATTCAGTGTGGAATGGTGAACATAGGTGAGGGAAGTAGTGAGACTGCACTTAAGTATATTATTGCTAAAATAAGGAGGGGCGTTTAGAAATAAGAATTCTACCCGTTTCTTTATGGAGAGGGGCGAGGCTATTCCTGACTCGCGGGATACCAGTGCTGCCACAATCTGGGGGCACTTACAGCAAGCAGTGTGAGTTTGAGGGGAGCCCAACATTTGGGGGAGAATGGAGCAATAACTACACTGGGCCTCGACATGTGGGTATTGTGAATTGGTTGTACCTGGACAATCCTTTTGTTACCTGTGCACGATAGGGTTGTGGTTAGGGACCTTTAGCAACCAATGGGATTGAACCCAAGTTAATAATTGTTCAAATTCAAAGGCGCGACCACAGGGTCAGACTTATTAGATCAAACATAAAGAAACAAGAATATAGATTTACTTGTGCATGGTGTGGTCACCACACATAGCCTGGAGGGGATTTGAACTTAGGTACTATTCACCATGGGTCCATTGTCCCAACCACGACCCTATCCTGGACAGGTAATAAAACAGATTGCAGGTGTCCTAGCATGCAGGGAATGCAGTAGTTCCACTCTCCAAGCAGAGCTTTAGCTCCCTAATCTGGTCCACAGGATTTGCTCAAGCCAATGATAGGAAAGTAGAGGATGCATACTGGCCCCAGTCAAATCGGACGCTGTTCAGTGGACATCCTGCTAGTGCGGAATAGGACCTGCCTATGGATAATAGAGGTATACACTGGCTATAATGCTCTGGTTTCCGGTGGGGAATCCTGTCAAAATGGCGGACAAAGTCTACCCTCTGGACATCTACCCCAGGAGGATCTTCCCCCCCTGTGATTTTATTTTAACCCCCAGGACATCCATCCCCTTGGAATTCGACCCCCTTGGACTTTTACCCCTAGGATTTTACCCCCTGAGACTTCCAGCCCCTCCATATTCAACCATTGCCGTGTCTGTGCTCAGGAATGAAGCCCCTGCCATCTACCCCCTTGGACTTTAACCATTTAGAACTTCTATCCCCTAATAGGACATCGGACTTCTTCCCCCATTAGACTTTTACCCCCTATGGGCTCTTTACCCTAGGACATTGGTCCTATGGACTTCTCGCTCCTTGGACCTTTACGCCCTTGGACTTCTATCCCTGGAACATCGGTCTCATGGACTTCCTTCCCCATTGGATGTTTACCCCAAGGACTTCTATCCTAATATGACACCGGTCCCATCGACCTATTCAGCCATTAGTATTTTCACCGCCTATAGGGCTTCTATCCCCTAGGACATCACCCCGTGGACATTTACCCCTTTTATCCCCTAAACCATTTAGTAAATGACTTCTAGCCCTTGAGACATCCCCGGGGGTAGATACCCGGGGGTAGATACCCGGGGGTAGATACCCGGGGGTAGATGTTAGTGGGTAGATGTCCTGTTACTCAAATAGAATAATGCCTGCTAAAACACAACATTGGTACCAGCATGCGTTAGATTATATCCTTGCAAGATAATTATGTTTTCTTATATATATATATAGATCTAGGTGTGGACACATGGACTCGGTGGGCTTACAGTTACACCTTCACGCAAAGATATAATCAAAAGGCAGAAGAGTATATGTGTGCATGTACTGTACTGTACTTGTCCACATAGAAACTATGGAAATTGTTTGTATTGATGAAGTAGAGGCCTTGAAATGTCGATAAGAAAGACAGTTAACCATCCCTTGAGCTTTATTCTCCAGTGTACCTTATTGAAATATGGGAGGGGACATGTACAGTTGTGATAATGTGTAGCTTTGCTACATGGTGGCGCCCCAGTACACCGCATCACTAGGCCAGCAGCTACCTACTCTCGTTCCCAAATCCTTCTGAAGGAAGGCTCTGGTAAATGCCAAATGTTGGGATTTTGCTGGGTCTGGGCAACCCCTGCTGGTAGGCTGGAACCAGCGAACAGGAATAGGAAATGGAACCAGAAAGGCTGATGGTAAATCTACCTAAAACTACCATCATACATTCTGGTTCCATTTCCTGTTCCTGTTCGCTGGTTCCAGCCTACCAGCAGGGGTTGCCCAGACCCAGCAAAATCCAAAGTTCAAGGTCATTTGGCTGTTACCAGAGCCTTCCTTTGGAAGAATTTGGGAACGAGAGTAGCAGCTACCCAGCCTTGCACCCCGCCCACTCTACACGCATAGGCTGCAGCTCTATATGCGCTATGGCTCTGTCTCACGAGGCAAACTGTTTGTGTAATGGCTACACTGTAAAAACTGTGTTTAACTTTAAACACCAAAAATGCTAAACATGTTTAATCTGTACACCCTTAAGAAATCTAAACAGACATTTTGTATGTTAAACACATAATTTCTAAATGCCTAAACGCCAAATACATGCATGTGTTTAGACATTTAGAAAGTAAACACTCATGCAAATGGGTGTTTACGATTTAAACATATATTTTCTCTGTGTTTAGGCTTTAAACATACATCTACCACCTGTTCAGCATTTGAACAATGAGGTGTTTAGATACCAAATTGTGCATGAAACACATTTTCTCTAATATAGCAATCACATTGCCATCATTATTCCATTTAGCTTAGAAATTTTTTTTATAACCTATCGGAATGAAAATTTAGTCCTAATAGTTATGATCCAAATATTGGTTTGGCTTTTCCAAAGTACATGTATCTCCCTATAGTTCAGAAAATCTGCAGAAATGATATAAGTACTCCAATTCCAAACAGAATTATAACCAGAAAAGTGGTAATTAATGGAGTGTAATCCCCTGCCTATATTAGAGGCACAGTTTATAAACAAGAAAATGTGGCTGATCATGCGTCTGTTTGTCATGATTGGTATAGTTGTTTAAACACTTAACAAATACATTGTAAGCATGCTAAACACTTCATCACGTGAGACTTAAACCCCGACTTAAACACATTTAAACTAAACATCTAAACACCTAAACATGTTTAAGTGTTTAGATATTAAACACAATTTTATCCCACCAGGTGGCAGTTAAGTCATTGGATGGACTTTCCCCACCCATTTATAAGCCGATCCTTGAATAAATATGTAAAAGCAAACAAAGAATCACATTATTTGAGTGATTTAAATATGGGAACATATGGCTATTATTACGGAGAGAGTAATTTCATGATTTGGGGTTTAGACTGTGCGCAGAAAAGCTATAATCACTAGGGACACCTATTCTGTGGGATATAAGAAAATATATAGCAATATTGTCTCCACCATTCTGTTATACACATTTCCCAGTTACTTAGTATGGATGCTATGTAACATATGTGATGACACTACAAAAGTGTTATAAAACGATATCTATCTGAATATAAGATGATAGATTGGACTGACAATATATTCTAATATGCAAGTTATGATCAACTTACCTAAACATCATGTAACTAAACAATACTATATCTAAATGCTATTTATCTAAATGCCTAATAATTTTAAACACTGCAAATGTAAACACTCTATAGATCTACACATTATATATCTAAACCCTTCCTTGGTCTAAACTCTATAATTGTAAACACCTACTATATCTAAACACTTTCCTCACTAAACACGTTTTATCTAAACATGTTTAGAATTTAACATGTTTAGATGGAAAAAGGTGTCTCAAAATGTGGGACAAGAAAGTGTTTAGAAAAGTGTTTAGCCACTAAACATGTCCATTTATCATCTAAACACTGTTTTTACAGTGTACGGTCCACTGGGGAACTTCGGTCGATTAAGCCCATACAGTTCCTACATAACTTAGATAATAGAGGCGAGTGGGCGATGGGCATTAGTATTTCACTCACTCACGCCACAACTGCATATATGTCTGAAGATGTCTCTCTATATAGGGTTCCACACATCGTCCATGTTCTCACGGACACCTTCACTTCACATGGTAGACTAGGACCTGGCAGGGAGTAGTTGAGTCGTCGTTTATGAAGACAGGAAGTGGAAGGAAACATTGCATAACATTGAAAAATGACGTCACCTTTTTTGGGGGCAATTTTCAGGACGCCCCCCCCCCTGTCATCTTTTGTCACCTACCAGCAACAACCCCTCTAAGAAAGACCGGCTTAGATGTCACTAATTTTGAAGAGCCCCCCCCCCCCCCCCCCCCCCGCACCGGCGAACCTTCTAAAGGCACGGTTTTACACAGTTCATATCTAATACAGACATGAAACTCATACAAGCACCAGGTTCTGAATAATAATAATGAATAATTTAATTTAAAACAAAACAAAAAACAGGGGGTACACGTACGGAAGACACAGCCCCCCGATGTATAGTGCATTTTTGATGTACCTATACACTGAAAACCTCAGGGTCGTCATTTTGACAATGCCAAAACTGACAACTTTAGGTAGTCAAAGTGACCACCTTAGGTCGTCATTGTGACTACCCATCTGAGCCATTCACACCAAAGTTGTCATAATGACGACCTTAGGTAGTCTCAATATTTAGGTAGTCAGAATGACTACCTTAAGGTTGTCAATTTAGGTATTGTCCATTTGAAGACCTAAAGTCATCAGTAGTGACAACTCTCAAGTCCTAGGTTGTCCCAATGACTACCCTGTGGTACATAATTCTATTCCTCACTTGCTACTTATGGCACACTACTGCCACCTGGTTTTAACATTTTGCATAACTATATCTGTCTTGAGATATATACTGGTGACAGGGAGAAGAGTGGTCTCTATACCTTTGGGGCCATCATTCTCACCCATTGGCAACTTATTTATAACAAGTAATGCTACTTAGTTCAATCAAGACTACACCAAATATGTGAAAAGGATGTCTCTCATTAAGAAGTGAACTAATTAGAGACTATATTCATACACCATTCTCCACTCCATCTGCCATTATTCATTATGACTACCTAGGTCGTCATAATGACTAGGCTCCTTGCTCTGGGTTTTCAGTGCAAGTCCTTTATTATTGCAGACAGAACAGGTTAGCCATACAGCATGACCTAACTCGTGGCATTATTACTCCTAGCAGATGTACATGTCTCCTCCTGTAGATGGTGATGGTATCTAAGGGGATATCTCATGGGAGTATATCACCTGGAGGAGCCGGGAGCATGGATGCCGCAGTGAGGCTGAGGGATCAGGACGTGTAGTAACGTTCAGGTGATCCTAAGTATTCAAGAAGCGTCTCCCAGATCCTCCAGTGGGTAAATATGCCTCCAGGGGAATCTCCAGAATGCTGGTAATGCCCAAGGCGTGTGGTGCCATGCATCATCTGTCCCCAACCCCCGTGCGGGAGGCAGGAGACCCCCGCCCCACAGGGGGTGAAGAGTGTCCACCCCACGGACTGTTCCTCCAGGGTTAGTCCTGGAAGTGTGTCACCATGGTGAGGGCTAACTGTGTGGGATTCCAAACAGGGTTTGGAGTCTGCACCTTTCTGGAAGACATGTAGTGTAAATTGATAAATAATTACTACATAAAGTAACCAAGGTAACCAATCCTCACTTCATTAGCTCGTCGAGGTGCGAGGTTTCCTGCGGGATGGCCCTCTATCTTTGGACATTTTAACCCCGCTTGTGACCACATGTAAAGCGCGCTCTTGCCGAAATTGCGGCATTTCATTTGTGCTATCTCTGAGTCTGTACGTCCAGCGCAAAAGCGGAATTAGCACAAATCCCAGACTTGCCCCTGCGCAATTCCGGAATTGCCCCTGCGGTAGTTATGTGTGTTTATCCCGTGGAGAGCATTAATCACCTGGAATACTCAGCACTTTAAGGGTCGCATATTGATTCAACCCTTTAAGGGCCACATAGTGTATTGATACAACATCACGCCCTGGTGACTGGTCCTCATGGCGAGGAACCCGCCAGTGTTGCATGCCCCATTCAAGCATCATGCCGACCCTAAGGGCTTGATATACCGCAAAGGGTCGGCATGATGCACCAAGGCAGTACTGGCGAGTTTCTCGTCAAAATAGAAAATCCAGCCATGGCAAGCATCTCGCCAATGTTACATGCTGTCATGTATCATGCAGACCATTTGGGACTGAGCAACCCCGTGGAGTCGGCATGATGCTTGAATGCAGAGCTGGCGAGCCATTTACAAGGGCTACATTTATGTAGCATGATGATTTACGGTATTATTCACCAAAACACCTTTAAAGGATTAGAGATTACTGACAGATTGTACAGTGTCTGTAATGACATTATAAGGTGCATTATAACCATGCTAACGGTAAAATTCGGTGTTTTACCGACAGAAAACACGGCACATATGGATATATATAATCATATGATACCATCTATGGAATAGATCTAAACTGTTTGACCATATACGCCTATGCATCAATCCATGTGTGCATGGTGTATATTCATTATAATGATTGGTAGTAAGACATATAGTAGAGGTTAACATTCATCAACACCGGAAGTGATCTGACCACAGATCCGCTCAGAGATGCCTTCCTATCCCACCCAAAGGGGTGTGGAGGGGTTCTCCACTAGGTCGAAAAGTCACAGGAATTTAGGACCCCGGGTCATAAAGTAACTATTTAAGACCATTACTATAATGTATAGCCAAACTTGTCCAAAAGTAGCCAGGTCGCTTTTGACCCTTCTGCACCGACACTCAACTTCCATCACATGTTTGATACCGACTCACCCACAACTGTCGCCACGAGTCGCCGAAACGAGCAGAACAAGTCGGTCAAACTAAAACACACACACCGCCTCCAACCCCTCAAAACCTCACCTGCTGCTCTAATTACACCCAGACGACAATCGGCGACGGAAAAGCGGCGCGGGTGTCGTAAAATGGCGGGAAACGACGACAGGCCGTGTTGTTGAGCGTCTGACCGCTAGGTGGCAGGGCGGGGTTGGCGGCAGTAAAAGAAGTGCAGCTTTGGACGGCACCGCAGGTGAATTTGGAACACGTGTTGGGGGTGCTACGGGTAACGTCATTCCCACCAAGGTGCCTGGACACTCTGTATTTCTCCTGATATCAAACTGAACTTTCCTCTCTAGTTGCTTAGCAATAGATACTTTACAGATAAGTATTGTATATGATGGCATTGTTAATTTAAAACAAAACAAAAAACAGGGGGTACGCGTACGGAAGACACAGCCCCCCGATGTATAGTGCATTTTTGATGTACCTATAGGCGATGCCAGTGTGTTAAAGTGGCATTCTCACCAAGCGTTTCCCACTCACAATTCTATTACTGTTCTAGTCTGTTATGTGGTAAGTGCGAGTGGTGAGAATGCCCCTGGGATACGCTTGCTTTGAGAGATACGGAAAGGCAAGGCACGGCCGTGGAAACGGCCGAGCGAGAACACGTGCTAAGGGAGCGGTCATTTTTTAACAACAGGGGGGGGGGGGGGTTGATGGATTTGGGGGGGGGGGGGATCAACAAATTTTGGACCCCTTGAAGGGGGGGACCAAAAAAATTTGGACCCCTCTTGAGGGGGGGACCAAAAAAATTGCACCCCTTTTTAGCGAAAAAGCCAGCGCGTTACTATAGTCCAAAGGGGTCGGCCGTGCTCAATTTCAACTTGCCTGAGGGGGGGACCAAAAAAATTTCGACCCCTCCAGTGGGGGGGGACCAGAAAAATTTTGACCTGCTCGCGCGAAAATCCACCAACCCCCCCCCTGTTGTTAAAATATGACCACTCCCTAACATGGGGCGAGTCAGGGGCCATGCTTCCGCTGTGTGGTCGACGATTTTTGACATTTTGAGCCCTACTCAGAGTCCTATGGTGACAATTACGGGTGCCGCAAAGCGCCCGCGGCCCCACGACGTGTGTCATGAAATACACTAACCAAGAGTGGGTTAATGTTAAAGGGGTGAATGGCCTCCCGGTGAAATCGGTGACTGAATCACATTTGGAATTGAGCGAGAATTGAGTTGCTTATTATGAGCTATTCTTTTTTTTTTTTCCAGTTACACAATGGATTTGCGTTGATATCAAGTCATATACATATCTATATAAAGTTTTAAATCCTTCTGATATTCATAAATGCATCAAATATAGAGAAAGCCTTGGTCCGAATAGTCCAGGGGGTCAGAATCAATGACAAAAAAGCGGTCCTCTGACCAAGATTTGATACATTTATATGTATCAGAATTCCACACAATTTAGGCAGACATCTTAAACACAAATGTATCGTGTAACTGGAAAATAAAAATCTACCCCAATTTAACTCCTAACCCAAATACCCTATTTCTATAGACACATAAGCCCTATAGACACCAGTGCATGGTTACGCGCTTATCAAGGCCGTATCCGGTTATCTAAATCTATTTGGCGTATACTAAGTAGTTGGCCTGACCGCAGACGACATTTCGCTATACTACTTACACAAAGTTACAGGCGGCGTCCGGCTCAAGGCGCCTCACAGTGGGCGCGGCCAGGACGTGAGGGAGGAGGGGCGCGGACGCCGACAGACGCGTTATCTGTACCCGGATCACGTGTTGAGATGTTGGTGGACGTGAGGCATCATGTGTACATTTGTACAAACGAGGCGTATGTGGAATTATATGCCATAAGGCTGCAAGGTGAGATGATATACCATAATGATCTCTATTAGCGCTTGGGCGCTGATTGCTTTTTGACTCGGCTATACCCAAGCGTTTATATAAGACCGGCGCTTAGTCAGTACTTAGTTTATAGTCTCAATATTTGAACCATTCTGCTCCCCGGTGCCTATATTCAGACCGGCGCGTATTCAACGACCCGGCTCTTATAAAAGTCACTTCTGTTAGATCCTCCCTTTGCGGTCATAGGGAGTAGCTATTTGCCAAACAACGTTCCCTCTCCCCCTTTTCCTGGTTCATCCCATGTACCCCCCCCATCCGTCAGTGTCAGTGCTGCGCCCCCTCCCCATGCACCCTCACCCCACCCACACCCCACCCACACCCCACCCACACCCCACCTCTACTTTCCCAGCACCACCCCATCCCCAATCTCATTTCAGGGACGAGTTCTTAAAACTGAAGGGGATTTGAGGCCAGCCCGACTCGCACACAAACACACCAACCCACACACCGGCAAAAAAGGCTGCTCACACCGGGTCCGTGCACATCACACTACGGCAAAACGCGGCGTCACTGCCTCCTGCAAACCCGCTGCTACTGCTACAGAAAGGACAAGCATGGCAAGCATTGGAGCCAGCGGATAAATATAACCGACGCATTTCTTTATAGAATGCTCGCAGAAACTGTGACTTCAAAGTTAGCAAGTGTCTCGGAAAGACGCCTCAAAAAGGTTGTCATATTAGCAGACTGGATGGTGACGGTCCTGCCCTAAAAGCGGCCGCGAGGTGGTGAGAGGGGGCTAAAAATACCAGCTTTGGTACAGACGCCATGTTGACGGGAGCACTGAAGGGCCGTGCCAATAATACAAAACACTCATGGCCCTTGTTTTGTGTCACTCTGTCAATTTTCTATCAGACGAGAATAGACGCCGATTTTAAAATAATGACCCAAAAAAACGTGCGAAATAAAACGGAACGGGCGAATTAGGCGAGATTTCAAAAAGAAGAAAGAAAAAGGAGGATTAGAAAAAAATAGGGGGGGAGATGAATCGTGCAGCAGACCCGGGAATCAAGGCACCTGGTGAGATCTATTTTAGAAGTAATTAGCATAAAATTCAAACTTCTAATTTGAAAAAAATGTCCCTTTTTGAAGCCAGTCGCCGCGTCACCGGGAAGAAAACCCAGGTTGGATTGGAAACGCCTTTTTCTCTTTTCCTGTTTTTTCATGGAAAAGGTTTTCACAAAAAATACCGAGGAGGATGTGCCCGGAAAAGGTCAGGGGAGAGTAGCAGTGTTGCAGTGAAACCACAAAAGAGGAACGGAAGACAAAGTGACGGTAAAAACAGCCGAGATGAGAGGTCTTTAAAGTGCGAAACAAACCACGGACACAGGCCATTCGACCTTGGTCTGGAGGCTTTTACAAGAAGAGTGCGATTATATTTTGCTAGAAGTTGTGCTAACTCCAGGATGTTAGCGAGAGACGCCCAAAAGAAAGATGGCGACATAATTAGAGTTATCTGCGTTTTTTAGTATTTGTCTTCGTATCCCAACACTAGAGCTGCTAGTTAGAGTCATGTGGGAAAATAGACCAGGAGAAAAATAATTGGGAACCTGTGAGATAGAGCCTGAGCGTGCTATTAGATCGGTAATAAGAGGCACCTGAAAACAGCTCAACGGGAACAGGTGTCTTACGTGTAGAGGCTATAGATAGACGTGCATCGCCACACAGCGGTTTGCTGAATAGCTGCTATTAATAAAGAGAAACATATTTTAAATAAGATAAAGTCTGGTTCACATTTTTAGAGGGGGATTAAAAGTAGCGGATCTAGGATTTTGAAAAGGAGGTGCACACCAATGGAAAAATCTTACCCTGACGATTTCGGGGCTGATTTCTAGATCTATACATATATTTTAAGATTAAAATATTATTGATTTGAGTAAATCTATTTTGGGCCGACTTGATGTGTATACTGGGTTTATTGATCACGCACTAGATGAATGGTTCGCTCATTGATCAGGATACCCCATCACCCACAAGATCAATTACAACCGCTCTATGTGTTACCCTAATGGCGGCATACCTTTATTATTATTTTTTTGTGTGTACATACATATATCAGAGTTTAAACCCGCAGGTGCGGTATAAAGGGTGTGAACACATGTCCTCGTTGCATCTCACTCTTACTGGACCGGCAGTTATATCCCGCCACCCCCTTTATGTTTGTGACCGATGAGATGTTGTTTAACCCCAGGAATAGTGGGTACATTTGTACATGCAGAGGGTGCCCTTTTCCGCCCATGCTTCTCCACCGCACCCGGCCACATAAAGATGGCCGCGCCCACTGAGGGTCACATGAAACCCCTATAGGGGTGTATTTGACTGTTGTAGCCTCTTCGATATTGGCACTATGACGGATGCCTACCTCTTTGGAAACACTCTTTGGAGTTATATGTCAAACTTCTACAAAATCGCCTGCTAAATCGGACTAATTCTGTTTAAGAAAATGTACATACCCACCGTGCACGTTTCCGGCCTTATACTACAACATGGTTAAAAATGTATTGTATTACGCATACATTTTAAACAAACAGCAAATATACTATATGTACGTAGTGTACTTATGTATGTCTAAATACGACTGCAGTAATTTTGCATTTATATTAATGAATTCAAGCATTCTAACCCTCTACTTGTGTACACCCTCTACTATAATTCAAGTACTTATCAATAGGCCTGTGTCCACTTGCATGTATGAGGCCGTTTGTCGTCCGTTAAAACGTGAATTTGAATACAAATATGAAATATATGTTTTGTCTCCCAGTGGACACAGCTGGACGACAAAATTCTCAAATACAACAGTGGGATAGCAATTTGGGGGTGCCAAAACTGGACGACAAAAGTGAGAATTTACAAATCTAACATGTTTGATTTTTAGTGCAGAAATTGGGCGATATGCTCTTTATTCTTTTATGATAACTCGTCTATGTTTGCCCTGGGCGGTCTGGGCAGCAATTTATAACGCCTAGTGGACACAGCATACCTGCAGTTAAAGTAGAATATATCTACAAAATATATTCCCAGATATGTACATATTGCTGGACGTCAAAACTGCCATATATTCCACTTTCTTTGTCGTATAGTGGACACAGGCCTAATAAAGGGCAAAGAGAGAGCTTATCATTAGGCCTGTGTCCACTATACGACAAGGGAAGCGAAATATTTTCGTTATTTGGTGTCAAGAAATGTTTTGGGAATATATTACCGAGATATATTCCACTTTAACTGCAGGTAGGCTGTGTCCACTAGGCGTTATAAATTGCTGCCCAGACTGCCCAGGGCAAACATGGACGAGATATCATAATAGAACAAAGAGCATATCGCCCAATTTCTGCACTAAAAATCAAGCATGTTAGATTTCAAAATTCTCACTTTTGTCGTTCACTTTTGACACCCCCAAATTGCTATCCCACTGTTGTATTTGAGAATTTTGTCGTCCAGCTGTGTCCACAGGGAGACAAAACATATATTTCATATTTGTATTCAAATTCACGTTTTAGCGGACGACAAACGGCTTTATATATGCTAGTGGACATAGGCCTATTCATGAACAATTTCAAATACAGGTGTCCGACTCAATGTAAGTGGTCGAGTTTATGTGAATCTACCCTACACCATACTGCCTGCCACTGACTACAAACTATGTATACTACTCACTGTATCAACGACTATGCAGTACCTATGATCACAGGTATAGGATAAAGGAACATCGTTATGATTTCCAACATTTATCCTTTTCTCTTCAGAGAAGGTATACGATAAATGAGCCATACTCCATGACATTATATAACCCCGATATGGTACCTATCTATCACGGAGATGATGTTCTTGGTGGAGGGTGTGTGAGCTTGAATTGTCGAATGTCCACTCAAGAGCGATTCTGCTTACCTGTCTATCATCAACGTACAAGGATCAAGCAAGTAGGTCATTGTGTAGAGAGACAAAAGTTCAATAAAGGTAACGTTCTTTGTTTACAATTCAGAAGCGTTAATATGGACATTCTAGTGCTGGCATTCAACTTTTGAAAATCGCAGTGTAAACCGTGATTACTGATTGAATGATGACTCTGGGGGGGCGGGGGGGTCACAGCTACTCCAGTCATACCCCTTGGTCCTTGTACAAATTGACTCTCCCTATTGACTCTATAAGTGCAGATTCAAGTGCAGTTGACTCTGCCCATAGCAGAGTCATTTGTAGTTTGACCCTTCATGAAGAGTCAAATAAAAAATGTGTTGACTCTGATAGTACTTGCATATGAAGCCACCTGGTGGGGCAACCAGCACAACTTTGGTACCAGTTGCAACCACAAGGCAGAGCTGGCTCTGCCTTGTCGTTGCCCCTGTCTATACTTTAGAGATCTATACTTTAGATCATTGTTACATGCCACACAGTTTGGTTCTTTATAAATAGGTCCACTACACTGAAAACTTAGGCATATCTGAAACTAATCACTGGTGATTAGTTTGGGTGATCATGCCGATTAGTTAGAGTAAAGTCATCACGGTGATGATTGAAAGTCATCACAGTGATGACCAAAGTCATCATCGCAATTACAATATTTGCCACCAGAGGGCCCCACTAGACAATAATCGAATGTGCAAGACCTACTCCAGGCCGTCTATGGATTTATATCCTTATTCACTCTAATTAACGGATCTTATTAAATTAAACATTTAAAGAATATTATCACATTAGAAACTCAAGTAATTTACAGGTAAGTTTTGACCAAATTTCTGAAGAGCAGACATATGTGTACACATAGACACCTTTTGTCCGGTGCAAACCACATTTACTAATGCAAGAATATACTGTTGGTTACTATTCACATATATAGGCCTTGTTGGGCTTGCTATGAGGGCTAGAAATGCTTTCAATCAATGTATGATGACAGGTGAAGGGTGTTATTGATAATTAGGGATTGATACCTTGTTGAACAGAGAAATAAGTTATATGAAATTAATCATAGTTGATTTCAAAAAAGTAATCACGGTGATGACACTGGGTCATCACATATGATTACTCTAGTGATTACTTAGTAATCACAGGTTTCATCATCACTGTGATGACAAAAAGTAATCACTCTTGATTACTTCCCCCCCCCCCCCCATGGAATTTTCAGTGTATGTCTAAATAGTGTAGTTAAGGGATGTCAATCGATAAGCCTTCCAGTTAACTTACCTGAATATCAAGTATCGGTTTTAACTCCTGCTCTTTTGAGGGGTCAATTGCTGTTGACTCTTCAGGAATGGAGAGTCAAACTCATTTGACTCTCCTCCACAGGTGTCACGTGGGAGACAAACTGTGACTCTGGCTATGAGAGTCGTGGCGACTCCTTTACTTTTCTGTGTGCAGTTCAGGTCTAGGGTAAAGGCACCCGGACTCGGACAGATACCTTGAGTCGGACACCATTGGCTTTGGATTACATTATAGTTGATATACACATGTCACGGTGGTCCATGATAAACATTAATAAAGTGTGTTGAATACCTAGGCCAGTTAGATAGTTGTAGCTACATGCATACATGACTAAATGTTCAATGAACACTTCATCTGATTGGGGACCAGTAATATATGATTGGGGATCAATAAAAAAAAAAACTGTTTCTAAAAAACATGATATGATATTTTCCCCACAAGGATATTGCATTTATTGTCAAGCATACCTATCAAACCAATGAAATGACAAGGGTCCAACTCCAGGATCATTACTAGCATGAGGTGTGCGACTATAGGTGCAGTTTGATGTTTTGAAATCAGCATATTAGGTGGAAATTTATTGATACTTAACTGATGAAATTGATCACAATCACCTCTGAAATAGAAAGTGGCAGACAAAATGTGTCCATTGGTGGAATCCATATTTGAATTGGTATACCCTTTAGGTATGTCAATTTCAACACCCAAACACATTTAGAAACATATAATTGTGATGAATCCATGCTGAACGTGGCTGATCCCAGTGGGCATTAGACGTGACCACATAAGCGCGGGAACTGGACCACCTATTAAATACACAAATATACCTCAACTAGAGTCTATCGCCCTGACTGTAAACATTCAAAGTGTCACCTTAACCAGTAGAAAACCTACCAAAAGTAGTTCGCATGTAGACTCCTAGGACGGAATGATTGAACTGAACAAGAGAGTTGGTGGTTCACAGAGATCAACTGAGATCCTTAAGCTAAGAAATCTTGTTATATGGAAGAGTATATAGAGAGAATCCACCGTTATGAGGATAAGTCTGGGCTGGAAAAGGGAAAGAAAAGGGGCAGGACAGGACTAAACATATCAGACATATTCCTGTTTACAACTCGTTTGGGCTCCCTGCAGCTGACCATAAGTCGGTACATGTAAAAGGATTTAGCAAGGAAATACAATTTAAAGGGGAAAAAAGGGAGGGGGGTCAGCTGACCATCACACTATATTGAAAGTTGATGTATACATATAAAACCCTCCAATAACCCGCGCCCTATATAGGCATGTTTGGTTTCACATTATTAAGTAATGTAGTGTGTCCCCTATTTTGTAAATAAGACTCTAGCCATTTCATAGTTTGGTCATATATAGGTGATAAGCAACTCTCCGGCATTTCGTTGGTGCATACCGACCCTTCAGGAGTGTACCAACACCGTATGGTCGTCATAATGCATAAATGCAGACCTGTCGAGGAATGACCCTCTCCCTTCTAGTCCCTCTCTCTCAATCTTCGACCAATGGCTTTCAGTAAATATCCCCAACAAGACCCGATATGACGGGTACCCTACTAACAGAATCAGCTCGCTGCTCCCAGAGCCGGGGGTGCACAGCCACGCCCCCTGCAGCTTTCTGGACGAACCACATACAGACTACAGTGACATCTGAAGACACTGTAAAGAACAGTACTGAGGCAATTATATCCAGCTATAGTATCCTAGGTACTGCATGGATATAATAAGGCAACTCCCCTAGATGTTAATATGAAGAATTTGTATAGGCCTACATATAGCACAACTAAAATGTAGTGAAATGTGTAGGACATTGGGTTATGAGAGGGCATGAGAAAGTTATGATACAACCTCATATGTTCATATTATGGATCTCCGGCAACACTCTCCTATAAAATATACAGCAAACCAACAACAATATCAGAGCATATTATTAGAAATATAGAGCATTTTACGATGCACTATGATATATCTTCCTATGTAAATACAATTCTACTGCTTCCATGGTGTTCACTAGCTATGTACATCATGTAGCGTCACGCATATTATGTTTGTATGAGTGAATAAGTGAACGAGTGATTAATGGAAATATTTCCAAAGACAGTGTCAAGAGATGTGTGTGTGTGTCATGGGGTGTCATGGGGTGAAAAACAGCCTAAAATTTGGAGATGTAATTTGTGAACGTATCCATTTTGTACAGATTTGGAAAAAAGCCACAGAGTGATGATCAAATTAATGAACTGCATATATTAGGCGAGTAGTTCAAATTGGTCATGTTGACAGGTCTATATTTCATGTAATTCCCCGCCCATACCGCGCTGCCGCCTGCTATCAAATCTGAAAACTGATTTCAGCAGAGACGTGAACGTCGCCTATCGTCGAAACTGAGAGCATACGACGCGGAATTGCTCTCTCCGCTATCTAGATTTGCTCAAGTATTTGATCCTAAATAAAGACCAAAATCGGACCTTTTCTGTAATATCCTTTTCTTCAACAGTAGTGGCAGCAGCTAAGGCCAAGTAAAAAAAAAGGTGTGTTTCAGTTTACCCGACCCTACCTAGCAAAACAGGGCCGACCCTAGAAATTTTAATGCAATTTTGCAATTTTGCAAAAAAAAAAATCCGACCTACCTTCCCTAGATTTTCAGACCATGTAACCTGAAACACACCTTTTTTTGGCCTAATGGTGGGGGTAGAGTGTGGATGGGAGGAGGCTCTCACTGAGGCAGGCCAGTCTATCCGTAATCCTACTCTCGCCCCAAGATCCGTCCACGGGAAGGTGACGGAATGCGGGACAAGTACACCGTTACCTTGGCACAGAAATACCAAGGCACATGTTCAATGTAACTAAATAGGGTAAAAAAACAGATGAGAAATACACGAAAACTCCATACATTTTAGACAATGCACAATCACTCCGACAATCGCAGAAACTCTTGATTAATTCAGCATCTCACATTGTGGATGAAAAGTGTCAATTATTATTTTCTAAATTGCATGAGAGTATTCTAAATCATTATATTAAAACACAATCGTATTATTCCCTTACCATAGCTATAGTTTTAATAACTAGCTATGATTTTCTAATTTGATTATTTACGTGGATGATACAGTAATAAGTTGATATCGAAAGGAGCTATGGTCTATTCCTAGATACTCTTACCATCCCTATGGGGGTAGACCCCTAAATTCGACACGGCGACATGGCCTATTCTTAAAATCGACATGCGACATGGGGCTTAGTGACATGTGACAGAAGGCTTAAAAGCTTAGTGACATGGGACATGGACCTTTCTTAAAATCGACATGGGACATGAGCATTATTAAGCGACATTGACATGCGACATTGCCATTTCTTAAAATCGACATGCGACCTGGGGACCCCCCCCCCCCCCATCTATACCCCCATCCCTTGTTTGGGAAGTTAGTCTTCTGCAACCAATTTGGCTATCTATACATCAAAGTACCAAACTGTAGGTGATGACTTGCACTTAAATATCCTAAAGGGGTTTCCCCTAATGCCCCCTTATATGCCATGTTATCTCATTGTTATTATTATATGATATAGGCATCGCTCTTATCTCAATGTGTGAACACACTCCGCATTATGTACCAGGCTGGTTATACATACTACTAATAGATGTACCATGTATCCTGTATTGTTAATAGCACGCCCATAATACTTGACTAAGTCAGCTTAATGCTGACTGATTCCCAATACTTACACTCATTAACCCCATGTAGTTAGGTATTACTAATACAGCAAATCCCAACATAACGCTTATTACCTAATCGCACACAATAGCCCTCATCGTCTTTGTTTAATCAAAGTTACACGCACAAAGAAACCATGATAAGTATCTGCCATAATCTAGACAAAGGGAAGGGGAAGTATTAGTAATTTTATGTAGACCTATAAAGATCATCGTTGAATAATCATCGTAACGTTCCCTCAGAACTAATGGTCATCCGAATGGACCACTTGTTCTCTTTGGATTCGTCCGTATTTGAATCGGCAAATATAGGTTTAAGATATTACAAACCAAGCAAGCCTGTGATTTAGTTTCTTTTCTCTGCCAGATCATTTTGCTAAACGTCTCTTCAATCAGCAGGCGAGGTAGCCTTTGTTACGTGTAATTTGATGAGCCTTACGATTTGGCTCATTGTATAGCATCTCTGTCATGAACATGGATGCAATAAAATGACCAAACTTCAAAAACACCAAGCTTCTATAACACCTGTATACGCAACCCTCTATCCTTGTTGTTGTCCCAATGTCACATTCTTTGCTTCTTAAAAAATGTATATTTCTCTTATAAAGTCTAAGGAAGTTGGGCTCCCTGCTTACCTCAGTGATTGACTTTAGTTTATAAAAGAAACAAATAGAATAAATATAGATATGAAATTCCTATTAAGGTCCATGAATGAACCCTTTAACGGTCGCATACAGATTTAATGAAGTATGTCCTTTGTCGTCATGACGCATAAATGCAGCACTGGCAAGAAAGTCGCCAGTAATGCATTCAAGCACGATGCCGACCTTTTCAAAATCTTGGCCATTTGTCATAATGAGGCACCAATGCGGGGACTTACATAATCTACCAGCGCTGCCTTTGGTATGGCATGCCGAATGTACCAACAACTGTAGAATCGGCAATATGCAGGAATGCAGCACCGGCGAGTTGCTCACTGGTTCTGCATTAATACATGCACCATGTTGATAAATTTACATTAAAATATAATGCTGCCCTTAACGGTTTATTGAAGGAACAATAATATTCTTCTCGCAAAGTGCCTCCCAACTGACAACAAACCCCTGCGGCAATGTGCGGCAGATGTCGCGATCTGCCGCATAAGCTTGCCGCGATGCGTTCTGCCATGCATTTCTGTGGATTGATTCAACCTACTACTCACAGCATATTAATTTTATTTGAATGTAAAAATATGCCTTGTATCGTGAAACTACACTAAACTAGCACTTATCCCCCAGCACTTGGCTTATGGGTCAAAAGCCGATCATCTTGGCGTATACACGTATATTAGAGATTGATATTCCGGAAGCTGCAGGGTGTTGCGGAGCGGTGTTTGATTTAGTTGGTAATAGTATAGCGACCGGATCCCGTATACACAAACAGGCGTCCAGCTTACCTGGGCACTGGGCGCGTTCACAAACACACACACACGTAATCAGTAGGAATCTGGGGACTGGGGAACGGTGACAGTTATCCCGAGAGTTATCCACTTTCATTCCCATTGACACGAAGCCACCTGTACAACCGTGATGTGTATCAAGTAACGTGATGTGTAGTACTACACATCTCGGCTGACTATGGAAACGTGATCTGTATCAAAACAACGTGATCTGTATCAAAACAGCATAATCTGTATCAAAATAACGTGATCTGTATCAACGTGATCTGTATCAAGGTATTTCATAAATCCCCTGACCTTAATATCTGTATCAAAATATGTTCTCCTCATAGAAGGGAGGTTATATACAGGGGCAGGGCGGTAGGTGGATGGCAAAGCCTTTGATAGGGGTGTTGATTGGAGGGAGCTATAAATTGGGGTTTTGGGGGCCACAGGCCCCAGGAAAACTTTGGAATTTGACCTTTATAGCAGTGCATTCTGAGTGGTTCGAAACATATTATATGACCCAGAATTTTACATCAAAATTGATTGAGAGGGTTTGAGAAATTTTAGGAATTTTACCTTGGGATTGGTATATTCTAGGGAATTCTAGTCTAAAATGTTGAAACATACTTGCCCCCCCCCAACTTTAAAGTTGGGGGGAGGGGCTGTAAAAAGTATGACATCTGTGGGAATATCTGATTTATAGATCTAGGTAAAATATGAATATATTCCTCAAGTAAAACATTCTAAAATTCAGTTCATTTCCTATGACTTATCCTAACCTCCTCTTCTTAAAATATCATCTTTAAACAAATTCGAAGGGGGGAAGGGGTGGATGATGCCACCCTCCCCCCTGGGTTCTGCCCCTGGTCTCCCCCTCTCTATCCTGCATCTCTGCTGATGCCTACCGGTCAGAGTACCTAGGGAGTTGATACACATCACGTTTATTGATAGACATCACGGTTGGAGGTCCCTAAATTCAAGTTACTACACATCACGTCAGTTACTACACATCACGGTTAGATGGTTACTACACATCACGTTTTTTTGATACACATCACGTTTGCATGGTCAGCCGTGATGTGTAGTTGATACACATCACGTTGTTGATACACATCACGGTTGTACACCCCCTCTGTTCCTGGGGGAAATTTGCGTGTTTTTTAAAGGTACAATTGTGGCCGGAAGTTGATCAAGATCTATGTGTTACAATATTTCACACCACCCTCATGAAAATGCGGATCCGCCGCTGTAATCTGTCCCATGGGTCCTGATCTCTTGTATCATTACATATTTGCCTCAATGTCTTTACTGAATTCCTGTTGCAGCCCTCAGAATGGAAGATCCATCAAGTCTCAGCGGATTGCGGTGTATCTGAACAGGGGTGTGGCAAGGAACTTGACTTTGGAGAAGAGGAGGGGGGGGGGGGGGGGGCAAACCTAAGGAAATGAAGTTCAGAGGACAGGCCATGCTAAGTGTCAGAAGGACGACTTGAGAAACGTGTAGGTGTGTCTGGGGGCATGCCTCCTATGACACTTTTGATATCTAAAACAACATAAAACGGTAGATAATGGGTGAATGGCCGAATTCACTATGTATGTGGCATAAAGTGGCTGTCACAGCAATGTTATTTTTATTATTTATTTATTGTTATTATTATTATTTTTTTTTTTTTTTGGGGGGGGGATAAGATACCGCCCCTCCCCACTCTGTAGGATTGGGGCGGGCCATGGCCCCTGTTTTGACACCCCTGATAGAGGACATCATAGGAGAGTCGAGGTGTGTGAATGCAGTGTGTGAACGCGCCCTCTGGCTCCATGTGTTAGTGGGTGGCAGTGGGCAGGCATTGGCCGGACACTGCATTGACAGGTTGTGACTTACCCCTTCTACCACAGGCAGCAGTTAGACAGCAGCAGCCAGTGGGTGCAGCTCAGGGACTATAACATACACAACCCTCAACATGACACTACTTACAGCTGGATTACTTACCTTATTTATCTCCATACAACTAGTACAAGGTGAGGATGAGTCTAGGGTTATGCTCCCTACCATTATCGGTCATTTTGTCATTGATTTAATTGGTCTTGGAGGGAAATTGGGCTGTGTTTTGATTGGTTCCTCCATGTGTGAGGTATGTAGGTGAGCAGGGTGATTCCTAAGTCGTGACTATAAGCCCAGGTCAACAATATCAACATGTAGCCAGGTACACCGAGAGTTTCTATGTGACTCAGTCATAGTTGCTGAATGACATGGTCGTGTGTTAATACACAAACTCTGATTGCTGATCTGACATTTACAACTTTTGGAATAGGATAGAATCTTGATTCTAAATGACATGACTGCCAGGAACGAATCCATGATGTGTGTACTTTGTAAAAAGGACAGGTCTACAAGTATGAAAGTAAAATGATCAATTGTATGATAATGGAAGTATTGTGTTTAGAACTGTATAAGTAATTACACTTCCCGGTGTTGAAGAGGCTATAATGGTTTACATTATGAAATGGGACTTACATATAGCTGTTACTTCAATGAAACAATGCTGACATTCTACTGGCTGCCATGTGTCAAGCTCTTTACACATTGTGGTACAAACGCATTATTATGTAATGATAAGGCAATGCAATGCTGAAATCCCTTTGAACTCCCCTAAGCTGCCCTAAAGTAAAACTGTTAAAGGAAGGTCTGTTACAATAATCGAAAATTCTTATTTCATACATTGTCCATGAATATGGGGCTCTATGAATCTAGCCATAGTTACTAGTCCAATGTTGAAGAATAAATTCCCAATGTGGGTCCATTCACGTTTGATATAGTCCAGTAAATACATGTTGAATACTTTTGCCATGCTGACCTTGCCACATGGAAAACATGTAGACAATAACACAGGCAAAACCAACCAGCTCTCTTTTTTAAAGTACACTACGCTAAAGAGAACGCACATTAATAAGTCATTGCCTAACATGGAACAAAGTGACACAAGGAAAAGAATAAGTGACATGACATAGTCATAGGGTGTATCATACTTTCGACATGGGGCATGAGAGGTTCTATTAGAGGTGACATTGGACATCGAGATCTAGTGACAAGATACATATTCATATATAAAATTCGACCCCCCCCCCCCCAAATCCAGGGCCCCTCACTTGCTGGTTCATAAGAATAATATATTCTTATTGCGTTTTTGGGAAAACACTTAATTGGGCATGTAGAACCTCACATGATCTGACACTGGCAGTGACATCTATGATACAGCCTTACAACTCACGTGCTAATTGGTAAACTTAGACGTGGATTAGGACGTGGATTATGATGCACATTGCTGTATCCATTGACCACACCACCCTAGTGGTATCTGTGTGTGCCGACTCCGACACGCTCTGCTGGCTCATGGATACCTTGACAGATAGCACCAATTTATTTTTGTAGAACCGGAATATTCCTCCCACAAGTGAGTCAACGTCACAAGGTGTGTTGTTTCTCATACCCGGAGACCACGCTTGTGATTATTACTGCAGTTTGTCACACCTTCCTACAGGAAACTTTAACACATTACATATGGGCCTTCAACCATGACATAAAAATGTCACACCGTGACGTAATTCTAACGTCATCAGGTGACAGCTTTTGGATGGCAGTTTCTAGGCCTTCATCACTATCATTGTTGTCGTTACATACACGAATACAATACAATAGCAAGATATCAATGTATCACCTCTAGTTATTAGACGTAATTACTAATATTACTACAACATCTAATATGTCGGAGCCCTTTGCCAGGACTTCAAACACTATGTACCACTATGAATAAGTATCAACACTTTAAATTTGAAAGTTGAATTACGATAAGAGTACTTTGATGCACCATCCCCGGGTGCACTGTACTGCACTCCCAGGGTATCCCTTTGTCAGCATGATGCGCGAATGCAGCAGCCACCAGTGCTGCATTCAAGCATCATGTCGGCCCAACAGGATTGATACACCCCCGAAGGGTCGGCATGATGCACGAATGCAATCTTGGTGATTAGACTTTTCAGTATCATGACGACAGTGAAAGGGTTAACGCTACCCGGGTAGCAGTACGGGTGACAATACGCTGCAGCAGGACGCACATGGTTAGGGGTCCGTGTGCTATTAGGCTCTAACACATTAAGGGGTGGTGCCACCTGGTGGCACACAGCAGATCTAAATAGTAGGACAAGATGGCACTGAGCCTCTTTGTATAGTCTACTTGGGACCCTTCTTACTGTGTATTTCTGATTAATTAATTTATGGTTTATGCATACATGAAAACTGTGTATCATCCTGTATGCATCTACTAAGTCAATTTTTAAAATTTCTTATCATAAAACTGAAATAAATAAGAATTAAAAAACTAAATTCTGCTTGGAGAGTGACCAAATAACTGTATGGAGAGTGAAGCCATGCAGGTAGGACAGAGCCAGTGAGTCTAGGCTGATTGTTGGTAGTACACTGAGTGGGTGCTGTTACTACAGACAGGGTGTGGATTTATCAGGTGTGGTCACTCAGTAGCCCCCCTAAAACAATGGCCATCCCATTAACACTTGGGCACAGGGGTGTGTACAGTGGTCAGCTGCTGGTAGGTGTGAGTGCTCTACACACACACCCCTACCTTCCCCCATGCCAAGAAAGCTGTGAAATCTCGCCAAAGGAGCGAGAAATCTTGCCAAAGGAGCGAGATTTCATGTCCTACAAGATGGCTGCCCCCTTCCAGAGGCTCCACTGGGGCATCGTGTTAGAACCTATGTGTGCCACCAGGTGGCACCACCCCTTAACGTGTTAGAGTATACCTGCTCAAAGCAAGGGTACTGTGCCAGTTGACACACACCCCGAGCAAATCTAGGTGAGGATTACTAATAAGGTAGTGAGAAGTATCAGGCTTGGCGGGGGGGGGGGGGGTGGGGGGCTGGGCATGCAGAGCGAGGAGTGAGAGGCAGGGGTAAGGAGGACAAGGGGGCAACCACTTACCAATAAGGGAAGGAGGAAATGTAATTAAAAATGTGAATATCTTATATAATTTTATTGGCATGTGGACCAACTATTTAATCCAGGAAAAAACATAAACATATGCCTATGGCGAGACCAACGAATATATCAGGGGAAATGCATAAACTGGGGCACTGAGAGGGGACACTTACGACAAGAAAGAAGTGTAGAACTAAAGAAATATCCAGTGGACAGTGGGAGACAAAAAGATAATCAGAGGGATAAAGAGAGCAACTCAACCAAGTCCAGCACCCCACTCACCCACCCCACCCCACATACCTGTGACACATCGATCCGTCCACCAACAGCTAGGGTACACCACCCAGCTGGTGCACTGGAGGGGGCAGCTAATGACTTAACCATAACCAAGTCTCATATCACGTTATAGGTGGGTGGCAGGAGCGGGGGTGGGGGATCCACATTGTGTGAGCCGTGTGATTCACACAATGGGTGCTGGGGCTTAGTTAGTAACCTTTTAAGGGCCGCATAGTGCTTTAAAGCATTACACCCATTTGTAATAATGATGCATTCATTGCACTAAGGCTGGATTCAAGCATTATGATGACCAATTGGGAGTGGATATATAAACCCTTTAGGGTCGGAATGATGCTTGAATGCAGGAATGGCGAGTTACTCGCCAGGGATGAATCCATGCATCCGGACGACCAATGGCATCCTGGATTAAAGCACTATGCGGTCTGTTATAGGTTAGTCTGGCCACAGTGTCAATAGGTCTGTATGTATAGTTCTACATGTAGGTAATGGTCCCCACACAAGCCTGATGTAACCTGGTGTGCATAGACCGTGCATCATTGATTGACCTGATCAGCATATATTGGAAATTAGGTTCAATATGAGGGAAACGCCTTTGATGTCTCATGTCACTTGAGCGTGTATATAAAGATACCGAGCTGATGCAGGGTATGGCTAATACACTTTTACTATAACCTTTCCTTACCCGATCAACACCACAAAGGCATTTATTTCTCTGATATAACCGATAGATAGGGCATAAGGAAATTGCCAATTCTAAAAAATAAGGCTCACCCGTCTTGGTTGATGGGGTGGGGTGGATTGGCGTCCTTTTTGAGCGAAAAAAGAAATAAATGCATGTGTCATAAGATAGTTCAAAGTGGGAGGAATACCTAAACAATGTGCATGCATACGCCCGTAAAGGCACATTACATAAACATTAAGTATTGGTATAATAAAAAAAGACCCACCAAATTCCCCCATGACCACCTTTCCCCACCTGTCGGTGGTCACCACGGCAACCAATGACCCCCCTGTTATGGGTGATTGCAGGCCCAGTGTGGGGATGAGGAGGATGGGTGCGGTGAGCTGTATCGGCTGGTGTACCAATAACAGCTGTCTGGTTGAGCTGCTTTACACCAGGTGGCATCACCAGCCCACTCACTGGGTGTATCCCTCTTTGCAGGGCGTCGGCACATTATATTATAGGATGAGTGGGGATTTAAGGATCGAAGATATTACAGGTTGTTGTGGCAACAGGGTCAAGTTTAGATATATACCGGATGTAAACAATGACGAAAGGGACTATTGGCTTACTACCTATGTATGACTCCATTGGTTCCAGATTCAGCTTAGAGTTCCTCCTGCGCACACCCTTCTCTTACATTTTGACTATCACCCATGATATCACAAAATAAGAATCGATTTTTTTTCCATATAGAAAGGTTTATTGGTTCACCTATTATGTGAGGAGGGGTTGATAGGAGGAAACGTGAAAAGGGAATTAGAAATTACCGCTGGCCTAAAAGATCTTTGTGGTATTATGATTCAAGAATCACTTTGGTTGGTTTCACTAGGGAATCTCCAAGAGATAGAACCAACAGATATGGGACATAACAAGAAGAAATCGATGTACATTCCAGATGGCCGGAAAGAATAAACAAATATTCAAAGTCAGGTCATTTAACAGGGAAGTGCCAGAAACAGAGAACACAATATCAGGATATTGCCACTGGTAATTTTCCTCATATAGTACTTCTGCTAACCTACTATAGATATGTGGTCACATTGTTATTTCTAGGCACTTTCCAATCCCTACCCCATCCCCTCCTCACGACCTGTAAACCCCCTCCATGACAAATATCTGACCTTTAATCAATCCCTTAAGCAGTTAAGCATGCTGACCCTACGTGATTGTTACACCCAGCACATTACAGCAGCATACGGCATTTAATGGTTAACACAATGCCATTTACTAAAAATTAATCACACATCAACTTTCCCCATTTTCCTCCATTTGCAGGTGAGACGACGACGTGTGGTGTGGGTAAATGCTACACCTACTACAAGACGAGGTCCAGTTTCACCGAGTCCGGTAACGCATGTCGGACTAAAGGCAGCACTCTGGCCACTGTAGCGTCGGCGGCCGAGCAGGGGGTGCTGGAGAAGGCCATGGCCGATAACCAGGTGTCTGTTACCTGGATAGACGTCCGGGAGGAGGAGGGCTACAAGCAGACCTGGAGGTGGCGCGATGGTCAGTATACTGGGTGGGAGATATGAAATCTAAATACATCTTAAGTGCAGCAGAAACGGTTCAACCCATTGAGGCCCGCCTAGTTCTTCAATGCATTTTCTCTATTCCTTCCGAGAAATTGCTCTACAAGACTGGGCCTACCCTATACAGTATAAATAAAAGAAATTTCAATTTAATTCAATTCATGACCGAAGTCATGATGCATGGATGCAGCCCTAGCGAGTAGACTCGTCCAGGGCTGCATTCATACATCATGATGACTAATATCATAACACATTAGCACTAGGTGGTCCTGAGAGGGTTAATATCCTGAATTATTGTGTCGCTTTCCTACTCACATTGAAACGGCTGGGGAAGTGTTGCTGTATTCTGCTATGATAGACATGGCCTACGTGTTAATAGTATTTCACAATGGCCGATGTGTAAGTGTAATGTTTCCAGCCACGGACTCAAAAGCTGCACCCCTAACAAACAGGTTTCAGGCATATCCTCACACCTAGAACAAATCCCTGCCTCTACTTTGCCATGTTGAGTAACTAATGTCCTGGTACTGTATTCTTGTTACAGGCACGTTACTACGAGCACAGGGCTGTTACTACGAGTACTACGGGGCGCGTAGCTTCACTAACGAGTCGCTCATCACGGGGATCACACCTGACAAGTGTATAGACGCCTGTAAAGTAAAGGGCTTTCTATACTCCTCCGTACAGGTAAGGTAACAGCACTATTTAGACTATAGTCATATCTGTCTTAGCCCTTTAAAGGCAGCATGATGCCTTAGTGCATCAGGCCATGCCTAGTATCTCGCTAGGGCTGCATTCATATACATTATGCTGACCCTACAGGCTGGAGACACTCCCGAAGAGTTGGCATGATACACCGATGCAGCCCCGGCGAGTTACTCACCGGGGCTGCAAGTTACTCGTCGGTGCTGCTTTGGTACATCATTATGACAAATATCATCTATAAGGAACATCCGTCCTTAAAGGGTTTATCTCTTCAACTTTGCCATCCAACGGCACTGACTATGGAAGTATAGGAATATAGTTATAACAGGACGTCGTATCTGTGGATGGTAGTAGTATATGAAAATGGCACCCTTTCACAGGTTCCTAAATGCGGTAAACCCCAGTGCTAGACATCCCCATGCATATCACCGGGGTTTGCTACATCTGTCCAAAAAGGGAGATTGATGTTTCAATTGGGAATTTAGACTCGTGTTGCAGCTTTTGATTACTGAACAGTTTGGTTTTAAGACTTTCAACACAGGGTGCTGGCCTTTAGTTACTCTCAATTCTCTTACATAAGCCGCACCTCGGGTCTGTTTTATGGTAATGAACACCCTCGCATAATCCGCACTATTATATGTATAATAGGGATGCATGTTTGGTATCAAATTGAAACTGATATGAGCATGATTCACGTACAGCCAGAGGGATATGGTAGTAAGGGATGGTGAATATAACACATTAAACCACGGTGGTGGCTTAGAACAATAGAGTTCGCACCTTGGTTATATTGCATACCCTGGTTTAAAACAGATAGACAATGGTTATGAAAAGGTATGTAGATTAACCACAGATTGCTGGTAGGGCGACTTGGGCTTCACCCTCGTCTGGCCCCCACCAGAAAGCTGTGGTTAATTCTACATACCTTTTAATAACCATTGTCTATCTATTACGTACATTTAAACTGTTGGCATTAGGTTACCCTATCTCTGTTGTGTGTGTAGGAGGGTGCCAAGTGTTACTGCGGGAGTACCCCCTCTGACTACCTGACGGACCTTTACCACCTTAAGTAACCATGTGTCTGTTGTATGTGTAGGAGGGTGCCAAGTGTTACTGTGGGAGTACCCCCTCCAACTACCTGAAGGACCTTTACCACCCTAAGTAACCATGTGTCTGTTGTGTGTGTAGGAGGGTGCCAAGTGTTACTGTGGGAGTACCCCCTCCAACTACCTGAAGGACCTTTACCACCTGCAGTAACCATGTGTCTGTTGTGTGTGTAGGAGGGTGCCAAGTGTTACTGCGGGAGTACCCCCTCCAACTACCTGAAGGACCTTTACCACCTTAAGTAGCCATGTGTCTGTTGTGTGTGTAGGAGGGTGCCAAGTGTTACTGTGGGAGTACCCCCTCTGACTACCTGATGGACCTTTACCACCTGCAGTAACCATGTGTCTGTTGTGTGTGTAGGAGGGTGCCAAGTGTTACTGCGGGAGTACCCCCTCCAACTACCTGATGGACCTTTACCACCTGAAGTAGCCATGTGTCTGTTGTGTGTGTAGGAGGGTGCCAAGTGTTACGGTGGGAGTACCCCCTCCAACTACCTGAAGGACCTTTACCACCCTAAGTAACCATGTGTCTGTTGTGTGTGTAGGAGGGTGCCAAGTGTTACTGCGGGAGTACCCCCTCCAACTACCTGAAGGACCTTTACCACCTTAAGTAACCATGTGTCTGTTGTGTGTGTAGGAGGGGTTAAGTAACCATGTGTCTGTTGTGTTTATGTAGGAGGGTGCCAAGTGTGACTGTGGGAGTACCCCCTCCAACTACCTGACGGACCTTTACCACCCTAAGTAACCATGTGTCTGTTGTGTGTGTAGGAGGGTGCCAAGTGTTACTGCGGGAGTACCCCCTCCAACTACCTGACGGACCAGGGCTGTACTACCTTGTGTAGGGGGGACAGTTCCCAGTGGTGTGGAGCCTACGGGAAAGGATTCGTCTATTACAATTATGGTGAGTACTACAATGTAGGGTAGCTTACCTAGAGTCGAATACATGCCTTGGGACGGACACTTGGATTTTTATCATGCATCAGTAACCACAGCTGTAGGTGTCCAACTATAGATGTGCCTCTAGATGGGTAAAATTCGACACGTGCGACACGGCCCTTTTAAAAATCGACACGTGCGACACGGCCCCTTTAAAAATCGACGGACACATTCATTTTTATAAGGTCCAGTACATTCTATATACATAAAAATCGACACAATGACAGTTCTTGCTAAAAATCGACACGGCGACATGGTCAAATCTGAGGGTACCCATGTAGAGGCACATAGATGATTCTACCTTTAATACCATCACAATACCTGTATTAACTTAATGGGTTATACTCATTGGTTATTATTTCTGAGGGAATTTTGTATTCATAAAAAATTCATTCAGCAAAATCATCCATCAATGTTCGTATGTATTGTATTGTGTACTACATTATAGCATCTCTGCTATAACAGACATCTTCTATTTTCAGGGACATATGGTGAGTGGGCTTACAACCAACCCAACAACGTGGACAGTCGGGAGGACTGTGGCGCCATTTTATCTGTGGACTCCCAGTACAGGTTTAGTGACAGAGACTGCACCACAAAGCTACTTTATATATGTGATATAGGTAAGTGCATACATCTAAATGTACATCCACTCATGTATGCGTTATTCTATACGTATACACTGTTAAAAAAGTGTTTAGGATCTAAACACTTTTGATAAGTGTTTAAAATAACGGACACAATAAGTGTTTAAATTCTAAACACTTATTTTACAGTGTACATATTGTACATATTGTACAATAATTACCTACAATAATTTATTCAAGGCGTTAATCGACAGATTCTTATAGCTAGGTGACAGCAATGTATCCCCAGTTGTTCATGAACAAATTATTGAATGTCTTCCCTGTCCCCAAGATAATGCTAAATACAAGGCAATTTGCAGAGGTTCAATCACGGGTCCATACACCTATAGGTTCTTGAACGAAAAGCTAGGGCTTAATGATAATAATAATGATAATAATAATGATAATAATAATAATAATAATAATAATAATAATAATAATAATAATAATAATAATAATAATAACAAGTTATAATCTCTTCCTCATCCTTGTACCACAACAGCTGACACGGCTACGTGTACGTCTACGAGCAGTGACAGTACGGGGCACTACGTCCAGACCAGCTCTAAGTGCGTGTACGTGGGCACCACGGCAGCAGACTGGTACACGGCCGTCACCCAGTGCACCAACAAGGGCGGCCAGCTGGCCATCATTAAGAGTAGGGCCGTCCACGACATCTACCAGACTGTCATACAGGATCTTAAGACTGTTGGCAAGGTGCCTACTGAGGTGGCCGGACCCATGCTATGGATCGGGCTACAGAAACGCATGTTCAAGAGCCACTTCTCAAATGGAGTCGGAGGTAAGAAAGGCTTTTCTAAGTATTGATTAGGGAAAGTGATGGAGTGAGAGCGCTGGTGGCAGAGTGTGAGTCAATGAGTGAATGATTGCTTGATTGGTCATATTATATTGAAAGGGATGACAGAATGAGCAATAGCGAGCAATTGGTCTTGGGGAGAGAGGATAGAAGGGTGGAAAGTAGACTGCCTACAGTCCCCGTCTATGTCAAAGTGGAGAGGGAATGAGTGGGGGGTAAGAGGAAGGAGTGAGTAAACCAATTTTACAAACTTGAGCAAGTCTAGGTGGAAAGAGGAGAAGAATGTACTTTTTAAAGGCCGCATAGTGCTTTAATTGTACTTAATTCACTATGCCCTTCTCATCTTGATGCATGAATGCAGCTCTGACGAGTCACGTGTCAGGGCTGCATTCATGCATTGTGACCGTATAGCATAATGCATTACATCATGATGAGGCCCCTAAAGGTCTGATAACTGACACTTTACATCATACATACTGTGTGTGATAACTGACACTATACATCATACATACTGTGTGTGATAACTGATACTATACATCATACATACTGTGTGTGATAACTGACACTATACATCATACATACCGTGTGTGATAACTGACACTATACATCATATATACTGTGTGTGATAACTGACACTATACATCATACATACTGTGTCTGATAACTGACACTATACATCATACATACCGTGTGTGATAACTGACACTATACATCATACATACTGTGTGTGATAACTGACACTATACATCATACATACTGTGTCTGATAACTGACACTATACATCATACATACCGTGTGTGATAACTGACACTATACATCATACACACTGTGTGTGATAACTGATACTATACATCATACATACTGTGTGTGATAACTGATACTATACATCATACATACCGTGTGTGATAACTGACACTTTACATCATACATACTGCATGTGTTCTCTCCCACAGCGGCCGACTCCATCCTTAACTACTACAACTTTGGTGAGGGACAACCTGACTGGTTCATGTGGCGCTGTGTGCAGGTGAACGGCACGGCAGGCGGCAAGTGGGTGGAGGTGTCATGTGACACTATAGACACCAACCAACCCTTCTTCTGTGAGTCAGGTGAGTCAACTCGTCAGAGCTATTGAGATTACACCAGGCCAAACACTACAAGCTGTTTCAGGTTACATGGTCCGAATATCTGTATTTGTATGTAAGCTGGATTAAAAAAATAATCACCTGAAACACACTTTTATTTGACCTATAGTCATCGTTGAGGTCACATTGAAGTAGGTTGAAGGTCACATCATGAAGCTTAAATTGGCGACCATGGAATATGTTTTTAGATATACTAATATTGATCAAATTAATAACATTAACATTCATTAAGGTCAGAACTAACGATGGCAAATGTCTAATATATTATGTAATTTAGGAATGATCATCTCGAGCCACGACTTGTAATTGCAGAGGTAATACCATATGGTACGCTATTAACATGATTACTAAAATAAAATGAATGATTGTTATAATATACACCAATACATGAATTTGTACCATGTCCAATAACTCATTAGCTGAAATACTTTTGGAACATATCGACAGTCGACATATACTACATACCTTCTACTAGGCCAATAACTAGGCCTACAATGCGACCTACAATTAGGCCAACAACGCCTACAGTTAGACCCTCTCAATCTACTACTATAGTTAAGTCTTTCTGAGGTAGTATGGTACAAATAATTATCATTACTTGTTTTCCTCACACTTCTTTCTCCATCACTTTCTCCATCTTTTCTTAATATAGAAATGTGAAGAATAGCAAGTATAAGGCTGTTTAAATTAAGAGCCATTATACTGCATTTTTACATTCATATATATGTTTATAAATTATATGTCCAGGCATATACTTTTATGTTATCATAAACCTACGTCAGTTGTGGGTACTACCATCCCAAACGAGATAATTCGTTTGTAGATGGTAAAGGGAGGAACATGAGATTTGTGATGAGAGTGTTGTGCATGTAGACAGTGTTGTAGATCTTTCCCCTTGTATATGCTGTATTTATCTTACATAGAGTATAATGAGACGGACCCTACTACTACTGCTCCTACACTAACTGATACCTCAGTCACATGGATGGATGTAACCTCTCTGACAGACTACTCACCAACTACCTCAACTAATCAATCTTCCTCTGGTGTGATTTCTAATTTTGTAATATAATTTGAATTTTTGGTTTCCTATTGTGACGTTTAAGTATTTCATTTGCTTATCAAATTAAAACCCAAAAGTGCACTACATGTACAATTTTGATGATTTAACAACCTGGCTAATTACCTATGATACATCATGGGGTCCTCAGTAAAAAAAAAACACGATGGAAATCCTGTCGTTTTTCAATAGGACCTAGGTGAGCTCTAGAATCTAGTCTACGTTTTTTACCCAATCTCGAAAACTTTTGGACCGACTTTATAGCTGCTATGTAGCAAACATCTGTCTCTTTTCCTCAATGTTAGTTAATAACCCTCACTACTTTTAAGTCAATATTAACATGCTGCACGCAGAGTTGTATCACCTTACAACTTTGTCATCGAAAATATTTTCATTGCAGCATTAATTTACTAATCATATACTGACATACATTTGTTAAGATTACACTAAGACTACTACCACCACCAGGAGGGTGACTACAAGACCAACCACTCCTCGCACATTAGATACAACAACAACTACACCTAGTACAAATACTGAGCCAACAACAGCAATTGAAACAGGTGAAGGAATGCACAGAGGGAAATACCAAATTCTCTGAGGAGACACGACGGAGTCACTGTTATGTGGTGTTGGGATACCTCACTACCTTGTACATACTTACACAACCCTACCATTCTCCTATAGATATGTACCCATAAATTTCTACTTTTATACAACTGATAACCATTTTACTAAATGATACTGAAACTGACCATTTGCCATCTCACATTTAGATAAATACTGATGGTTCCTGATCTTTCTGATTTATTTCACCGATCTCTGTCACCTATTCACCAGATTGACACCTTTATGCGATGATTCCACAGAAGACCATGTGGAGTCCATATTAAGACTGAATTACAGATAAGCAACTCAATACCCTGATATCTCATGGTACTTCTAAAACTGCCTCGATCACAGCCCTTTCAAACCACTAGTCCTAGGCTATACTGTGCATTTAGTCTAGGCTCCTCGACCGTTTGCAATCCATAGCCTACTATACCACACTTACTATAATATTGTACCTATACACAGCTTCCGTCCTATAGTTATCCTGCACTATCAATTTACCCCTCACACCACATATATACACACATGTACTGCTGATTTGCATATACAAATATGTATAATCGCATTTGCACTCAATTAGTGCTTCACTAAAATTAATATGATTTGTAAGTAATTTGCTAAGTCAATCTTGTTAATAATAACTAGAAGCAAACCTAAACATAACATGGGGAATTCTCTTCAATGCTCTGTCCTAACCACCAACTGATCTAATCTTAGAAAAAGTTGATAACATTATTGAATTAACCTTTTCCAATTCATACCTATATATAGGAATAATGTGTGTCTATGTTTTTGTTCACAGATGATCCTTCAACAACAACCACCACACCCCAAACCACCACCACAACATTACTGTCAACAACCACAGCTACTACTGCAACTCCTACTGCTGCTACAACTACTACTGCTTCAACTGACACTGGTGCTACCCCAGCCGCTGGGGCCTCAACTGCCAATACAAGCTCTATGTCTACTTTAGAAATAAGTATGAGGGCCCCTTTAGTTAAAATTAATGTACAATTTCAAGGTGTTCTATTGGGCAAATCTATAACATGTGTTATAACATTTGTATCGGCGCATTGTCGTTCTGCCCCTATAAAATCCCTTCCCTTTTGCAGGAATGTTAAGTTCCAATGCAAATATTCTTTAAGTGGACCAAAGCTGTTTTATCATCAGCTCATTTTCACCAAAAGAAAGAATATGCTAATTCTAGCTTCTGGACTCATACTATATTACCAGGCAACGTCCAGGCTACAACAAAGGTGAATATTAATCGAGAAGCAACAGCAAGGTCCAGCATGGGGTTCCAAGTGTTATGTGTAAAGATTTGTGAATGGCGTCTGACCCTTATTTTCCTAAAATTAAAACTATTTCAAATTACAACCACAAGACGTTAACTCTCCTGTACCATGCTAATTCAGTAATTTACATTTCAGTTTTCCTTGTCATCTGCCTCATACTGATGATTGCCCTGGTCGTCGTCATAGTTGTATTTGTGCTGTACAAGACCAAAAACAAGTAAGTTATCATCCTTTCATAATAAAAGCGCCCTGTGTGTTGTTGTGTGACCTATTGCCTTTCATACTTGTGTTTACTCACAAGTGACTATTCATTATGTACATACACTTGCAATACCTTCTTCTGTCTATAATTCCACTAGCATATCTGCAAACTTCTCCGCTTTTTCAGTTTCCTCTATTTTTTTTTGTTTCTTTGGTGCAGGGTGTGTTTAAAGTGTGTGTGTGTGTGTGGGGGGGGGGGGGGGGGCTCTATCAAATTATTACTCAGTCTCAATAGTAAACATATTTACCTTATGATTTTCAAAAAATGTCAAAAATGTCCTAGTTAGCATAGGGATTCCTATGCTATAGTACACATCTCATATGCCAAAAAAAATCCATGTCTTCGACTAGCTTTTTCCTCGGACCGAGTTTGCAGGTATGCGCTGTACTGTCCCAGTGATGGGCACATTTACCACTCCTGTACAAAGACCTATACTGGTTAGATCAAGTGCCCTCTAGCTGCATTTTATCTATCTTTCTGTCCTATTTTCTGTACTTACAGCAAAGGCGTCCCTTCCCGCTATATGAAAACGCTCCCCACCCACAGACCGACCCGCCTAGTTTGTCAGCAACCCCCGCACCACGCAGGAGCTATCGCTTTGCCTTAATCATTTCCTGATAACATTTTACTTTCAACATTATGATAACATAGTTTCCGACTAAAAGAGGTTATATGTAGGATATTAGAATAATATGAATCTATGAAAATATACTTCCGAGCATTTCAACACATTTTGTGCCAAACAAATATACCGCTTACTGCCATATATAAAAATGATAAAGAAGAAACTCCACCAGTTATGTGTTCTGCAAGAAACTATTATACTGATTGCAATATATGAGGGGGTACCAAGTATTTTTGTTTGACTGTGATAACGCATAATTTTGCATGAGCTAACGTTTTTGTTATTCTAAACCTGTGAGCCTTTAATGATAAGTCTAATTAAAGTGTCTGACTGATACTGATATGTGTTGAGTTATTCCTTTCTCACCAGACATTTCTCCAGCATTTATAGATTATCTTTTTTTCATTCCGTCCCTTTGGAAAATTGTTTAACTTTTAAAGTTGGTATATTTTTTAGAAAAACAAACATAAATGAAAGGAAATATATCTACACTTGACGTTGGTTAACACAATATTATATGTAACAATTTAATCATTATTTAGAGGATGGCTGACAATTAAATAAGATTGATTTTAGCACAGCTATGACTATGGAGATCCTCTCTGCTACATCATATGTATACCTTGTTGACAAAAGGAGTAATGCAAACAGTGTGAATGTCCTTAAAATGCTCAGAAACTTGAAGTCCTAGGTATAAATCTAAAAGTGCTTGACCAAAGCATTGTGTAGTTTATGCTTATACTCTAGAAATTCCAAATCACACACAACAGTAAGCCAAATCACAATCTGCAAGCTTATGAGCATCTCATACGATGTGGACAAAATCAATTACTTGCAAGTTATATAGCAGCAGCAAGGAAGGGGAAGGGGGGCACTGCATCTGTGTAAAGTGGCAGCAGTCTTGCAAAGGCTCACTGTAAATCATGTAAATGCCAATAAATCGTCTCACAAAAACACCTAAATCCAGTCCACTATAATAATGTATAGGAATCTCTAAAGCAAATTATGAAGAGGTAAGGATGACAGCTGGTAAATCTATAGATTTTTTAACACAAATGTCAATTTTCACTAAAAATGTGACACTTTTGTTTTACATTTTGTGGTTCATTCTAGAAGGTATTGGTTGGATTCTTGTGATGGTGCACAGGTGTACTGTAGTCTACAGACGGAGTGAACCTAATATAGGGGACTGACCGTCTTAGAATCCAACCCAACGTCGTATAAAACCCAGTTGCTCTAAAGTGCCTTGGGTCAATAATCCATGGCCAATACAACTTCATGTATGGGTGCCGCTACCTGCCCGTTTCAGTGCATTATTATTGTTATTATCATTATTATTATTATTATTATTTTTTTTAAAATTATTATTATTATTATTATTATTATTATTAATTTTTATTATTACAACGTTTGCATGCACTCCCACATGTGTATCTTGTGCTTAAAGTTCACAATATAATTAATTATAAGTTGATTTAGATTGAATGAAATAGCTTCCATGCATTATGTTCATCATGATGCATGGATGCAGCACTGGCGAATAGACTCACCATGCACCACTCACCAGGGCTGCATTCCCCGGTCCCTGCACGTTATGGATTTTAAAATATACCCCCTTTCCACTGACTTTCGGATGTAAAATACCCCCTATTAAGATTAAAACACTGACTTTTTGACCACTAAAAATACCCCCATTCCAAAAAAACGCTGACCTTTAATCCTTGGAATTACCCCTTTATTTCAAAAACGCTGAATTTCTAGCCTCTAAGTTAGTGCCTAGGAGTCCATAGGGTACCCCAAAATCCTAGAATACCCCCGGTACTGATTTAATAGATTTTGCTGACTCAGATACATGTTCCTGTGACACCATTAAGGGACACATTATTTACCCTTTTTATATTTTCAAAGAGGCATTGATATATACACACCCCTTTCATATTTTTCACTGATTTTTTTTTGAAAAAAACACCCCTATTTCTCATTTCCACGGACGTGCCAATTCAGTGAAAATATACCCCTAAATCGGCGTTTTCATAACATGGATGGTGTTGGTTTTCACTCCAAGTGCAGGGACCGGGCTGCATTCATGCATCATACCGGCAGTGAAAACAAAACACTAAAGCTGCAACAATCATCTTTACCATCTCATTAACCTAACAAATTACATATAAAAAAATTTGATTTAATATACTAACATAGTCATATTTCACCCATATGCTGATTAACATCATGGCATATTATATATACCAATTCCATCATGGTATAAATGGATCCACTGAGCACACTCATCCATAAGAGATGAGCTTGTTCAGTGGCAGCCATTAGTATACACTGTTCTTTACAATAATACAGGCTATAAGCCTATGAATCGGACAGTATAAATAAAGAATTACAAACAAACAAACACTATGCCCCATTTAAAGGGTTAACTAAATGTATTGCTAACTGTAATAATAATAATAAGCATCATTCATGTTCCCTATGTGTATTTTTAAAACTTTTTTTTCAGTGAACGTAACAGAATAGAGCCTGAGTACAGCGGCGGTGGCCGTGCGGCGCCGGCCCGGTATGACGGTCACTATGACGGCAGGGAGAGGGCCGGGGAGCCCACGGGCGGCAGGATCGGCGCTGACAGGGCCTACATAGACGACAACGACAGCAACTGTAAGTCATAACCACCTATCATTCTAACTTTATGTGAGGCTTATGTGTTCAGATATACCGTTATTTCTCAGGCAAAATTGTGAAGTTTTTAGTGAAAGGAATTAAATATGTGGATTTAATATTATGGTCTAGTCTTATACATGTATGTAGTAATTGGACACAGAATAGGGTGTGTAATGGGGATGTGAGGGAGGCTGGGATGGGAATGGGGATGGGAGAGGGGGGGTGTTACATGGGATATGTGTGTGTGTTATTGTATGTGTGTGTGGAGGAGGAGGGCTACAGTATGCACGCCTTACAAAAAACGTCCATAGCCGTATACTACTTACACGACCGTCACGAGTTCACTCATATGAGTAGTATATGAAATGACGATTGGACTGCCTTTGTTGTTGGTATTTTCACCCATAGAAAGTATTGTTTAGTCAGTGATGTTACTCATAATTGTCTAGATGTGTGTAGTATATTAAAATACTGCTCGAAATCCCTATTATATATATATATCATACACAGACCACTGCTTTGAGAATTAGTCAAGTGTACTGTAGTGTGCTGTTTCTAAGCATATTTAATCATGATCACAATCTAAGTGGTTTATTTCCTTGTCATGAGACATCATTTAACAAGTTCAATTTAAATTTATGTGACGATTATTTGCTAAAAGTTTAATTTGCATGGTTATTTGACCAGCCCCGTGTCTGGAAAACTGACATGGTATTTACAATATTATCTGGTAATATATTAAAAGGAACACATTATCTGGCTTTCATCACTTGCTTTTAGCAATTTTATAGTAATAAATACGACGCTGATTTGTTAGCCTAATTCACTATTTGTCATCAAATATGCACTGATGTCTCTGATAACTAGACACTCAAATTTCCTATCTGGATACATACCATAATGGCATTTCTGTATTACATGATCTGGACTTAATCGTTTTGATATCAGAAACTGAAGCTTATTCTAGGCCTATTCTTGAACGGTTCTTTTTCACAATGCTAGATTTGATGACGACCACCCTGACTCACTGTTATTAAATGCTTGTCCTGTTTCACATGTAGAACACTGCTTTTGCAACTTCATTTTTATTTTTTCTATTTTGATACAACGTGTAGATTCAACTTCCACCGGGGCTACATCGGAGACCGGGGCGTATGGCTCTAAACAAGGGATTTTTATCAAGGACAAAGATATGTGGAAATGAAAACATTGTCACCAGAAACGGCTAATGTGCTTTTGAAGTAGGTTTTTAGTTTTAAGGCTGAATTTCTCCCCCCCCCCCCCCCGCCTGAACTAACTTTGTGTTAAACTGGATCATTTTTAATTGAGCTATTGTTGGAAATACAATGGTTATTTTCATTATCAAATTGAAGGCTGGATACCCCCCCCCCCCCCCACCACCACCACCACCACTCCATCATTTTCGCCTGTGATTTGACGTTGAGCTAACTTTGAGTTGAACTGGACCATTGTTGGAAATACAGTGGTTATTTTCATTATTGAATTTAAGTTTTTAGTGCTATAGCATATAGACAGAGTTGCACCATAAAGTCACAGAGTCAATGGTTACTGCACCAACGGAGTCTGGAGCGTTCTGCACCCTTGGATTGTTTCGCCATAATATGTGTATTTGCCTAATTCACTAACACGTGTGTAAAAGATAGACAGTTCTGACACTATTTCAGTGGGATAAAACCAACCAATAACATTGTGTCCACCCACTCATGTATGGCTGTCTTTCTTTGTTCTTCACTACAGCAGAGCTCAATGAACCCAAGCCACGACACTATTTGGTAATTCCCTACAACATCAATGAAATTAACCTCTGAAAGGCGAATCTATGCTACACATGATCAAAATCTCTCGCTTAATCAAATTAATGTTGACAAACCACGCTATTCTCTCTCTCTAATTTCTTATCACACACGTAGACTTATAGCGTTTTTTCTATGGTATAGATATTTGAAATGACCCATCATGGAATCACAGGGAAAACCATGCAAAATGACATGCCATTGTCGCTACACCTTGCATAGTACCGATTATCTTTTATGGAATCCGGCAGCGCCATTGGTTGAACAAGGAACCCTGTATTTTGCCCGCCCATTGAATATAACCCGTTCCAGTATTCCAGTGATTTGTTTTGGCGATTTTTGAAAATTAGTTTAAATCAGTGAATATAAAAAATATTGACACAAAGAAGCACAAGTCTCTTGGTTGACTGATTATTTCACTGGACAAGATATTTAAAACCATCTCTGGCTGAGGTTAGACTTGTGAAATAACTAAATCAATGGGGAAAAAACCTCATGGACCTGTCTATAATTCCTGCATATAACCCGCACCCAGACTTTGGGAGAACCCTATAACCCGCACAGGGGTACTGAAAATGTCCACTCTAGTATTATAGTAGAACTGTAAAAACCCTTGTATAACCCGTACCTTGGAATAACTTGAGGTTTGATTTGCGTATTACCTGCGCATTACATAGTATGTGGGAATTTACAGCAATATGCCTATGCTTATTACGCTATATTGGCTTGTGAACACTCTTTAGATATTTACTCAATTTTTGAAAAGATTTTGGGATGTTATTGTTGAAAGATTTCGTATTCATTTGTGTTATAGATCTAATTAGTTCTATCTTATGTACTGCTTTTCTGATGTTGAGTTATAACACTGAAAGCTTATATACCATCCTATTATAGTCGTAATTTTTTCAACAATTCAGAGAGGGCGAGGGGGTGGTGCTATGAAAGAGGGTCTGCTATTTCAGTTGAATACTACAGGCATAAGTTTCAACAAAATACACCTATGTCGATAAGTTAGTGTAAAAAGGAAAAGCTTGTTTTGCATTAGTCAGCTCGTAAACTATTTGCTTCATGCAACTATATCCACCTAAGTCTGTCAAACTTTTATAATTTCTATTTGATGAATGTACTCCGTGCAATAATTTGCATTTATCGAGCAGGAGGTATGTTATATTAAAGAATATCATATTCTTGTATTGCAGCCTTGTTTTTAGATACTGGAGTACCTGCGACCACCGAGATTACATAGGAGTAGAATGGGCTTGGTGGGGACTCTCTACGTTAAACGTCCACCTCACTCAACATCATGGTGCTCAACATGTACAGAACAGACGTGCAGGCCTATGTACTGATTTGTATATACATATGTACTGTAAGGATTATTCATCCTATGCTAACTGACTTGTTCTATAGGCCTGTTAAAAAAGTTGATAATGTATATTGTTGACCCTGTGGGTAATGGACATTGTAAGGCTATCTATACTTTATACTTTAATAGTTGTTGAGAAAAGGTTGCCATTTTTGTTTTGCTTAAATTATATGTAGTCCAATTCTCAATTCAAGAAACACCCACGTTTTCTTTTTTGCAACCAAATCTATGTATTTTAGCATCATTGGTACGAAACTATTCATATAAACCAATATACCAATCATGGGGAGGGGGTGCAGCTGTATACATGTATTATGTGGATACTGGAATAATGATCCTTTTTTATGTTCATACATTACTTTACTTATTACATATTTATTTTAATATATTGTTGCAGTAATAGGTTTAATGAGTGGAGCTTTGCTTGTATGACATTGATTCTCATTGCTATACAAGGTACTCTTCCTCACCAGTCTGGATGTTCAGGAAGTGTGATAAAATACTGTGATAAATATTTCTCATGATCTTAATCATTTTTGTAATGAAAAAGAAAAGCTGACTTCTCATTACTTTTTAGATTGTTTTGACTCCGTAATCTATAACTAGCTTTGTACATATTGAAAATACAATGAAATAATTTGTAACATTTATTCAATGAGGTTTAAAAATAACCAAACAATGTTGTACAGTGCTACTGTAGATTGCAATGTTGAAACTACAGACTATCAAGTATCAATCGTCCGAATTTTTGTACACACATTCGACCTCATTTGTCCGATTTTTTGTACACATTGGACCTAATAACTAGTTCGATCTCAGTAGTTTGTACAGTGTTTATAACTTCTCTTACAATGAATCTACACAACGTTTATGAACTGGACCATTCTTTGTACATATGTAACATAACCATTGGCCAATATTGTTCATGTAAAGCTTTATGTATGTTATTTAATTATAGAAATGAACTGTTCCACATACAAGCAATACCAAACATACGTATCACATTTCGGTCAATTTTTACAGAAACATGAAATGAAGGACTTTTCAGACATGTAGAAATATTGTACAGATATCAATAAAGTTTACATCATACTACCAGCATTAGGATTGTAATTTATAAATAAAAGAAATGATTTCAATATTATGATACATGTAGTTCCCCTTACAGCATCATTGAGTACCAAGATTTGTACTTGTTTGATAAACTGTGTTTGTTAAGCATTTCATAACCAAACCTGTTACAATCAAATGTAGATTGTTCATACTCAGTACATTATCAAAAACCTGTCTCTCATTTAATATTTCAAGACGTAGGAATATTTCAGAATGTTAAGCTTACCTGGAAGTTGAATTTAAATATCTTCTTTTGTTGAAGAAATATGCGGTATTTCAGGCATCAAGCGATCACTTAGATTATACAATGTACGTGCACCAGGAAAGTGAATTGATTGAATATTACACAATTTAAGGAAAAGTGACGTCAATATTGACACTAAGCAGTTAAACAGGATGAGTTAATATATGTTCACAATTTGCAACCCCAATAGTTATTTGAAGATGAAGTGGTACAGTTCGTACATCAGACACAATGCATGTTAGCATTAAATGTCCACATCATAACATGTGACGTAGTACAGAGCCACTGCTGTGACCTTCAAAGTCTCCCACACAAAGGCATGTTGAATGATGCCTGCCACTAGTGCTACTAACCATGCTACTGCACTGCTGTTGGGTAGTCTCAGTCCAAACAATATACACATGGATAGAGCAGCTACAGTGACCATAACAATGAAGAGCTGTAAAATGTGCATTACAAAGCTCGGGAGACATTTTGTTGACTCACCATGGATGTCCCTCTCCAGATCCAGCTGCCACAGCTTTTCTCTCTCGGCTAGTGTGTTTTCTCCAGTTTCAATACTGCTTTTGCAGGGAATGTACATAAGTCCAGCATTCCCCACTTGTGATATGTTGTCATCGTATGAGAGCATGGAATGGCAGTCCTTTGGCATAAGTGGAATAGACAGAGTATTTGTCTGGCTGGATGCTGAGTCTGAAAAGACACCTCTAGGTATCTTACTCGATGGCCATACTTGCTGTGTATCTATCGGTGTATACCTATTTGTGCCGTCAGATGGTGGTCGATAGGCACCAAAGTCAACTTCATCAACATCTTGCATTGGGGACCACTTCTCTAACTGATCACCGTCTAGTCTAGGGGTAGATGACCGTATTGGTGACTGGCCAGGGAACATATTTGGGGAGTATGTACTCGATGTATCATGTTCTTCTGTCATGTCATGCCGCTTATTCTTCAGCGGCGATCTCTTTTCATTCAGTTTATCACCTAGACTTCTTCGACTTTTTGGTGTTTTTTTACGATTGGATAGGGACCTTCTTAAATCATCTCGCCCGACACTCCCCGACTGCTGTACATGAACTCCTGAATATTGAGAATATGAGAAACATTTTTTTTACTAAAAGGGCAATTCTAGCGAAACCTAATCAAAAAATGTTTTCACTGGAGGTAAAGGTAGAAAAAAATCTTATAAGGCAAAAAATAAAGAGAGTTGGTTTATGATTCTATCCCCAAAAAGTTCCCCAATTTTCTTTTCTATTATTTATCTTCTAATGGATCCCTTGCTAAAACCGATGAAAAACATCACAAAGAGGGCAATGTCAGAACAGAAGGTCACCGAAATCCATTGACAATTTAAGCAGTCAACACTATTAGATCCAACTTTACTAACTACGATTTTTTTTCTGAACCATTTCTGACAGAATGAAATTTTTCTTTTTTAGTAGTTTTATTTTATCCTAGTTACACGTATCATTATTACAATATACTCGTCCACGAAGTAACCAATAAAACATTGAAGCATCTCTTCCTTACATTTGCAGCTTTACCTCAATATACAAATTTTCCATTTTGTGCTTCAAAATTAAGTATAATAGTCATGTATTTTAGCTCACTCTTATTCCAACCGTACTCACCTGTTAATGTATCATCCTCCAGTTTAGGGGATCCAGTTGTAGGTGTCTTCCAAACATCAGATTCTGTTTCTGGTCCTGGAGTATCTGGCTGGCTAAGAATTGGTGTGACTGGAGAAAGACCGGTGGTTTGCACATTCCCTTGTGATGTAGGAGGGGAACTTGGATGTAGATAAGGAACAACCAGACTCTCAGCTACTATTACACAGGCATGTCCCAATGCTGTATCCAGCAGCTTACTAGATAGCTCCTCAGTTAGGACTGAATGTGTCTCAATATCAAGTCCAGAAACAAGGAAGGTCTCTGACAACTTTGCCATCAGTGAAGAATTCTCTTGCACTCTCTTCATATCGCAATGTTCTGAGAGGAGTTTGAGATAGCTGACTGCTTCAGATAGAACTCTCTCAAAGGCCTCATATGCTGATGCTGACCTCCTGAAGGCATTTTTCATTGCCTCATTGATGTGTTCTGGGTGGTCTATGGTGCAGCCCTTTCTGTTTTTGTAACTGTTCAGCATGCATTGGCACAATAGTTCAACAATCTTCTGAGATTCTTGTGTCTGCTGTAACTGGACAAGTGCTGAATTGATTGCATCTACTGTATTGTTATTGATGTTGGAATCAGTTGCCTTCTTCTGTTCAGCATTTAGAACTTCAATACTCTTCTTGGCCTTCAGTAAGCCAACATGGGTCTGCAGAACAGCATTGGTGATGATAGTGTCCACATACTGTCCAGAGAAAGCCATCATAACAAGGTCTACATCAACATCCTCAATGGACCTGGCTTGATCAGTTACTAGGGATTGAATGTAGTCCTCTAGTAGTGGTAGCACTGATGTTTTGATTTCCTCATCGGAAGCGGCCAGGAATTCTGCAATCTGTTCAGGTCTTGAGTTGTCAGCAGTGCTTTGTGAATCAAGATGGGCTTCAATAAGATCTTCCAGTTTCCCCCTCACAATGCTGTAGAGGTTGTTTACAACTTCAAAAGTGAATGCCTGCATCGACCTCTGGTTAAAGTCGGTAGCTGTATCACGAAGCTTCTGCAACGATTCTGCAGAAACCAAGGAGCTCAGACTTGCCTTTGCAATGTATTTCATACTCTTCTCTGTTAACCTTTCAGCTCTGTTTGGAGAGATGAATTCCAAAAGGGTCTTCACATTCATTTTGTCGATTCTCTGTGGTATCCCAGTAAGTTGTTCAGCACTCACTGACGAAGAAGGAACCATCAGATTCTGATCTGTTAGATTTGTCTCCTGCACCAAGTTAGTAAAACTTGCTATTCTGTCTCTACTCTGGCTGGCAAGCTTATCTGTAGCATTTCTCTGGAGGGATGTGAAACTGTTCCTGTAAGCAATAGCTGTGATTGACTCTGAAAGACGGGTTGCGACTGGTCCGTAGTTATCAATATCTGATTTGCTGGGTTTGGGCGACTGCACTTCAGGACATGATGATGTGACAGACAGCGACTGATCAGTTGTCTTCCTGCACACCTGTCCACCTAACTGTCCTTCACTACTACGGCTGTGAACCTTCAGGTCATCTTGTAGTCCACCTTGACTTAGATGGTCCATGAAATCAGGTGTTTCCTTGAAATTCATCTGAAGCTTCTTCAGTACTTCATGTTGATTTTTTTCCATACAACCATGCTCCCCAGAGATCACTGCATTCTTTGCATCTTCTAATATCAGCGAGACAAGGTAACTGGCAAATTCTTCATTACCGACTTTTGTTGTCCTATCTTTTGACGGTTTAAGCTTTTCATCTGACACGTTCTCCTGCATCATGATATACTTTGCTACGATCCCATCTACTTCATTCCAGAGTATGTGCTTCATCACATCAGTGAACGTTTTTTTGTTATCTGTTTCAGATACAACCTTGTTTGCATTTAGATTGTAGTTGTTTGAAGAATGTGAGCAAAAGTCACAGTCAGTTTTTGCCATGTCAGTTCCCATCCTGAGAACCTTGCTGGACACCTCCTTGTTCTGATTACCAAATTCATCATCTGCAAAGTAGCCACTTCCATCTGCTAAGCCATCAACAAAATCTTCATTTTCAACTTCCAAAACTGATGGGAGGCTATTGACATCTGGCATCCATGATTCTGTACCTTTGTCCTCATTCCATTGTTTACTGTTCTTGGTTGATTTGGACTTTTTCCCACCATTTTTCCCGCTCGACTTTCCATTCGATAGTTTGTGTCCTCTTTTGTAGTCATCACCAGTATTTAGCAAAGGACGAGTAGGACTGTCACAGGAGGTATCAGTATCACAATAACTACTGTCCATTACAGGGTACATTGATGATGGAAGCGGCTTCTTCTTCCAGATGTTCCTGCCACGGATGGCTAAATGGTGGTCCGATGGCGTTCTCACACGACGGAGTAGCAGTTCAAACAGGTATTGAACCATCAAGACAACAACATTCGCAGCGACCCCAAATATCAAGGCCTCCTTGATGAGTGTCACTTGATCAAGCAGATTTAATCCAGATTGTTTCTTTGCTACGACTGGGATGAAGCAGACAAGTAGGTTTGCCGCCATGAGACAGGCCAGCGTCATCATCCAAAAGGAGACGCGAACCGAGCGACGGAACACACCAAGCTCACTTGATCTTGTCCACATCGATGTCCAAACATTCAGGTCCAAGAATATACTCAAGAATCGTTCACCAAAAAGCCTGTAAAATAGAAATAGTTTAAGCATCTTTCCAAAGTTACTTTGATAATGAATAAACCATTTTTGATATCAACCTTTTACCCCGATCTACGTTGCGTTAGAAAGATGCAACCACTTTAACAAAAGATTCTATTATGTTACAATGCCTCTACCATTTCATATGGAAGTGTTAATATGAAAACGTAACCCAATACATTACCAACATCAAGCTAGTGGTAAACCCTTTATGTGCCACATACTGATTGGGCTATATCCTTGGTCGTCATGATGCATGAATTACAGCCCCAGCGAGTCACTCATGCATCATGCCGACCCTTTGGGAGTGTATCAATCCTGTAGGGTCAGCATAAATTATGATGCATGAATGCGCACCTGTTGAGTTACTGCCAAGGCTGCATCTATACATCATGACGGCAGAAGGCATTCTACATAACATTAAAGCATTATGCGGCCCTTAACTTAAGGGTTAAGGACTCTCAGCACCCATATTGCACTAAAACGGTTTAGAGGGTTTAATTCCAAGTACATGTGTTACACCTCTACATATTATACATCAATTAAACCATCTATAATAGCTTTATCAAATTCCTTCGATTATTTCTCATTTTAGTAGCCATGGAATGTGGATGGAACAAAAACGTTCCATTTTCAGCCTCTTTTTTTTCCAACAGCATTATGGGATGGAAATTGGACAGAATTCTTGCATTTCTCAATTTAAAACTAAAATTCATGTCTATACCTGGGGTCCTTTTTTCTCTTTTCCTGATATTCCAATTATAAGGCCTACACAGCTCTTCAAAGTTGCATAGTTAGCTAAAAAGTGGGTGATAATAGGGGTAAATAGCCATTTTTACCATTTTTTAGTAACTATGCAACTTTGAAGAGCTCTGTAGGCCTTAATAATTGGAATATCAAGAAAAGAAGAAAAAGGACCCCAGGTATTGACATCAATATCAGTTTAAAATAATTAAACCTATGAATTATGTCCATTTTCCATCCCATAATGATGTTGAAATGAAAAGAAGATAAAAAGGAACGTTTTTGTTCCATTCACGTTCCACAGTGACGAAAATTCCAAATAATGGAAGGCATCCCATAAGGCATCCCATAATGCTGTTGGAAAAAAAAGAGGCTGAAAATGGAACGTTTTTGTTCCATCCACATTCCATGGCTACTAAAATGAGAAATAATCGAAGGAATTTGATAAAGCTATTATAGATGGTTCAAATGATGTATAATATGTAGAGGTGTAACACATGTACTTGGAATTAAACCCTCATAACCGTTTTAGTGCAATATGGGTGCTGAGAGTCCTTAACCTATATAATTCCAAATTGAGTTTCATGGATACTTGCCTGCATGCTGACATCTTTGACTGCTGGACTCCCATTCTCAGATGGTCGCAAGTGCTCAACCAGCGGTCGAACGGGAAATCGGTGTGGGTTCCATATCGCACATCAGTTACTCGAATGAATTTTACATACCTAGAAATCAAACGAAATCAGTGTGAAGATCAGTGTCTTACATCAATCGAAGATGATTCTCCTTGGTTGAGGAAAAGTAGGAAATCTCCGAACTTAAATAAGTTTTCAGTAGGAAATATTGAAATAAAAAAATGACAGCCAAAAATAGAACTTCTTGCAAAAGAAAAAAAAAGTGACATTACTGAATTCAATGTAATTACTAGAGATAAATCAAAGGGTACGTGAGGGATGCTTTTTTCCCCGGCGTAGTTTGGGTTAAAGTTATTCATTATTGGTTTATCATTGAACAATTACAGTAGCACGTACCAGCTGATTGAGTCATACTGAGGACTGTAAAGGTCGATGTCAACTTTCTGTACCTCCCCCAGCGAACCTGTGAAGAGCATGTCATGACCACAATTAGTAACTAAAAGGTAACTATCAACAGAGGATATTGATCTACTTATATGTCATAAACGTTATTCCCTCTGAATATATTTATTTACATGCATAATTACTGGATTGTGGATTTTTATGTTATTCTCACAGAGCAAAGCAACATTGCAATATTACTTGGAACAGGCAGTAGAAAGTAGTCAATGCCGCCTCTCTTTAACACCATGTTAACACCACTGCAGTCTAGATTCTTGATCACCAACGGTCTGGAATTAGCAGCACTGCCTCGGAGAGTTATCTGCAATAGATTAGATCTGTTTTAAAATGTTTTGGCTCGCTTTGGTCTGCTCATCCCGACTGTTCCCTCAGAAGATAGTGCTGCTTCCCAAGCTGTTAAATCCTACTACTAGTACTACCCAGTGTCCGAAAATCTTGATTTCCACAATAACAAAGATATAGAACAGCTGTAGTACCATACATTAGGCTGTGTCTCACGACCTTGGGCCAATGTTTTTGTCTCTGACTGGGTGCCAGCTCTGACCGGGTGCCAGCTCTGACCGGGTGTCAGCTCTGACCGGCCTGAATAAAATCGGGTTATTTAGGGCAGATGGAGATAGAATTTGGCTGAAAAGGTTAATGGATGTAATAACTCTCTAAACTAGTCATTAGTTGTCCATTTTTATCATCATCTGCCCTAAATAACCCGTTTTTATTCAGGCCGGTCAGAGCTGGCACCCGGTCAGAGCTGGCACCCAGTCAGAGACAAAAACATTGGCCCAAGGTCGTGAGACACAGCAATTACCTGAATAGATAAAAACTGTTTGAATATATACATTATCATTGTGAAACCAAATCAGCTCAGGTTTCCAAATAATGCTGATCAATAAATCTGAAGTCGAATTAGGATCTTCCACTTGGATTTTAATCTGTGATGCCCAATTCCCAATTACAAACTAAAAATACCGACCTGTACTCGTCCTGGTGGGTTGAGGCCGGACCTACAACACAGCCCAGTGGCCACGGTGACCACATAGTAGTAATGGTCTGTGTCTAGCACGTCTCCAACCGGCATGTGCAGACTCCCCTGCAAGAAGAAGTAAACGTTTAAATCCCTAATCTCACCACTAACGTATCACTTGTTAGTTGGCTAGATCAGTATTAAAGAAGCTAGGTGTGGAATCGGGCTAATAATGCTCCTTTAGAATAGATAACATTACACACTACGGTTATATATATACTCCATCGCCTATACTGCTGGAGTTCACAAACACATTTCAGTTAAGAATTATCTCCTTCTATTATTTTCCATGTTCAGAAATGACCATATTTTTACATATATTTATTCGCATTGAATTTTCCTGGCCAGTAGCAAAAAAACTCACAAGAATCCGTGACCCCTCCTTATTCCATGAGTGTCCCTGACCTGTGGATACCCTGCTATGACGTCATTATGGAATTAACTTCCTACCTGCGGTAGTCTTCTCCTCTCTAGGACGGCAACCACGATGTAGGTGACGACGTAGATGACCATGACGGAGACCGTCAGACCGAGGACGATGCCATTTGTCACCTCGGTGGATGCATAGGACGCTGAGACCAGACTAATTAGGGACTCGTCCTCGTCCTCACCGCTCCCCTCCATCATGTCCATGTGTCTACAATAACAGGGGCATAGTCGGATGATTAGGGCTCAAAAATAAATTTGGCTAAAAATGAGCCAGAATGTTCAATATGACCAAAATTCATGTGCTACCTACTTTATTAAACATTTTCCCCCAGAATTCAGCTTAGGTTTTAGCTAATTATCAGTTTTATGCTCGATTTGAGACTTTTGGAGTGCCCTGTAAAAGGCTATACCTGTGTTCATGGGACCCTCTTAATTGCCTCCTATTGCCCATGAATGATATTTTATTGTGCCCCGTCCTCTAAGGCCTAAAAAAAAAAAAGTTGTGTTCCAGTAACAGGATCCAAAAAAAGAGGGTCGGTAGGTCGGATTTTTTTTTTTTTTTTTCACAATTTTTTTTTGTAAAAAGGTGAATTTTAGTGGTAAAAACACCAAAAATGTCCTAAAATTAACAAAAATCAACAAAAATGTCTAGAAAAAATTAGGGTCCGCCCCAAAAACGGAGGGTCGGTCGGGATACCGGAACACAACTTTTTTTTTTTAGGCCTAAATATGATCATGTTTATAATGACAATTTGAACTCATTTAAGTAGAATTCAAAATATGGAAAAAATTGGACCGTGCCCCTTTAAAAGTAGTGTTTTGATAGTGCAGGGAACGCGAATCTCATACATATAATACTGACTAATAAGTTCATCGATGCGGGGGGGGGGGGGGGGGGGGTCACAATTAAAACGGTCAATTAATTCAAGGCCTAAAAAAAAAAAAGTTGTGTTCCGGTAACATGGCCAAAAATAAGGCAGGGTCGGTAGGTCGGATTTTTTCTTCTTTTTTACATTTTTTTTTTGTCAAAAAAGTAAATTTTAGTAGTAAAAACTGCAAAAATGTCATAAATTCCCTCAAAACTTACAAAAATGTCCAAAAAAAATTAGGGTCGGCCCCAAAAACATAGGGTCGGTCGGGATACCGGAACACAACTTTTTATTTTTTAGGCCTAAGGCTTAATTAATTTAAGGGAGTGTTCATTTATAGTTACAGGGGGGGGGGGTTGGTTTTTTTTTGGTTTTTTTTTTTTTGGGGGGGGGGGGGGCATAAACGTTCCATGCGCTCTCGAGGGGGGGGGGCGTTAAAACTTTTTGCCCCTCCGTGCGAAATCCCACCACCCCCCTGTAATTAATAAATGATCACTCCCTAAGAAGATAGCAATGAACACCCAGGCCATGATTCCATAGGTGATTTTAGGTGGGGGGGGGGGGGGGGTGAAGGCAGGCGAAGGGGGCATTTCTCAAAAATCCGAACGTAGTGGGACGGGGGGGGGGGGGTCACGATTACTTTCGCAGTGGGTGGGTAGCTGTGTGGCAAGGCGTCTAGTACTACTGTACTATATATGTATAGTAGTAGGCGGGAGCCGAGGTTGAAAGCTCAATTAGGCTTTAGGGCGGGGTCGAAAACAAATTACCGGTGCTGTTTTGGGAGTTAATGCCTGGGGAGGCTGCCAAAAATGTGCAGCCCTGCAAAAATGTGGTCCCCTCTTGAAAGTTGAAGCAAGAAATTGACCAAAGGGTGACTTTTCAGAAAAGTTGTTGATAACGTTTTTGGACTTTTCTGAAGCATGCCCGAGTCCGACTTAGTAGTACAAAAATGTAGTAACTAAGGATACTAAGATAGGACAAGATACACCTTCAAAATATACACTTTGTAAACGCCTCAAGATAACAGTTTGGTCAAGCTCATATCATGATAGATCTATGAGATGTTTGCAAACCACTTTATTATGAAATAGTCACCCTTTCATGTCATGAATCATGACGGCTGTGCCGCAGTGTGCGTGACAGGCACAGAGAGCAATAATAACTAGTATGAGAGAGTGCACCTAGCGATAATTGGTGACGAGAGATTGACCCGCCGAAACCGCGTTACATATACGAGACAGGCCAGCTTGCGTGAGGGTGTAGCGGGCACCGGCTCCCATTCGTGCGGACGGTAACCACGTTTCTAGGGTTACGTTTTGACGTAACCACGCACGGACGCCATACTGTGCCGGGTACACTTTTAGATGCTTCAGTACGGGGGGCGCCGTTCAAGCTCTAATTTCTTCAAATTTATGTCAGGTGGGGGCTTTATTTTAATACCGCTGGAGGGTACGGTACCCCCGGCCATGGTGTGCGAGCCATTAACCCTTTAAAGCAAAATCATGGCCATAATCGGACATTATCTATGCGCAGGGTGCCAGTGTAGACACTTCAAAAGGCAGAGCAGAGAGCACAGGCGACGACTCTGTACCCGGGGCAATATGGCGGCCGTGCGTAGTTACGTCAAAACGTAACCCTAGAAACGTAGAATAGGCCGTAGTGCTAAAGGGCCCGTTTCCAGACGCTATTTTAAAATAGTAATACTGCGAATTGAAAAATAATTTTACCACTGATAGACAGATATGGAACTGTAGTTTAAGGTTCTTTGATTTTTTTTTACTAGTACGATTGTGCCTTGCCATGAAAACTGCCGATCCAACAGGTACTTTGGATATTTTGGACTCAAACTGACCGTAGTGAAAGCTGTGCGTGGCTACGCGAAGGGTTACATGCGCACCTAACTCACTTCACTTTCCACTGTCGATATAGCTAAAGTAGACAAATAATCACTAATTAGACTACATACGACTAATATATAGGTGTTTCTTGGTAGTATACTACAATATCAACGTTAAGGATGAAATGTAAATAATGATTTTGATAGGTTTAACACAGGTCTTTCTCCTGCCGAATCCCGCAATTTCCGCTGAATAGGCCCCAAAATGGCGAAATTGCATCATCAACCGGAGCTCCCCCATCCTTAATTTGTCATGCAAACCTAAAATAACCCTAAGAATAGGTAATTTCAAGTCATTATCTATCCATCCATGGTCGATATATGCTTTAATTCCAAGGATTTCTATTTTAAAATAGCCCCTGAACATGTGTTGTTTTAGCACTGCTGGCAATGGGAGCCTCTCGCTGCTACACCCTCACGGCACACTGGCGCTCTGGGCGTCAAAAGTAGCGCCGAGAACCCTGTCACAATGCTAAACCAATGGGAGAGGCGCGCAGAGCCCCGTCTTACGCTATACGCTTATCCTCCTTGGTCTTTGACAGGCACTCAATTTAAAAATCGACCATTTTTCTTGGTGCTTTGTTTGGAAACGTGGCATTGTAAATTGAAGCATAAAGACACATGGTTACTCTACCTGTGTTGTACAGTTTGTTGACAATGCTGAAGTTGATTTGACTCGTTTTACCTACTTTAGCTGCATTTACCAAACGCTTCTCGACATTTCAGACTGCTTTCAGACGTGCTGACTTCACGTTGTCACCGCCACCCGGAAGTTAACGATACGGCACCGTGACGTCACGATGTGGTTGCCAACGTTACACGGGGACGCTACGTCTCAGTTCCGGTCGACTCTTGCCGCGCTGAAAACTGTCCGAAACCGAAACGGTATGGACGCCCTCCATTCAATACGCCTAGAGATGAAGATTTCGATCCCTACGGGTGTTACTGTTTTAATAGTTGGGGCTGAGCTCCGACCACCTAGCGTCAATGAAACTGACTAGGCCTACTAGTACTTGGGGGGGGGGGGGGGGGTTACAATTACATAGCCTAGGCCCTACTTTATCCTAGGCACATTCGTCACCAGGAATGGTTTCTTATTCGCCTTAATTATACGACCAAACCGACACTACTGCTACAAATAGAAGTTAATAACCGAAGGTGGTAATTAGAATAGACAGGTGAGAATTTGGACAGGATATTGCCCGGGGATATTGCTTAGCCTTCCCGGTTAGCCTTCATACATACAAAAAAAAGAAATGAAGCTATATTGGACCCTGAACACAGCATGACATGGGGAGTTGGAAACGTACTCCAGGAAATGAGAGTGCGCTCTAATAAAAAGAGATAATATAGGCCTAGTTGTAAAAGTAAAATTCTGTCTCCATTTGGTATTCACTTTGTCTAGAAATGATAAATGATGTCTAGGCCTAGGTTATACAGGGATTATAGCTACATTATCCTACATTGAACTGTGTGATCAAGTAAGGAATGCTTATAGGCCTAGATATAACACATTTAATTGAGTACACTATGGGGGTGAATGGCTGAAAACGACAAGGGGACATGGCCATTTCTTAAAATCGACATGCGACATAGAGTTTAGTGACATGAGGAAAAAAATAAGTGACATGACATAGGGTGAGTTCTTGGAGGCGACCTCGGACATGGGGATTTAAGTAACATGGCCATTTCTTAAAATCGACATGCGACATGGAGAGTCCGGACCCCCCCCCCCCCCCATCTACACCCCCTATACACTCAAAAAGTAAACTTGTCTCCAGACTCTTCCAAGTGAAGGTCACAAAATAAACGAGTCAAAAACTTGTCTAAGTGACAAGGAAGCGGGTCTTCTAGCTGGAGACCCACTTGGCATGTGCCAGCCAAAAACCCGACATTTGCCAGCTCCAGATTCTATTTTTGGGATGGTAACCTGATAGGTTAGACAACTTTTGACTCGTTTATTTTACTTTTTCAGTGTACACTGCAAAAAAGGTGCTTAGGTTTTAAATATGTATAGCCTAGGTTTTAATTTGGATTACTTTTGCCCAATCTGGCAAGATGTTTTTCACAAGTTTCTAAACCGGTTGAAATTTGGAATGATGAAGTTTACATAGTGGACTTTAACGTGTGGCCGACACGGCTTGCCTTTAGTTACCCAGCTAGCTACACCCTTTTCAGCAAAAAAAAAAACCCCAACAAAGAACGCGCATTGGCCTACCTGCTACTGTAGTTCAGAGAGGGGAGACAAGAAGACCCCCCCCCCCGAAATTCGTCCCCACGTGGTCCTTATACTCATTGCCTAGGAACATTTACCTAGATTAGGCCAAAGAAAGTACAGTATCATATAGTGTATGTTCCCTGATTAGGCCTAGGGCTAGGCCCGGGGCCTAGGCCCAGTCAGCAAAGATATGTTGGGCCAACGTTGGACCAACAGTAGTCAATGTTGGAATGATGTCAGATTCTGACGTTGGGCCAACATTCATTTATCCGTCCATAAGAACATCGCCATGACGTCGCAAAGAAATGATGTTGGCCCAACGTTGGCCCACCATCAGGAGGTTGGCCCAACGTCAGTTTTTCAATGTTGTACCAACGTCTAATGACGTTGTTCCAACGTCAAGCCTAAAAATGATGCTGTTCTAACATATATTTTCCAACTTTGGACCAACGTTTATTTGTAATGTTGGCCCAATATTGTACCAAAATGTTAGTTTGTTTTCCCCAGCTTCAAATGTGACTACCGGTAACTCCCCTCAATAGCTCTCAAGAATCATCATTTTAGAGACAGCCATTTCATACTCTATTTGCGTTTTCACCTTGATCTTTGCCCAATGAGCCAAAAAGTGATACCAAATAGGCTCTCAACCCTTACACCTTATCTGCTTGCTATTACCCACAAAATGGTGTCTTCATATAAATATTGCCAGGATAATGACATATCTCACATCAAAATTTGGTACTTGAAACATTTGATACCGGTAGTTTATGGATTGGTTTTCTTCTCATTGCTTAGAGTATTTTCAATGTTGGGCCAATATTGATTTGCCAATGTTGGCACAACATGAATTATCTGATGTTGTACCAACGTTGGCAAAATATTGCCAAATATTGCTGGCGACGGTGCCGACCATTGCCAATGTTGGCCCACCGTATCTTTGCTAGCTGGGAGGTCTATGAAAGAGCATTTTGTAACGCTCACCCTATCTTGTCATTGCCGATTTACTGATGCTGGTTCCTAATAATTATCTAACAAACGTTTATAATTGATAGGCCTAGGCCTAGGCCTACACCATTTCCCTACATTTTTCTGCATTAAAATGTTTGAAATAGCTCTTGTCCCTTGTCAATTTAAGACCTTGTCACTCGTCACCAACCTCTAGCATTCCTGTGTCCTAGTTGATGCAAGCATTTTTAATGATTTTTAATGATTTTTTAATGATTTTTAATGATCTAATAAATAAGTGAATATGTGTATTTTCTGTTAGAAACAAAGACAACAAACACATAATCAGCATCAAAGTCTCTCCTTTAATCTGAAAGCGACCACATCCAAAGTCCACAGGAAACATTTGAAATTTAGTTACAGAACTGATAGCACTCTCTCACAGTGCTTTATACATTTTAACTATTTGGTGTCAACTATTGTTGGGGAATAAGAGAATTCACAACAGTAAGGTCATGACGAGGCAACATCATACAGGGATTACAAGGAAGCACCGTAAACACCGGGAATGATGACGTCACAATGACGTTATAGCAATAGGCTCCTTCCTGTTCCCCAAGAGTATACCTCCCCACTATGAAGATGACAGTCAAACATTCTCTGCAGATTTTATATTCCTTTCATGATTTCTTTTAGTCTTAGCTCATTAGGATGAAGAAATATGCTCATCATGGTTAGGTAACCAAAATCAGGAGCATTTTCTTTTAGATAATAAGTAATTAGGCTTATATCTGGCATATAGTTGCCCATAACATGGATATTGTCACATATTATTTCTCCTTTGGAATATAGTCCCATAGATTTATCAAGATAGAGCCGAGGAGGAACGTGTAGCTTTTCTAAATGGTGAAAATGTCTTAAGTGTATTTAGCATTGGAATAAATCGCCAAATTCATGAATGTCAAATTATTTAGAACCACCCTTCATGCAATTCTAACTAACCCCAGGTTATCAGGATATAGATATGAGGTATTTTCTTTCAATACCCATATGTGTATATATACCAGCAAATTATCTTGAAAGGAGTAAAAATGTCTGCAAAGATGATTTTAGATATACAAATAATACATGGCAATGTGAGTTCAAAACACCGCTCCCTTTGAGTGGTTAACATCACTCACAGAGTTATTGATTGTAAGATTTGGGAAATGTTGAGGACTTTTGGAGTATCTGCAATCAGTAGGTAGGTAATTTCTGAGGTGTCAAAGTGTCATGGGACTCAAAGTCGACACATGCCCTTGTACCCTCTAGTCTCATCAAGCTTGGTCATTGTTCTGAACCACAGAGAAACCAAGGACATTAAGATACATTGTCATATTAATAGGATGGTTCAGTGTAATTTATGACTTATTTTGTACCAGTGCCAATTGGTCTCATCATGTGTATTCAAAGAATGCCAAGTGTCACCATTTTGTTTTCATTTGTATTCTCATCAATTTGATATTTTCACATATCATCGATTTGCTCATAATCCGGGATTCTTCTGTCGGGATGCCCTTGCTCAACCATATAGGGAGAAGAGACATTTAACTCATAATCAAGTTTTTTTATGGCCTCATAACATCTAACTGTGGGATGCCCTCACTCAACCGTTTAGGGAGCCCAGCCATTTAACTCATAACAAAGGAGGGATTTCTAGTTACCCTATACTCTCTGACCTTGGGATGCCCTCACTCAACCATATAGGGAGAAGAGACATTCAACTCACAATCAAGGGGAGGATTTTCAATGACCCAATAGTATCTGACTGTAGGATGCCCTCACTCAACCATTTAGTGAGCCCATCCATTTAACTCATAATCAAGGGGGGATTTCTAGTTACCCCATACTCTCTGACTGTCGGATGCCCTCACTCAACCATATAGGGAGAAGAGACATTTAACTCATAATCAAGGGGGGATTTCTAGTTACCCCATACTCTCTGACTGTGGGATGCCCTCACTCAACCATATAGGGAGAAGAGACATTTAACTCATACTCAAGGGGGGACTTTTAGTGGTCCCATACTATCTGACTGTGGAATGCCGAACCATTTGGGGAGCTCAGACATTTAACTCATAAACAAAAGGGTCATATCAAGTTGCCCTGTACAGGCTGTGCCTGGTGCCCCATACTAGGTTTGAGATTTTGGGAATAAGACACTTGGCTAACCAGGATACCATACATACTCTAAGCCATTTGTAACTTGAGAGAAACGCCGTAGAGACATCCCCATATGCAAGTACATGATGTATATATCATTTTATGATTTTACCAGTTGAATACAATGGGTCCATTGGTAGATAATAGTATTAATACGCCTCACTGAACTGCACCTGTTTCGCTTTCATTTTAGTCTGTACTATGTCAGAAGTTACTGAACTAGCCCACAACTAGATTATCTAGCTACAAGGAAAAACAATAAGGTTACATTGTATCACCACCAATCACTTCCAAAGGTTCATGCCGCTGATAACACATCCATTTTGTTATACATAATTTTAAACAAGAATATACACTCCTCCGATCAGCATTATCTTCCAATGCATAAACGGGGTGCTACACACTTCCTCACAATTTGATAAAGATGTTGGTCTTCGACTGGTTACGCCTTTGGGATTATTAGTCTTCAATTATGGTTGCATCCAATGAAGTGTTTTTTTTCTCAGCTCAGAGGGAGATCACACATATATATTGTTGTTCTCTAGCAACCCAGCTGTATTGGAAAATACATAATCCTGGAATGTCCTATTTAATATCTATAACCAAGGAGCAGGACAGCTATGTCTGAGCTCTACTTTGGTTATGATTTTACTTCTATTAAACATTAAACATTAAACGTTGCTGGACAGCAATACTAATTGCCTTGTCCATAATCTATATTTAGCCAACTGGGAGGCCAGGTATACTCTAGCTCTCTACCAGTTATGCCACAATCCCTACAATGGAATCCAAGTCTTCTTAGATATTCATATCTAAGTATCCATGTTCTATCATAGAATGTCAAGAGTTTTCTGGACTTAGCCAGATTACTTCCATTCCAATAATAACATGCCTGGTCAATCCATGTGGGTGCATACTCATATTTATCACAGTTTGTATTGCACATACTATATGGCACAAAATATTCTCAACATCTAAAAGCACCCTTGTTTAATAGTATAAATACCTTAATATGCGCTACAGTTTAAATTAACAAATATGTAATAACTTCCCTTGAGGAAAGTTGACAAAATAGTTATTATCGATATGTATACAAAACAAATAACTACAACCCGTTGTTAACGCTACGATCTGCGTTCTAAATTACACAGTTTAGAACATGAACATTAGTGATTGCTGGACTAGCATCTATCCCTCGTACACTTTTACATGACTGTATAGAAGAACATTGCACTATTAGACCCATAGTCATGATAATGGTATTACTATTTACAATTATGAATGGGGCATGTATATATATTTGGATTAAGTGTGAGCTAAATCAACCTCAGTAAACAGGTCTTCATACAGACTTAGACATACTAAAACCCATTCAGCTGCCACGTCGTCTTCACACTCATCATCATGATGTTTCCAGTTATCAAAATTCACCAAAAACGTTGATAAGCTTTTGTTGCCCAGTATTTTAAGCTAGAAAGTAAGCTTTCTACACAAAGCAATCAAACGAGGATTCCATATTTACGGCTGCTGTGCAGACCATTTATATTTTGGGCTATTGCATGTCCATGCATACCCAGTAAGTCCAAGACTACCAACATATTGCATTTCCATATGCCGCTCACTACAGCCATATATATGGAATCCTGCCCTAAATCACATGATTATGTACATATTCACATACAGTATAAACATAATGATATATTCTATAATAGACATCGCCACAGCCAGCTCTCCTTGAGGAGAGATACTTTTTCAACAGAGCCTCATAGAGATCTATATCATTAAGCAGCCCATCGACTCAGGTGAGATGGTGATGCGGCGATGTAGTTAACTATGTGTAGTTATTATGGGTTAGGTGGTTGACTCTGTCGTGGCACTCCGCCAACCGACTGTCCCAGAGTGCTGGGGCATCTGTAACCAGACAAAAAAACTAACAGTGAGGGCACATTTATTAGATTTTGTCTTTAAATGAGGTTAAATGCGAGATTAAAAGAATGTGAGTAGTATATACAATTAGATTATGTGCAGTATGAAAATAAGGGGAGTGTTTAAGTGTATATGAAGATTACATTGAGTGCAATTAAGGTATAAATAGTCGCTGTGTGTTTATCTCACTATAATACTTAAATAATAACTTGCAGCTGCGGATTACAAATCTTTCCATGGAATACATGTTCTGTAGCTTACCCTGTAATTGAGTCGATCAGGGAGCCTTGGTATACGGAAGACCTGCAACATAAATTCACTCAATTACTTGGACATGGTTGATGACAATAGCAACATTAACAGCAGGTTTTCCTACAGCAACCCTTGATGTGTGTAATAGGTCCCCAATTGGATGTCAATTAATGATCTTAGATCGTACAAGGTCGTTTGCAGTGTATTACCTTATGTTAAGTTCTATGCCCTTTGTAACCGTGATGCAGGAATTCAGAAGTATGTACTCTGTGGGGTCGGCATGATGCATCAGTTAGTAGCTAAGGGTGCATCCATGCATCATCATGATGCTAACATGGCACGGTACTAAGGCATTATATGTAGCCATCACATAGTGAACTCACGTGACTGCTGTAGATGTCCTCTGACTGGAAGTCGTCTGCTCGTGACGAGGTCATGTAGGACGACGATGTGTCACCTGTTAAAGTAATAATTATAGTCAAGTGCATCTGCATATGAATAATCTTTGAACGTTTCTATTGTCTCATATAGTTGTTATAGTAATTATCATAATTCACACACTAATTCTTTGATAATAATATTTTATGGGGAACAGTGCTAACATAACTGTTATTATTAACCCTTTACGGGCCGCATGACGCATTAATACAGTATACCCATTGGTCGTCATGCTGTGTAAATGCAGCCCTAACGATTAACTCGCCAGTGCTATATTCAATTACTATATACGAAGAATTATGGAGTTTATAGACTCCCAACGTATCGTCATGATGCAAGTAGAGTCGCCAGGGATGCATTCATACCACCACGACCACCAGGGGCATGATACATTAAAGCAGTATGCTGCCATAGGCATTGAAGGGTTAACATGTACAACAAATGCCACCTACTGGTATCCTCCTCACTCAGCGTACTAAAGCTGTGGGGAATGGGTTGACGACGATGTAACGTGAAGTCAGACATCTCATCAGCATCAAGAGGGTGGATCTGCTGATAACCAAACATAAAGTATTAGTCCAAGTCCATTTTGAAAATATGTGCAATAGGTTAAAGCAAATTGTTCTTAGCATTGGATCAGGGGAATTCGAGTGTGCAGAATTCGAATTTACCATTTATACATATATGCCAACATGAAATCTCAGGCATGCGCCCCAAAACCAAGATAGCTGCCACCTATGTTTAATTCCTGACTCAAGTTCTAGAATTTCATTTGAAATAATACCTTCTTTGTTTTAGAGTGTATGCCAAGATATATTGCACCTGGCAAAATCGAAGCAAGTATTCAGCCAAATTATATACCTTATTCTAAATCTTTAACGCAAGCTACCCCGAACTCATGGCTGTGTCTCACGACCTTGGGACAATGTTTTTGTCTCTGACCGGGTGCCGTCTCTGACCAGGTGCCGTCTCTGACCGGGTGCCGTCTCTGACCGGCTTGGCTTGATAAGGTCAAAATACTAACAGCAGGGGGCTAATTATAATTATAACTATGATTGTATAACAACCGCCATTACGTTTTTCCAAATCCTTATATATATGAGTGTAATTCTTTTTAAAACACCTTTTTCTGACACCTGGTCAGAGACGGCACCCGGTCAGAGACGGCACCCGATCAGAGACAAAAATATTGTCCCAAGGTCGTGAGACACAGCCTCATAACAATTTTTTATCGACGCCAATTCAAGATTTGTCCCTAGATTTTATGAGGTGTTTACATCGTTACCTTAACAGTAATATTACGAAGACAGATAACGAGAAGTATAATTTTACAAGAAATAAATAATTACCTTGTCATCAAGGGCATACATGCGGTCTCCCCAGTTTGGTCCGTAGTTGAGTCTGAAGGCCGTGGCCGATACCTTGCCCCATGATGCTGAAAGAAGACAGTCAAAGATGCAATTATTGTGTCGAATTATATTGTTTGAAAATGGAATCAAGAAAATGTAAATAGGTTCGAGAAAGGACGCTTTGATTTAGAGGTAAAGAACGGAAAAAAGAAACACAACTCTTATTTCTTCAAATACTCATATTTGAATGATATGTTACTTGTATACAACGATACTAAATTCTATTTCGAGTATAATTTCTTAATTATTTCCCAATGTATAAAGCCCCGAGTCTCATTATCAGCAGACATTTGGCTCTTCCTGCTTCCAACAATTCGGAGCAGTAATGTTTAGCAGAAAATGGCAAAAATGGGACTGAAAGCAACAAAACTCAGAATCATTTACCTGTTGATCTGCTGGCGTTATCGTTGTACCTATATGGTCAAACAAAACAAAACAAACGTCATTAGTCAGTGTTCACACGAGTCACACACTGATCAGTTAACTGATTTACATATTTGGATCTGTAGTAGGGAGTCTTTGTTTAACTACAGATTGGGGTAAGAGAGGGTGGGGAGGGGGGGGGGGGGGTCTTCGTCTGACCCCAAAGAGACCAAAATACCACACTCCTATTATCTCTTTCTCTCTCATGATAAAATTCTTAATAAATAATCTTACACGGGGGTTTAAGATTAAGATTACCCAGGGAACGTTTTCCCAAACACCCAGCAGGAGAGATATACCCCACGTGCATAAGGATGAATTGTTCATTTCTTGGTTTAATCAAGGAACGCCCTATCATACCCCCGTTAGATAATCTGCTTAGTATCTCATGGCCTATTGATTCATCAAATGATAGTTAAACAGAATGAATCTCTTTCTATTTCAACATGAATCTCTTTCTTTTTCAACATAAAATGTATTTTCAACCTATGTGACAACAATTTCATGAAATAACAACAAAAGTCCACGAGAATTGTTCACCCCTGAGGGTTATATCCTCAGGCTATGTCGATACATCTCATGTGATAAGTTGTTGCTTAGGCCACTCAAAAAAATGGTTTCTCATCACCGCGCGCATCACAAAAATCAGCTTTTGAGAAAAACTTTTTATTTTTTGGTAATTTTTTATGAAAAATATGATAAAAATGTACAAATATTGGTATATTTGGTATCAAATTAAAGCTATTACTGTCTGTAATGCTGTAGGATAGAAATAACTTTAATTTTCCTTACTTTTAAAGATCCATAAATCCTTAACCCTTTAGGGCCGAGCATCGACTATAGTCGATGCCATGGGGGGCCGAGCATCGACTATAGTCATCTTAACTCTATGGGATTCAGCAAAGGCTCGGCCCCAGGAAAGTTCCTGTCAAAACATCACCAGAAACTATTTTTTTGGTCGGCCCTAAAGGGTTAACTGCTAAAATGTGAACTTTGGTCACGAAAAACGTATATCATCCCATATATTTTAACCCGCGACTAAATAAAAAAGAAATTTTTAAAAAGCCTCCCTCGTCACATTTTTCAGACCTTGGTGATGAGAAACCACTCTTTTTTTTTTGAGTGGCCTTAAAATGCAAAAAAAGGACCCTATTGTTGGGTGCCCTAAGGTCCCTTTTGGCAGGCCATGTCACATATGATATACTGACCTGTGTAGGGTCTCCACTGCCTTCTGCTGCTTGTGCTGCTTGTGGCGGCGGCAGCAGTACCAGGTGCAGCAGGACAGACAGAACACCAGGGCTAACGTGCCCAGGATGGAGGCGGCCAGGATGGCCGGCAGGAGGGAGGACACTCCTGACGCCGCAGTGCACCGCGGGCCGTAGTAACCCGCGCCGCAACTAAACAAGGGTAACAAAGATGGTATATTATCTGATTATAGCGGTAAAACGGGAGGGGACTTATTCATGGGAACAACACATACACGTATATGGGTGTGGACCACCAAAATCGACATGGCGACATGGCCATTTCTTACAATCGACAATCGACATGAGGCCTGGTGACATATGACATGAGGCCCAAAAACATAGTGACAGGCGACATGAGCCATTCTTAAAATCGACATAGGATATGGCCATTATTAAGCGACATTGACATGCGACATGGCCATTTTTTTAAATCGACATTCGACATGAGGACCCCCCATCCAGAGCCCCATGTATGCAAGCTGCCACCAGCAGGTCTGATGTCATGAGAGGTAGGTTCCGTCCACGGAACGTCGTTTGTTCCTGGCAAGCTACGGTCTGGTACTAAGCTAAATCTCGCATGATATTCCGAGGACAGAACTAACATGGCCGCGCATATGGAGCCACCAGAATTATCGCTATAGGGTTCTATAGCTGCCCTGGCTCCTGTGTCATTATGTACCGGTAGCTGTCGATTATCTTGAAGGTTTTCCGTTTAATCTGTTCACGATTTCCTTTCAATTCTTTAGTCAGCAAAATACAGTTTTTGAGATTCGTTTTGTAGCTCAGTATAGACCCTATTAGAGAGATACATACGGTACATGCACTGTACTATCGTATTCACTTACTTGCAAGATAATGTATTTGTTAAGATATCATGTTGACAGATGCCGCCGTTTTCACAAGCTTGTCCGTATTCAGCTTTTTCACACAGATCCTCAAAAGACACTGGAACATAATATGTGACGAAATGAATTGAAAATATCTTATCATTTTCTTCCTAGGGCCAAAAAAAGAGAGGTGTGTTTCAGGTTACATGGTCTGAAAATCTAGGGTAGGTAGGTCGGATTTTTTTTTTTTCTAATTTTTTTTTTTTACTTTAGCCTGAAAAGTACCCAGAAATCGACTCACAAACTGCAATGCCGACTCGCTGACGACCGCCTCGACTCGTGAACTATCAGATCGACCCTTAAATAGCCCCAAAATGACCCAAAATATAAATATTTTTTCAAAATTGCATAAAAATTTCTAGGGTCGGCCCTGTTTTGCTAGGTAGGGTCGGGTAACCTGAAACACACCTTTTTTTAAAATTTGGCCTAGGCAATGAGCAACAAGTATCATGGTTAATACAGCTGGCTGCCAGTGCCAACAAGAGAGTAAACCTGGAGTATGCTCTCCAGGGATGCATTGACGCATCATGAAGACAAAGGAATAGTATACATTAAAGCACTATGCGGCCTTTAAAGGGTTAGTGATATTTACATGCAGTGACATTTGGACTGGATCGAGGATCTTCAGTGAAGACATAGGAGCCGACGATGGAGGTCGGGGTGTCTAGCAGGGTAAGGTTGTGTCCAGTGTTCAACATGTACTTGACCCAGTCAAAGCCTGCTCGCCCTGCTGTAGTCATGGTCGTCCCACCGGAGTAATGCATTGCGTACAAAACCACCGTGGAGCCCGGACTAGAGGACAAAAAGTAACACATGTTATTAATATACTTCATACCATCGGTTAACTTTAGTGTGAACCATGAATATAGCTATAGTATGGTAGTTCAAACATGGCGTAAACGGCCCAAATGTTAATATCCCTACAGCAATAGTCAGAGTTGAGCCGGGACAAGTGCACAGCCCTAATTGTAGAGACGGCGGGGGTTGAGACCAGGAATTCAATTTATAAGATTGTATAGTATGGTTTTCATATTAATACTGATGCCTGACTGTATATATTCTTTGGTGAATTTAATTCTTTTACCTCTCCCATTCATAAAACACTGAATACGGTCTGCGTATCAGTACAAGTTATATCGATTATTTTCTACACAACTAATAATTTTTATATGAATAGAGCTCACCTAATCGCTTCAATGCTGATATAGCACAGTGGATCTAGAGTTGTATTGTGGACTTCCTGGAGCTGAAATTGACGGAGAGTCATTAATGATATTACCAATCAGCATCACGGTAAATACAAATACCGTATTCTACCCCGGGAGGCGCACCCCTCCGATTTTAGAACATAAAACCCCAAACATATCAGTCAAGTCCTGAGCCCATATAAACTCTAAACTACTGGAAACGGGCCTGAACTTTAACTCAACCTTAGGGTGTGTGCCTAATATGATTACATTTTGATTTTGATTTTCTTGTCTAAAATGTATTTGTTTTAAGCGCATTATGTGCTTATTACGCCAAATACGGTAATAGCAATGTAGTTCTTCAACTTCTGGTACAAAGTTGGAGGCAATTTGATTATAGTCTGGCGGTGGAACTGCATAATAGAATCACAAAAAAGCCTTTCTGCAGATTATGGATTATGGCCGTCAGAATTGGTGGATGATGATGATGATGCCTGTTTTTAGAGCCAGTTCCTACACATGGCCCCACACATGGCCAGCTTACCTTTTTATTTAGCTCTGCTCTCAGCATAAGACAACGGAGCGATAAGGCGGTTGTAGCGGCAGTGTTGAGAGGACAGGTTGTGGCGTCGAATGAAAGCTGTATAACCAGGACAATATAAACCGTCGATCCTGAAAAGAAATTCAAAATGATAATAATTGAAGCTTGGCATTGTCATATTCATAAATTCACTTGCACATACTATACCACTAACTGTGCCGTGGCCGGGGGTTAGAAGAGGAAACCCTAGACATCTGTGAAAAGTGGAAAGTGATAGTCGATAAGATGCAAATATGCGATTTCCATGCAAAGATTGTTGACAAATTAAAGTTTAACGGGGATTGCTTTTGCCAACTGTGTAAACAAATGCGTAAAAGAGCCTTATGAATCCTTAAATGATAATAATAATAATAGCTTTTATTGACAACAGAAGGGAGGTCACTACTGACCTATGTGTCATACAGTAAGTTCACTACAATACACTACAAAACTATGTTCTACAAAACTAAAGTGTATATGCAATCTACAGATAATGATGTTCTTAAAAAGAAGCTACAATGAGATGTGGACATCAGAGGTTGAAGATGCCTTACTTATGACACTGGCCCTTTCCTTTTATGGATGCTTATTTACCACTAACTAACATGTACGAGTTGAGCAAATATCAGGGTGCAACGGTGGATTTAGAGGGTTGGGTTGGGTTGCGGTTGCCCATATTTAAGGATAATTAATTTTACCCCTTTTAAGATAAACAGTTCTAAACAAAATATATAGGGGTTTGGGGGGGGGGGGAGGTGCGCTGGTGACGGCAAGAACTGATAACAGGTGCTAAGACTGGTACAATCCTCCCACAATTTGTACCCATCATGATATATGTCTCATCAGTGACTTTACCCTCATCAAGCGAAACTGAAATGGCATACACACTGGGTTTGACCCTAGAAACCTATGCAAACTAGCAACAAACAATACTTACCACAAGTGACAGTTCCATTGAACAGACCAGTTGTCGTGAGACTTTCTTCGGTAGTGGTTACAACCCCTGGAGCTCCAGCGACAGTGGTTACGACACCTGGCGCTACCGATGTGCTAGGACTTTCTGCGGTAGTGATTACAACCCCTTGAGCTCCAGCGGCAGTGGTTATGACACCTGGCGCTACCGATGTGCTAGGACTTTCTGCGGTAGTGGTTACAACCCCTGGAGCTCCAGCAACAGTGGTTACGACACTTGGCCCTACCGATGTGCTAGGACTTTCTGCGGTAGTGATTACAACCCCTTGAGCTCCAGCGGCAGTGGTTATGACACCTGGCGCTACCGATGTGCTAGGACCTTCTGCGGTAGTGGTTACAACCCCTGGAGCTCCAGCGGCAGTGGTTATGACACCTGGTGCTACCGATGTGCTAGGACTTTCTGCGGTAGTGGTTACAACCCCTGGAGCTCCAGCGGCAGTGGTTATGACACCTGGCGCTACCGATGTGCTAGGACTTTCTGTGGTAGTAATTGCGGCCCCTGCGAGTGCTGTTACTCCGGCTGTTTCAGTGGCAGTGGTTGCTGCCGCAGTTACTGGATTCAAAGTAGAACTTAGAATCTCTGTTATAGTTGTCTCTGAAAAAGTGCAATCTCTCTTTAATGTGTGTAGTAAATCGTATCTGCACATATGTTTCAATAATGATGGTATTCTGAATAAAGATGCTGCAGTGTGGGGCTGCTGCAATAATTTCTAATATCAACACTGTACAAAGTTGGTTGCCATTGGATTGTACATTGGATTCCACTGTAGATGTACAGTTTGTTGTAGGTAAACCGTCTGAATCTACTGGAAATCTACAGTCGATTCTACTGTAAATACACTCTACAATAGATTCTACTGTAGATCTACAGTAGATTTTACTGTATACCAACACTAACTATTTTCAGTGAATGATTGATAAGGATGTGCTAAAGGGATATACGGTCTAGCTAGATGGACAACCATCTAAAACTAACATTCCTTAATCTTAGTGAACCAGATCAGACTGAGCCAGTTAAGAACAGACCACTGAGGCCAAGGTCTGGAATTTAAAGCCAGACATTCTACTGGCAGACCTTTTGCCACTTATAGCCAGTGCGCGACAGATTTTCAGAAAGTCTGCAGTACAGAGCACAGTTCCATGTAATTGTCATTGAGTGAAGGATATTGAAGAATCTAAAGAGATGAAATGTCAACTACTATCAAAGGACTACAGTGAATGGCTCCAAACAACTAAATTGTGGCGCAGCATTAACCTACACCAAAAACAGATTAGAAGTTGCACATTGTAGTAAAAAGAACCATACAATACCTGCTAGTTTAGTCACAGTCCCTTCAGTAGTTGGTATAGAGGTAATTTGAACTGTGCCATCAGTTCCTGTGGTTCGAGTTTCATCAGTCGACAATGGTATAACTGGTCTTGTGGATACTTCAACTATTGTCACTGTAGTCTCATTTATAGCAGGTGAAGTTTCTGTGTTTCCGGTTCCCTGCGACACAGTTGTGACTGTTCCCACTGTCTCAGTGGTCCCTGCTGTTTCAGTGGAGCCTGCTGTGATGGTTCCCTGGGAGATGGTTGTGACTGTTCCTGCTGTTTCAGTGGAACCAGCTGTGACGGTTCCCTGGGAGACGGTTGTGACCGTTCCCGCTGTCTTGGTTGTACCAGCACTTGCACCAAAGTTACCACTGTCTGTTCCCTGGGATACAGTTGTAACTGTCACTGGTGTTTCAGTAGTGCCTGCAGTTACGGTTCCCTGGGAGACAGTTGTGACTGTACCCGCTGTTTCAGTGGTGCCTGCTGTCTCAGTAGTGCCTGCTGTTACGGTTCCCTGGGAGACAGTTGTAACTGTACCTGCTGTTTCAGTGGTGCCTGCTGTTTCTGTGGTGCCTGCCGTTACAGTTCCCTCAGAGGCAGTTGTAACTGTACCTGCTGTCTCAGTGGTGCCTGCAGTAACGGTTCCCTCAGAAACAGTTGTAACTGTACCTGCTGTTTCAGTGGTGCCTGCTGTTTCTGTGGTGCCTGCTGTTTCTGTGGTGCCTGCCGTTACAGTTCCCTGAGAAACAGTGGTAATTGTTCCAGCTGTCTGGGTTGTACCAGCACTTGCACCAAAGTTAACACTGTCTGTTTCAGCTGGTGTACTTGGAGTTTCAGTCACTGATATTTGTGTTTGACTTGGGCCTACAGTTACAGTAGTCTGTGGCCCAGTAGTCTCAGTTCCAGCTGATACCGTTGGACCTTCAGTGACAGAGGTACTAGGACCTTCAGTCACAGATGTTTGTGTCTGAGTTGGGCCTACAGTGACTGTAGTCTGTAACCCTGTGGTCTCAGTTCCGGCTGATACCGTTGAACCCTCAGTTACTGATGTACTAGGGCCTTCAGTAGCAGTAGTCTGTGGCCCAGTAGTCTCAGTTCCAGCTGATACCGTTGAACCTTCAGTGACAGAGGTACTAGGACCTTCAGTCACAGATGTTTGTGTCTGAGTTGGGCCTACAGTGACTGTAGTCTGTAACCCTGTGGTCTCAGTTCCAGCTGATACCGTTGAACCCTCAGTTACTGATGTACTAGGGCCTTCAGTCACAGATGTTTGTGTCTGACTTGGGCCTACGGTGACAGAAGTCTGTAACCCTGTGGTCTCAGTTCCAGCTGATACCGTTGAACCCTCAGTTACTGAGGTACTGGGGCCTACAGTGGCAGTAGTCTGTTGCAATGTGGTCTGAGTCTCACTAGATACCGTGGGGCCTTCAGTTATTGATGTACTAGGGCCTTCAGTTACAGATGTTTGTGTTTGGCTTAGGCCTACAGTGATTGTAGTCTGTGGCCCAGTAGTCTCAGTTCCAGCTGATACCGTTGAACCCTGAGTTACTGATGTACTAGGACCTTCAGTCACAGATGTTTGTGTCTGACTTGGGCCTACCGTGACAGTAGTCTGTAACCCTGTGGTCTCAGTTCCAGCTGATACCGTTGAACCCTCAGTGACAGAGGTACTGGGGCCTACAGTGACAGTAGTCTCAGTTCCAGCTGTAACCGAACTAGCAGGGCCCTCTGTTGTGACTGTACCTGCGAATATTCCTGCTGCAGCAGTGGGACCCTCTGTTTGTGATGTTAATGTAATGGTAGGGCCTGCTGTGATAGAAGTTTGTTCAACGCTAGTTTCAGTAACTACAGATGGACTTGTCGGTGTTGCCTGTGTTGCAGTATTCGTCAGTGTAGCGTCAGTTCCTGTCAGAGTACTGTTTTCTGTTGTGTCACCTGGTACAAAAGAAGTTGTTAATCAGTGATCATAGTTGTCTAATTTTGTTGCAATGCTGTCATGTCTGTCAAATGAAATTGTTGTATCTAGACAATAGACATAGTGTATTGAAGCAGATTCTAGTTCCTGCAAGTAAAGCTATCTAATAACCTAAAGAATATAGGTATGCTTATGCTATAGTGCAAAACTTGATCTATCATATAAAGACCCCATTGCCATTTATAATGAGTAAAGTGTTGAATGTCATGGCCTCACACCCAGAATCATCCACCACAAGACTGTAGACCTCATAGTTTCCAATGACCCTCAGGTGAAAACATCATGATGGAGATTAAAGAATCTACAAACAGTAATTTGTTTGATAATCTAGCAACCTATCTACAAGCAGGACGTCGCAATTAATAACAGTGTTACACATTGAAACATACTTGATGTTGTTACTTCAGGAGAGGTAGCTGCCTCGCTTGGACTAGCTGATGTGGCTGAAATAGGCGAACGGTGTATCTGAGAAGCCTGATGATAAATACCCTCATTTCAATCTCCCAGCAGGGTATTCAAAAACGGTTCCGTCAATCGAGATAAATGCCAATTACAGAGCTAAACTTTTCAATTTAAATATATCATGAAATTCAAGGTTATTGGAATTGATCAAGATATGTGAACATTACAGAAAATCAAATAATGCATGGTATAATAATCATGTATACCTGGTGCTGTTGTTCCTGGAGCAGTTGTTGCCTCAGTTTGGCTAGAAGTAGCTGCAATTTTAAAAGGAAGTGTCAAATATGAGTGTCTTTAGGAAAATATTCAACAATTCAATACACAACAGAGTTTTGATGAAAATGTTTGCTACCCATGGTTCATGCATGGTTCATACATGGTTCATGCACCTTTCATCATAATTATTTTCCTTAATACCGCTTGCTACACATAATTGCTACACCCTTAAGGTAAAGATCATGAGGCATCTGTAATAAAATTCTCCAAAGAAGGTCAAAGGCATTGTGGAGTGGACCGTTGTAGAGTTTGAAATACCTCATTAGAACATTATCCTTAACCTCTTGTTTACACTAGATTCGGCGCTTCTAAGGTAAAGACAATGAAGTGCTTGAAAATGATTGACATGTGAAGGAACTTTAAAGCCATTCAAAAGGTGAATAGTTTTTGAAATATCGGTAATGAAACACACCTGGTGCTGTTGTTCCAGGAGAGGCCTCAGTTGGTCCAGAAGTAGCTGAAAATGAAGATGAAAGCTGTGGTAAGTGACATATTGTAGGAGATATATGTCTCACACATGCTTAACCCTTTGAGGACGGCCAAATGTTGACACAGCTAGCTGGGAGGGCGAGATTCTTTACAGGAATTTTCCCTAAGGACGAGGCTTTGCTGAATCCCATAGAGTTATGATGACTATAGTAGATGCTCTCCCTGCCATGGCATCGACTATAGTCGATGCTCGCCCAGCCATGGCATCAACTATAGTTGATGCTCGCCCACAAAGGGTTAAATCATACCTGGTTCTGTTGAACCAGGAGAAGTTATTGCCTCAGTTAGACCAGAGGTGGCTGAAATTTGAAATGGCGGTGCCAAAGCTTTAATGAATAGGTTTCCAATGGAAATTCATTATTATTTAAACCGATGGCCAAAAAACCTCATCATATTGTCCTTGATACCCCTAATAAGTCAATAATGGCGTATCTAAGGTAAAAATTGACATAGGAAGGAACGCCAAAGGCATGCCTATATAAAGTGTTCTGCTGTTTGAAATATCATTTATGAAATACACCAGGTGAATTTAGATGAAAATTCCTCTCGGAGAATTGTCATAGGATGTGAATGCGTGTTGCATCATTATACGTTTAAGATTAAGACTAGAACCTTCAAATACAATTCATGAAAGCAGTCTCTCTGCTAATCATGCCGTTTGGAGGTTACTGAAATTAACAAAGAAATGCAGTAGACACATCTAATAAAAGTATTATTCCCCTATATATATATATATAAAGTGGCATTAATTGGCCGCTGGTCACTACCACATTAAAAAAGGCTTGAGTGGCTCGCTGGGAACAGATAAATCAAAAGAGGCTATATAAAATTATGTACTTTTTTCAAAGTTAACCCAATTTTTCTCTCCAAATGTATTTCATTTTTATTTGGAGGGCCCAGATGTAATAATCCTTCTCCTCATCAAATTTTTTCTCAGAATCCAATTGTATTAAGTTAAATATTATATATGATATATGTAGGCCTACTTTCGCAAAGGGCAACTAGAAAACGAAAAAAGCACAACATCCGCCATTGTCTTGGCCTACATAAGGGCACTAGAATAAGATATTTAGCGAGTAATGAGGATGAGTTATAACGAAATTCGTGCCCAGAACTCCAAAAATGCGCGCTTTTACACACATATATGTTCAACAGACCACCCTGGGGTCCCTAGCATTCAGATTGGGACAATTCTTGCAACAAATGAAGCACAAATACAGCACCAATATATCAATACCAAATACTCTATGATGATACATGTATGTCAGGGATTGAAGGATTGAATTAATAATAATATGGGTTGAAAATGTGTAAAAAAATCACCAAAAATGCGCGCTCTGGCCATGGAGAAACTGATAAGTTACCTATATTTGAAGAAATATTGATAGAAATCGTGAAAATCGTGATAAAAACATGTTTTGACATTTTTCCCTGGAGATTACGCCTGTGGTGTTGATATCATTTTACTTTTTAATAGGTATGCCCTCTTCTCATACACCCAAAGAACATTTTCCAAGCCTAAATAACCCATTTACCAACCTAAAGGTCAAATCATACCTGGTGCTGTTGTTCCGGGAGAGGTTATTGCCTCAGTTGGACCAGAAGTAGCTGTAATTTAAAATGTACTTATGTGCAGTTTCTCAAAGGAAAAATGCCAACATCAAAACAAATGGTTAGTGTACCTTCGTCATTATACTCTTAATACAAATATAATTGCACTTCTAATGTAAAGATTGTCAAGCACCTGAAAAAGATGTGATACATAATGGAACTCCCAAGCCATTTCCGAAAAGAAATTTTGTGTTTGAAATATCGATAATGAAACACACCTGGTCCAGTTGTTCCAGGAGACCCCTCAGTTGGTCCTGAAGTAGCTGAAACAGTAGATGAAAGGTGTTCGAGAAATTTGATCGCATGCCACATGATTATGCTCAGAATCAAAATTCAAGTAGAGACATGCAAAAGATCTACAATATAAAGATTAAATGGTACCTGGTTCTGTTGTTCCGGGAGAAGTTATTGCCTCAGTTGGACCAGAAGTGGCTGTTTAAAGAAACAGATTCTTTAAGAAACTATCTTTATTATCAAAACCAATATTTGAACTACCTCATCATTGTATTATCTTTTATTCCTCCCGATACACAAAATAAAGGTACTTCTTGAATAAATTGACAAGGGAAGTAATTCCAAAGCTATTCCCAAAAAGAGATCTTGTCTTTGAAATACCAACAATGAAACAAACCTGGTCCAGTTGTTCCAGGGGACCCCTGAGTTGGTCCAGAAGTAGCTGAAATAGTAAATGAAAGATGCTAGAGAAAATTGATAGCAGGGTTTTGCATGCCACATGTGCTCGTCAATCAAAATTCAAAGCTATATAACAGTTTCTTTGTCAATTTTTTAATTTTTACAGTAGAGAAATGTAAAAGATCTTCAATTTAAAGATTAAATGGTACCTGGTTCTGTTGTTCCAGGAGAAGTCACTGCCTCTGTTGGACCAGAAGTGGCTGTATGGATATTGGAATAAACCGACTCTTTATGAAACTATCTTTATTATCAAAAGACATTGACTGTCTCTCCATCTCTGAAACATGGCTGCATGACCTTGTACCTGACTCACTACCCTCTCTGGCTGGTTTCAATATACTAAGGCATGATAGGCAAACCCTTGATGAAAATGGTGAGGTCCAGACAGGAGGAGGGCTATGTATATACCTGAAACATGAGTACACTTACTCTACTTCAGAGTTAACACAACTTAACTTAAGTAATGGTGACATAGAGCTACAATGTGTTACCTTTAGCAAACCCTTCTTTAAAAAGAGCATTATCTTCAATGTCTATCGGCCGCCCTCTGGTAATACATACACATTCTGTACTAAATTAACGGAAGCAGTGGGAAACCTAGGAGATCTCATGGGAAATGAACTATTCATTCTTGGTGACTTTAATGTGGATCTGTTGGGACCATATTTAACAAATGCCAAGCGCAATGAAGCCAGACATCTCAAAAATACCATCCTGCAGCTCGGATGCAAACAGTACATACAAGAGTTTACCCACTTTTCACCAGATGGCAAAACCTCTCTCTTGGACTTGGTGTGTTCTAATTCCACAAAGATTATATCCAGTGGCACCTTAGATATACACATTGCTGACCACCTTCTAGTGTACTTAGTCAGGAGTGCAAAATCACAACCCAAGGTCCCCGTTGAGTTTACAGGGAGATCCTATAGGTACTACATTGAAGATAATTTTACCGAAGGTCTTAAGAATGTAGACTGGAATGCTTTCTGGGACTCTGATGATCCTGAAGAAGCCTGGGACATGCTAATTTCCAATATAGATAGAGTACTCTCAATCACCTGCCCTATCAAGAAATTTAAATTTGCCAACCAGAAAAAACCCTGGATCACAAATGCCATGCTCGATGTATTCACTGAAAAAAACCTTGCCCTTGCCAAAGCTAAAAGAACAAAGAATGCTGACGACATCAATATTGCTAACTTCCTAAAAAATAGAGCTCGTAAAATCTCCAAAGATGCTGAGGACAACTATCATAAAGATAACTTAAATGCCCATAGAAATAACCCAAAGGAATACTGGAAAGCAATCTCCAATGCCATCAACCCTAGACAGGAAACCTCCACAATAAACCTAATAAATGAGACAACCAATACCCCAGTACCCCCCCTAGAAACAGCTGAATTCATTAACAATTACTTCATCAACATTGGCCCAAAGCTAGCACAGCACATGAACACCCCTTGGTCATACACTGGGTACACTTCTGACAATGGCTTCATACTCCAACCCTTAACCCTAGAAAGCACCAAAAAACTCATCAGTAACATTAAAACAAAAAAGGGATCAGGCATTAAAAACCTGTCCACCTCTGTCTTCAAAGATGCACTAACAGCACTACCCTCACATCCCAAACATGTACTAAACCTGTCACTCATCACTAGCAAATTCCCGGATGCATGGAAGCTGACTACTGTCACTCCAATTCCCAAAGGAGGTGTTGCATCCCAGGTAGCAAACTATAGGCCTATCTCCATTCTCCCAGTGATCTCCAAACTATGTGAGAAAGCAGTGCATATGCAGCTACTTGAATATCTTCTGGAAAACAATATCCTGAACCCTAATCAGCATGGCTTTCGTCCTAAGCACTCCACCATGACTAGTCTCTGTGACCTGACTGATCACATGTACTTAGCAATAGAAAAAGGGGCTGTAACTATGGTAACCTACCTCGATTTTGCCAAGGCGTTCGACACCATAAATCACTCCCTGCTTTGCAAAAAACTACAGAAAATTGGACTTGGTGAAGCCACTGTACAATGGTTTGAGTCCTATTTGACAAATAGGAAGCAAACAACCAAAGCCAATGGAGTGATCTCCCCACCAGCTACTATCGTCTGTGGAGTCCCACAGGGATCCATACTGGGGCCGCTCTTATTCCTGGTTTATATAAATGACCTCAACTCATCCCTTACAATGCTCAAAAGTCAGTTGTATGCAGACGACACTGCCCTATACTGTATATATCCTGTTCTGACCCCTGATATTCTAGCCCTCATCAATCATGACCTGGCAAATGTTGCCAACTGGTGCAAGAAAAACAAACTATCCTTAAATATAAAGAAAACCAAATTTGCTTTGTATGGCACCAAGCAAAGGGTTGCCCGCCAAGGGCACCTGCTATTACAAATCGATGGACAAAGCATTCTGCAGACTCATCAGTACAGGTACCTAGGCATGGAACTAGACTCCGACCTCAACTTTAAAGGTCACCTCAGATCGGTTCATAAAAGTCTGTCTTATAAGTCTTATTTAATGACAAGACTTAGAATGAGGTTAACCCTTGAAGCAGCCTTAGACACACTCAAGACCATGGTCTTACCCATTGTAGATTATGGCCAATTAATTTATGGGGTAGGCAACAAACAGGGTCTGGACAAAATCCAGAGTTCCATTGACAGAATGACAAAAGTTTGTTATTTCCAGGACAGGGATATTGACATAACCATACTCAGGGAATGGGCAAATATCACATCTCTTGACAAAAGAAGGGATAGGGCGCTTAGTATAGGGTCTTATAAATATATGCAGGATAAGTCAAACCATGATACAAGGGAAATTCACACCAGAAGGCATGATTCAACCCTTGCCAAGGTAGCCTGGTATAAAAGTATAACAGCTCAGCAAAGTGTCACATATAGACTACAACACAAATGGAACTCACACACTGTCTCCCAAAGAAACTCATCCTCTCTAGATGTGTTCATAAAGTCTCTTAACTGATATGATGATATTAGTCTGTAACAAGTATGATAGCTATAGCTCCTGGCCGAGCACCCTGGACCCCGCTGGTTATTTCCCTTTCCTACCTCAAGCTCCTAGTCACTTATAAAAGCATTTTCTACTTTACTAAAGCTAGTTAGTATGATAGACATGACGTAACACCTATTAACATTGCTAACTCACATTAATACAGTATACATGTAATGAAGCATCTGTGATGCACTTGAATATTATAAACTGTGATATCGAGAAATGAATATCTCCGCTCTGCTGTAACAGTCATAATTACAGGAACATGTTCCTGATTGTTGCAGTTAAAATAAAAAAATTTGAATTGAATTGAATTGAATTGAATTGAATACTTGATTTACCTCATCATCATATTATATTTGATTTCTGTCAATTTACAAAATATTGGTGCTTCTAAGGTACTTCTTGAAGTAAAAGAAATTGACATGGGAAGGAATTCCAAAGCTATTCCCAAAAAGGGATCTTGTCTTGGTATGATTTGTATGATTTGAAATATCAATACTGAAACACACCTGGTCCTGTTGTTCCAGGAGAGCCCTGAGTTGGTCCAGAAGTAGCTGAAATAGTAAATGAAAAATGCTGGAGAAATTTGATAGGACGTGATTGCATGCCACATGATTGTGCTCGCCAATCAAAATTCAAAGCTACATAACAGTTTCTTAATTCAATTTCTTAATTCTTACAGTAGAAAAATGTAAAAGATCTATGATATAAAAACCAAATCGTACCTGGTTCTGTTGTTCCGGGAGAAGTTATTGCCTCCGTTGGACCAGAAGTGGCTGTAAGGATATTTGAAGAAACAGATTCATTGTGAAACTATCTTCATCATCAAAAATAATACTTGATTTACCTCATCATCATATCATATTGATTTCTCTCAATACACAAAATATTGGCGATTGGAAGGTACCTCTTGAAGTAAAAGAAATGGACATGGGAAGGAACTCCAAACGCTATTTCCAAAAAGAGATCTTGTCTTTGAAATATCAATACTGAAACACACCTGGTCCTGTTGTTCCAGGAGAGCCCTGAGTTGGTCCAGAAGTAGCTGAAAAGTGTTGGAGAAATTTGAGAGGAGGTAATTGCATGCCACATGATTATGCTCGCCAATCAAAATTCAAAGCTACATAAGAGTTTCTTTGCCAAATCAAAAATTCATACAGTAGAGAAATGTAAAGGATCTAGAATATAAAGATCAAATGGTACCTGGTTCTGTTGTTCCGGGGGAAGTTATTGCCTCTGTTGGACCAGAAGTGGCTGCAAGGATATTTGAAGAAACAGATTCTTTATGAAACTATCTTTAGCATCAAAAACAATACTTGATTTACCTCATCATCATATTATATTTGATTTCTCTCGATACACAAAATATTGGTGCTTCTAAGGTACTTCTTGAAGAAATTGACATGAGAAGTAACTCCAAAGCTATTTCCAAAAAGAGATCTTGTCTTTGAAATATCAATAATGAAACACACCTGGTCCTGTTGTTCCAGGAGAGCCCTGAGTTGGTCCAGAAGTAGCTGAAATAGTAGATGAAAGGTGTTGGAGAAATTTGATAGGACGTGATTGCATACCACATGCATATGATTATGCTTGTCAATCAAAATTCAAAGCTATACAACAATTTCTTTGCCAAATTAGAAATTCATACAGTAGAGAAAAATGTAAACGATCTACGATTATGAAGATCAAATTGTACCTGGTTCTGTTGTTCCGGGGGAAGTTATTGCCTCCGTTGGACCAGAAGTGGCTGTAAGGAAATTTGAAGAAACAGATTCTTTATGAAACTATCATTATTATCAAAACCAATATTCGATCTAGCTCATCACCAAATGCCATGAAGTAAAAGCCTGACATATGATTTATACTTTTTAGAATAACAACTATACCTTTCAAATAAAAAGCGCCAATTTCCCTGCCTATCAGGAATGCAAGGTAACTACCAAATGATCGAAGAAAGTTGAGATGGGATCGTCAAAGACATTGTAACCTTTAAATTCTCGATATAAGTTTGAAACCCGTTGTTTGATGCACCTTCATTTGATTCTGGTGTTAATATTTTTATTGGCTTTGTCATGATCATATATTCTTACAAGGTATTTCAGTAGTGGCCTCTGCTGTCACCCCTAAGTTGTTTGAGTCTGCTGATGTAGTTATTGCGTCAGTTGGACCAGAAGTCGCTGTAATTTGAGATGGCAGTGTCAAAGATAATCTTGATATTGTAACCTATAGATTATCAGCAGGAATCTTGTTTTCATTTGTTGATGCACTTTTATCATACTAAATGCAATGCTTTTCGATACACAAAATCACAGCACTTCTAATGTAATCAATGTGAGGAGCCTCAAATATAATTTGCATAGGAATAAAACTCCAAAGAGAATGAAGATAAAAGTTGCGCTCAGAGACATGTTATGGGAGGTAAATGCCAGACACATGAATATTTTTTTCAGGATTAGATTAGGAATCTGAAATGTAACTGAAAATTGCAATTTCCGTGCCAATCATGAATACAAGGTACATTCTAAATCATCAAGGAATACAGTAAAGAAATCTAATCAATCCATGATACAAATATCCAACATACCTGGTTCGGTTGTTCCGGGAGAAGTTATTCCCTCAGTTGGAGCGGAAGTGGCTGAGATTTGAGATGACAGTATCAAAGATAGGATATTGTAACCGAATAATTGTTTATGAGAACCTTTAACTTTCAATACCAATTATTAAATGCACCCCCATCAAACTGTCTTGAATGTTTCTAAATACACAACATTATGACACTTATATATATATTAAAGACCATCAGGTACCTGAAATATATGGCTTTGTCTCACGACCTTGGGCCAATGTTTTTGTCTCTGACCGGGTGCCAGCTCTGACCGGGTGCCAGCTCTGACCGGGTGCCAGCTCTGACTGGCCTGAATAAAATCGGGTTATTTAGGGCAGATGGAGATAGAATTTGGCTGAAAAGGTTAATGGATGTTGTAACTCTCTAAACTAGTCATTAGTTGTCCATTTTTATCATCATCTGCCCTAAATAACCTGTTTTTATTCAGGCCGGTCAGAGCTGGCACCCAGTCAGAGCTGGCACCCGGTCAGAGCTGGCACCCAGTCAGAGACAAAAACATTGGCCCAAGGTCGTGAGACACAGCCATATGATTCTGATAGAGAAATTCGAAAGCTATCCATGAACTGTTTCGGTTTGAAATTTAGTTAATGAAACACACCTGGTGCTGTTGTAATAGGAGAGGCCTCAGTTGGTCCAGATGTAGCTGAAAATGAAGACGAAAGATGTACTGAGAGAAACAAAATAGGAGATATATTCATCGTCATACGTTTCAAGTAAAATCTAAAGCAGCTGTTTCTCAATCATTTTCTCAATCGCAAAATTACGATAATTGCCAAATGATACATGGGAGAAATCCAATAGATCTATGGTACAAAAATAAAAAGTACCTGGTGCTGTTGTTCCAGAAGTGATTGCCTCAGTTGGACCAGAAGTGGCTGTAATATAAGATTGTCAGGTACGGGATTTTAGTATTGTAACCTATAAATTATTTATGAAAACCAATGTTTAAATGCACCCTAATTGAATTTTCCTAAATGTCTCTAAACACACAAATTATGAAGCTTCAAAGACAAGTACACATTTACAAATTTACAGAAAATGTAATTCCAAAGCCATTCCCATAAACCATTCTGATGTTTGAAATTTAATTAATGGAACACACCTGGTGCTGTCGTTCCAGGAGAGGCCTCAGTTGGACCAGATGTAGCTGAAAATGTATGAGAAAGATAAAAATATATAAGGGGAGAAATACAGTTTGATTAAAATCTAAGTGCTGGATCCTCATGCTGAGGGGATGCAGGTTATACAGATGATGCAGGTTAAACACAGGAATTTATGATAGCAGTTACTCTGCTAAGCATGAAATTCAATATTACTGAAATTGGATTATGATGGAGAAACTTGTTAAATCTATGACATGAACATTGAATAATACCTGGTGCTGTTGTTCCAGGAGAGGTTATTGCCTCAGTTGGACCAGAAGTAACTGTAATTTGAAATGGCAATACCAAAGATGTTTAACATGTACATTTTCAATGAAAATATATTCACCACATCATGCTTTTCTTAATACCTATTGATACACTTAATTATTACACTTTTAAGATAAAGACCATGAAGCCCCTAAAATGAATTGACGTTGAAAGGATCACCAAAGCTTTTTCTAGGACTCAGTTGGTAGCTGCGAATCTAGATTAGATGTGTGCCAATCATGAAATACGAGGTTACTAAAAATTGATCAAGTAATACATCAAAGAACATACCTGGTGCTGTTGTTCCTGGAGAGGTTATTGCATCAGTTGGACCAGAAGTAGCTGTAATTGAGATGGCAGTGTCAGAGATAAGATAATTATTGTGACATACAGATTCTTGATAGAAACATCTAATTGATAATACCAATGATTAATGGACATTCATCAAATCATTTTCAATTACAAGTTATGGTTCCTCTAAGGTTAAGATCATTTCTGTAAGGTTAATATATCCTATGTTACAAATATTGTTTATAAGGGAGTGCTCATTTTTTAACAACAGGGGTTGAAATGTTTTACCCCCCCCCCCCGGCAGGACGAAGATCACGCACGGTTGTGCCCCTTTGTAGCATAGACCCTCCCAAGAGGTGTCTAAATTCCCCCCCCCCCCGGTCAAGGGGTGCAACATTTCCCCCCCCCCAAATCCACCGACCCCCTGCTGTTAAGAAATGAGCACTCCCTAAAGCACATCTGGTGCTGTTGTTCCAAGAGATGCCTCTGATGGTCCAGAAGTAGCTGATATTACAGATGAAAGATATGAGAGAAATAACGGTGCCTAACACATAATCATTATTTTTGAATTAGAACTATACTCTTCAAATAATATTCAAACCAGCAATTTCAGTGCCAATAATGACTTCAAGAGATAAATGTCTGAGAAATACTTTTATAACCTTAATTTGCAGTTCCTTTGCGATCACGGAATACAGTAGAGAAATCTAATAAATCTTTGGGATGAAGAATCATACCTGTTTCTGTTGTTCCAGGAGAAGTTACTGCCTCAGTCGGTCCAGAAGTAGCTGAAGTTTTTCAGGAAAGACATGCTTAAAGATTTGTCATATGGGGTAATTGCTTGCCATTTGATTATACTTGTCAATTACTATTCAACGCAACAGTTTCTCTTCCAAGTATTCAAGGTTACTAAAATTTATCACGGTGCACAGTAATGAATGAATGGCATGAAGAGTAAGACTTACCTGGTTCTGTTGTCCCAGGAGAAGTTATTGCCTCAGTTGAACCAGAAGTGGCTGTAATTGGATAAGGCAGCGTCAAAAATAGGATATGTAAAGGTAGAGATTCTCTATGAAAACATTTTATTATCAAAACCAAAGGTTGATACAAAACTTAAGAATTATCCTTGATACCTCTCAATTATGGTACTCCTCATCACGGATCATCACGATGATACAAAATTAAGACAGCAAAACCCTCTCAAAATGGAAATTTCGTTTTTGCAATATCATCATGAAACACACCTGGTGCTGTTGTTCCAGGAGAGGCTGCAGTTGGTCCAGACGTAGCTGAAATTGTAGATCAATAATTTTGGTCATAGATGTGTCATAATCTCAAAAATGCCTAGCACATGATTGAGAGTTGATGAAGGCATATAGTTGATGAAAGTAATACAACTATGATCTAAAATTCAGTCATACCTGGTGCTGTTGTTCCAGGAGAAGTTATTCCCTCAGTTGGACCAGAGGTGGCTGCAATTTAAAGTGGCTGCAGTTTATAACTTACAGAATCTTCAGACAATAAATAATATATAGCAGAGGCATAGGAAGCAAATCTCCCTTCGGGGGCCCAGGGTAGCCCACTCCAACCAACTTAAAGTATCGGCTTTTGTACATGATCTATCATATACACACATATATTGGATCGTATAGAAAATGTTGTAAAAGTATTTGAGCCCCCTTTAGTTCTGATTTGGGGACCCAGGCCCCTCTGCCCCCACTTTTTTCCTATGCAGGAGACCTAAGGATTTTGTGTGTATTATATTACAGGTCTTGACAATTTATGGGGGGGGGGGGCAAAGATATTCAGCCCCCCCACCCCTTCCTCAGTGATTGAGGGGGGGGGGGAGGGTGGCCTCTCCCTGCCCCCCCTTTTTCCTGCGCCACTGTATAACTTTCAAAACTGATGGTTTATGAACCTTAATCAAATTATCCTTAATCCCTCTCAACACCTTAATTCCAAATCCATTCCCATGAAGGGTTGGGGTGTTTAAAATATCCTTAATGAAATGCACCTGATCCTGTTGTTCCAGGAGACGCCTCAGTTGCCGAAGTAGCGGAAAAGTAAGATGAAATACATGCTCAGAAAAATTCCATGGGAAATTCCTAACAAATGATTACACCTTTTCAAAATAGGATTATACATTTTCAATCAAATTTAGAGCAGCAGTTTCTCTTCTTATGGAATGATAAAACCTGTCATTTATCTGGAGAAGATTCAATGCATCTCAAAACACACTGTAATGCTCTTTACTGTCTCTCATGGTCTATTCAGGTCTTTGTCGTGGTCATATAGTCATTCTTACCAGGTATTTCAGTAGTGGACTGTTGGTTGCTTAAGGTGGTGTCTGCTGTCACCCCTAAGTTGTTTAAGTCTGCTGATGTAGTTATTGGCTCAGTTGGACTAGAGGTGCCTGTAATTTGAGACGGGAGTGACAAAGATAGGATATTGTAACCTACATATTCTTTATGAATATATTATTACCTCAAATGTTTTTACACCGTTGCTGCACTTTCATTATATTATACTTACTGCCTCTCAATACACAAAACAGAGCACTGCAAATGTAGAGAATGTAAGGAACCTTGAATTTGACTTGCATAGGGATAAACTCTAAAGTGATTTCCATGATGAGTTCAGATATAAATATCATTTATGAAACACACCTGGTGCTGTTGTCTCTGTTGGTCCAGAAGTAGCTAAAAATGTAGATCAAAGATGGGATCACGAAAATATCATAGAGGCTATCTTACTCAGAGTAAAACTATCCCAAACGGATTATGCTTCATGGAAATGAAGTAGTGGTTTCTTAGACAACATGAAATTCAAGGTTCAACTAAAGATTAATGGGGGAATACTGTCCCGAAATTTAATGAATGTAATCATGATATTAAAATGTTAGCTACCTGGTTCTGTTGTTTCGGGAGAAGTTATTGCCTCGGTTGGGCCAGAGGTCGCTGGAATATAACATGGCAGTGTCAAAGACATGATATTGTAGCCTACACATTTTGGATAAAAAATTCTATTTACTAAACTAATTGCTGATGCGCTGTAATATAGTTAATGAAACACACCTGGTGCTGTTGTTCCAGGAGAGGCCTCAGTTGGTCCAGACGTAGCTGAAATTGTAGATCAAGTATTTTGGTCATAGATGTGTCATAATATCAATAATGCCTGGCACATGATTGAGAGTTGATGAAGGCATACAGGTGATGAAAGTAATACATCTATGACATAAAATTGAGTCATACCTGGTGCTGTTGTTCCAGGAGAAGTTATTCCCTCAGTTGGACCAGAGGTGGCTGCAATTTGAAATTGGAGAGTCAGAGACTTTATAACTTACAGAATCTTCAGACAATATATAATATATAGCAGAGGCATAGGAAGCAAATCTTCATTCGGGGGCCCAGGGTAGCCCACTCCAACCAACTTTAAGTATCAGCTTTTGTACACGATCTATCATATACACACATATATTGGATCGTATTGAAAATATTGTAAAATTATTTGAGCCCCCTTTAGTTCTGATTTGGGGACCTAAGGATTTAGTGTGTATTATATTACAGGTCTTGACAATTTATGGGGGGGGGGGGCAAAGATATTCAGCCCCCCCCTCCTCAGTGATTGAGGGGGGGGGAGGGCGGCCTCTCCCTGCCCCCCCTTTTTCCTGCGCCACTGTATAACTTTCAAAACTGATGGTCGATGAACCTTAATCAAATTATCCTTAATCCTTCTCAACACCAGAATTCCAAATCCATTCCCATGAAGGGTTGGGGTGTTTAAAATATCGTTAATGAAATGCACCTGATCCTGTTGTTCAAGGAGACGCCTCAGTTGCCGAAGTAGCGCAAAATACATGATCAGAAAAATTCCATGGGAAATTCCTAACAAATGATTACACCTTTTCAAAATAGGATTATACCTTTAGATTTAGAGCACCAGTTACTCTTCTTATGGAATGATAGAACCTGTCATTTAATTTGGAGGAGATTCAATGCATCTCAAGACACACTGTAATGCTCTTTACTGTCTCTCATGGTCTAGTCAGGTCTTTGCCGTGGTCATTATAGTCATTCTTACCAGGTATTTCAGTAGTGGACTGTTGGTTGCTTAAGGTGGTGTCTGCTGTCACCCCTAAGTTGTTTAAGTCTGCTGATGAAGTCATTGGCTCAGTTGGACTAGAGGTACCTGTAATTTGAGACGGGAGTGACAAAGATAGGATATTGTAACCTACATATTCTTTATGAATATATTATTACCTCAAATATTTCTACACCCTTGCTGCACTTTCATTATATTATACTTACTGCCTCTCAATACACAAAACAGAGCACTGCAAATGTAGAGAATGTAAGGAACCTTGAATTTGACTTGCATAGGGATAAACTCTAAAGCAATTTCCATGAAGAGTTTAGATATAAATATCATTTATGAATCACACCTGGTGCTGTTGTCTCTGTTGGTCCAGAAGTAGCTAAAAATGTAGATCAAAGATGGGATCACGAAAATATCATAGAGGCTATCTTCCTCAGAGTAAAACTATCCCAAACGGATTATGCTTCATGGAAATGAAGTAGTGGTTTCTTAGACCACATGAAATTCAAGGTTCAACTAAAAATTAAAGAGGGAATACAGTCCCGAAATTAAATGAATGTAATCATGATATTAAAATGTTAGCTACCTGGTTCTGTTGTTTCGGGAGAAGTTATTGCCTCGGTTGGGCCAGAGGTCGCTGGAATATAACATGGCAGTGTCAAAGATATGATATTGTAGCCTACACATTTTTGATAAAAAATTCTATTTGCAAAACTAATTGCTGATGCGCTGTAATATAGTTAATGAAACACACCTGGTGCTGTTGTTCCAGGAGAGGCCTCAGTTGGTCCAGACGTAGCTGAAATTGTAGATCAAGTATTTTGGTCATAGATGTGTCATAATATCAATAATGCCTGGCACATGATTGAGAGTTGATGAAGGCATACAGGTGATGAAAGTAATACATCTATGACATAAAATTGAGTCATACCTGGTGCTGTTGTTCCAGGAGAAGTTATTCCCTCAGTTGGACCAGAGGTGGCTGCAATTTGAAATGGAAGAGTCAGAGATTTTTTAACTTACAGAATCTTCATGACAATATTTAATATATAGCAGAGGTGTAGGAAGCAAATCTTCCTTTGGGGGCACAGGGTAGCCCACTCCAACCAACTTTAAGTATCGGCTTTTGTACATGATGTATCATATACACATGTATATTGGATCGTATAGAAAATGTTGTAAAAGTATTTAAGCCCCTTTAGTTCTGATTTGGGGACCCAGGCCCCTCTGCCCCCACTTTTTTCGGAGACGTAAGGATAGGAAATTGTGTGTATTAGATTACAGGTCTTGACAATTTTGGGGGGGGGGGAGCAAACATATTCAGCCCCCCCCCTCCTCAGCGATTGAGGGGGGGGGGCGGGCTCCTCCTGCCCCCCCTTTTTGCTACGCCACTGTATAACTTTCAAAACTGATGGTTGATGAACCTCAATTAAATTATCCTTAATCCCTCTCAACACCAAAATTCCAAATCCATTCCCATGAAGGGTTGAGGTGTTTAAAAATTAAAATGCACCTGGTCCTGTTGTTCCAGGAGACGCCTCAGTTGCAGAAGTTGCTGAAAAGTAAGATGAAAGATATGCTCAGAAAAATCTCATGGGAAATTCCTAACAAATGATTACACCTTTTCAAAATAGGATTATACATTTTCAATCAAATTTAGAGCAGCAGTTTCTCTTCTTATGGAATGATAAAACCTGTCATTTATCTGGAGGAGATTCAATGCATCTCAAGATACACTGTAATGCTCTGTACTGTCTCTCATGGTCTATTTAGGTCTTTGTCGTGGTCATATAGTCATTCTTACCAGGTATTTCAGTAGTGGACTGTTGGTTGCTTAAGGTGGTGTCTGCTGTCACCCCTAAGTTGTTTAAGTCTGCTGATGAAGTTATTGGCTCAGTTGGACTAGAGGTGCCTGTAATTTGAGATGGGAGTGACAAAGATAGGATATTGTAACCTACATATTCTTTATGAATATATTATTACCTCAAATGATTTTACACCGTTGCTGCACTTTCATTATATTATACTTACTGCCTCTCAATACACAAAACAGAGCACTGCAAATGTAGAGAATGTAAGGAACCTTGAATTTGACTTGCATAGGGATAAACTCTAAAGCGATTTCCATGAAGAGTTCAGATATAAATATCATTTATGAAACACACCTGGTGCTGTTGTCTCTGTTGGTCCAGAAGTAGCTGAAAATGTAGATCAAAGATGTGATCACGAAAATATCATAGAGGCTATCTTCCTCAGAGCATAACTATCCCAAACGGATTATGCTTCGTGGACATGAAGTAGTGGTTTCTTAGACAACATGGAATTCAAGGTTCAACTAAAAATTAATGGGAGAATACAGTCCAGAAATTAAATGAATGTAATCATGATATTAAAATGTTAGCTACCTGGTTCTGTTGTTTCGGGAGAAGTTATTGCCTCAGTTGAGCCAGAGGTCGCTGAAATATAACATGGCAGATATTGTAGCCTACACATTTTGGATAAAAAATTCTATTTATAAAACTAATTACTGATGCACTATAATATAGTTTATGAAACACAGCTGGTGCCGTTGTTCCAGGAGAGTCCTCAGTTGGAACAGAGGTAGCTGGAAATATAGATGCAAGATGTTGAGAGATAGGCCTGGGAAGGGAATGTCTGACATTATAGCTTTCAATCTAATATTTATAGCAGCAGTATCTCCACCAATATTGAAGGCTTGTATTGTATGTTTATACTGAAAGTACGAACGTCAATGATTAGTAGACAGGATCGGTGAAACTGACTTTGGGGCATCTGTATCTGGTATCAATTTTTAAGTATCAGGCTGCAGGCCCTTATAGGGCCGATGCCTATGCTTACTCACTGAATTGAAGTAGATGATGGCCATAACACTTCTACTCTTCTTACTACACAGAAAGAAAAGAGTCCCCCCTCTAGACATGTATATTCCCTTTATTTATACAATTTGGGCTTGCTGCTCGATTCAAATATGTTAGTTATTGAAGAAGTAAGGTGATTAAACCATAATCTGCTCAGAATAACCAAAATATAACCCTGTTTTTTGAGGATTTAGTCACCCAACTGTGCTCTACTATAATAGCCAAAGCATGGTTAACTGCTACCCCCGCTGCTACCTAAGTGTACAAGCAGAGGGGAGGTAGGTTTCCACCACGGTTCCAACGTGCAGCAGGGGTCAGCAGGTATGAGTGCCAATCTACTTCTGTTACGTAATGGCTTGTGGCCGGAGTGGGTTGGGGAGTGGGAACGCAGTGGTAGTGGCCAGGGGTGTGGCCAGGAAGTGGGGGGGGGCAATTAAAACATCAAAAATGGCTAATTATATATATTCATACACCAGTGCTAAGGCCGGAAGTAAGCTGATACAAGACTTTCAAATAACCCTGATACAGCCGAAATTTACCGGAAGTAGACTGATACGCTACTGCTGCTTTAATCCTATGGGATTCCTTATTTAACCAAAAGCATTTAATAATAATGATATATATCCGGTTGGATGTCTGTATTGACAATATTGATTACGCCAAGGTACCTCTAGGTGAGGGCATAATTATTTTGTAATAAGATACCGGTTCTGACCAATCGTTTCCTGACAGGCTTATGTCAAAATACTACGATTTTAGTCTTCTTGCTCTTGAGAGAAAGTTTATTGACTGTGCACCATTTTGTTTATACTTTATGAAAGCTTACTGAAATTGATCAAGGCATTCAGTCGAGAGACTTAATAAATCTTGTATATGAAGCTTAGATCATACCTGGTGCTGTTGTTCCTGGAGAAGTTAATGCCTCAGTAGAACCAGAAGTGGCTGTAATTCATAATGGCAGTGTCAAAGATAGGAACATAGCCTACATATTCCTCATGAAAGTATCTTACTTGTCAAAGAAATTGTTGATGAAATTATGTATTACTATCCTTCATGCTTCTCAATATACATGATCACTGTACTAAAGTGAAGAATGTGAGGAACCTCTGTAATCGAGTTCACACAGAAATGAACCAAAGATATAGATATATATATCTGGTGTTTCAGATATTGTTAGTGAAACACACCCGATGCTGTTGGTAATAAGATTAAATAAGTTCTTAGAGAAATCTCAAAAGAGCCAAATGACTAACACATAATTGAAAAAAGATGAAAGACTACATTAGAGAAACGTACCTGAAGGTGAAGTTCCAGGTGAAGTTATTGCCTCAGTTGGGCCAGAGGTGGCTGAAATTTGAGATGTAAATGTAAACAATAGGACATTGTAACCCACAAACTTCCATGAGTATTTCTAAACCCAATGGTCTAATCGCCTTCATCAAATTATTCTTAATTCCTATCAACCCAAAGTAATCATAACACTTCTCAAGTAAAGTGCATGAGACACCTGCAATATTATTGACATTGAAAGGAACTCCTAAGCAATGAAGGGTTTTAGCGTATAAAATATTGTTAACAAAACTAGCCTGGTGCTGTTGTTCCAGGAGATGTCTCAGTTGGTCCAGAAGTAGCTGAAAATGTTGACGAAAGATGTGCTCAGTGAAATATCATGGGAAGTCAAATTTAATACTTGACATATAGTTGTAGCTTCTAGAAACTTAGAAGATTATACTTTAGATATAAAATTCAAAACATCAGTTTCTCCACCAAATCATGAAATTCAAAGTAACTGGATTTTGATCAAGGAATGCAGTAGACAAATATGGTTTATAAATAAAATCTACCTGGCGCTGTTGTTCCTGGAGATGTTATTGCCTCAGTCTGACCGGAAGTGGCTATAATTTGAGATGGCAGTGTCAAAGACAGTAAATTCTATCATACAGATTCCTATATCTATTCTTAATGACTTGTAATACAAAAAAATCACAACTCAATGCTAATAAAGTAAAAGTCGTGAGGCATGTGTAAGAGAATGTCATGTTACGTAATGGATCACTATCAAGTAGTCATTGTCATTGAACTTGTTCTAATCTCAATAATGGATCAAGTTCCTCGGGTCTAGCACCATAGTGTTTCATTCAAATACTTCAAGCATGTAACATATTGAGAAAATAGAGTAAATATCTACAGAATCAAACTAACCCAGTGGTGTTGTCCCAGCAGAACTAGTTCCTTCAGTTTGACCAGAAGTCACTGAAATAACAACACCGCATATTTAATGACATCACACACAAAATTATGAAGAAAATAATGTAATCTAAGGGTTTGTATATTTCACCAAGTTACTATACTGGTGTGATGAAGAAATGTGACCAACAACAACACTAAACATTTGAAATAATCAACGACCCATCCTGGTCGATATTAATTTCTAGATAGCATGAGATTAATATATTCCGGTAAATGCCACACAAAATATAACTCTAGAGGGTGTAAATATTTGGAGAAGATGCATGGCATTTCAAGACACACTCTTGTACTCTTTACTGTCTACTGCTGTTCTAGTCAGGTCTCTGTCATGGTCACATATTCTTACCAATTAAGGTGGACTGTTGGGGGCTTAGAGTTGTGTCTGCTGTCACACCTAAGTTGTTTAAGTCTGCTGATGTAGTTGATGAAACAATCTCAGAAGCTGTAGGTCCTGTTTTCTCACTTGTTGCACCTGCAGTAGAACCTGGAGAGGTTTCCTCTGCTTGTGCTATTGTAATGGTAGTCTCAGATTTGCTTGTGACCATTGTGGCACTAATTTCAGGTGCTTGGGTTATGGTTGATCCGGCACTGACTGCTGGTGATGTAACTATCTGAACAGTACTCGTGTCTGGATTGATACTTGCCCCATTAGTTGTTGGCAGCGATGTAGTTTGTGAACTCTCAATACGTGCAGATGTACTTGGTCCTTGTGTCTCAATGCCTGTGGAAGTTGTTGCTTCAGGCATGCTGGTTGAAGTACTACTTTCAGGGACACTTGTTGCAGTTCCTGTTGGGCTAGATTCTGATATTCCAGTAGCACGTGGCTCTGTTGGGCCAGTTGTAGCACTGGGTTGACTCACAGTTGCTGTGCTGCCCGGCTGCCCAGTAGATGTTGGTGATTGTGTGTCTGCTGGTCCTGATGTCTGAATGGCCGTGCTCCCTGTAATTGGCTGGTTTGCAGTTGTTGGTGCCTGTGTACCTGTAGCTTCTGTTACACCCACTATTCCACTTGTCTTACCAGAACTAGTCATTGCTGGTGCAGTGCCTGTGGCCAGAGTACTGGTGTCAGGAATGTTTGGTCTACTTGTGATTAGTGTCACTGTACTGTCAACAGACGGTGTACTTGTTTGAGAGCTGATTGTAGTAGAGCTCTCTGCATTTGTACCTGTCATTGATGATGTCACAGTTTCAGTAGTTATTATTTCAGTAGGTGATACAGTTGTTGATTCAGTTTGCTTAGTCACAGTAGCAGTAGATTCTACTCGTTCAAGAGTAGATGTCAGAACACTGTCATCTGTTGTTGTTTGAATGGCTGTCAAGAGAATACATCTATTCATTACAAGAACTGCCAAGAATTTGATTTCTTTATCACCCTAATGGACTGAACAGAGCAGTATACATATTATTTTGATAACAGGTTCTGATAGAAAATCAGCCAAGATGACTATGTTCACTTAGATTGTTGCAAGATATAATGAGCACGCTACTTAAGAAAGCACTACCATATGCCTTGTGTGTACACATGTTGGGGAATCCTTTCGTCATTAAACGATAACTTGACCAATATATATACAATGCCAACATATATCAGGTACTCCCTCCCAAACACAGAATATAAATCTCTTCTGATGAACATTTCACGCATGGTTGCAGCACCACAGTAAAGAGGTTCACATGGGGAGCACATAATGCCAAGCTGGCCCTTCTGTTAATTACTGGTACTTCCTGTTAAATTGTCCGTCAGTGTTCAAATGTCTCTGTCTCTGTTGAGCAAGATAAACCTTAGCACAAAAATACATAAGGTGGCGTCAAACTAACGTCATGCTTCACCAGTAATAGAGTATGTGCGAAACTCAATTCATTTGATCTCCAGTGTTTACCTGATGCTGTTGTTGCAGTTCCAGAAGAAGGGCCTTCAGTTGTAGTCCCTGAGAGAGTCAACAGAGAACACTATCAGCAGAGAACTCAGACGTACTATCCTTAAAAGTACTTAAAACAGTCTAACTAATTAGTGAACGACCGACAATTTTTCTTAGTGAATTTTAGGGATATTAGCCTGATGCTTGTGGAACACAAAGAAAAGGAAAAAAAGGCTATCTCACTGTTTGTATTTACCTCTTGGAAGGTATTCTAATCTGGGTGCATTACATATAGGTCCTCATGAGAAAATCAAATTAAAAAAAACAAATTCTCACATAGAAAAATTCCCCCAACATTGTCTCAATGCAAATGCAGACATGCATTTATATGATCATTAGAAACATGTTAAAAACAAGAAAAAAGGAGGTCACGGGCAAAATGAAATTATCCTGAATTAATCAAAATAATTTCTTACATATTCACTGTATGAGCCTATGGGCATGGCACATAGGAAATATAGTGATTAGGATGAGTAGAATGCCAAGGTGTGATATCTGAATGGCAGATAAAAGAAGATCATGATATGTAAGTAGGGAGAATCTGTAGATATTAAGGTTTGAGGTAGTTCTGTGTTGTTTGCCACCAGGTGCCGTATGCGCATATTGTGTTGAGTACATTTAACAGCAAATCTAAAAATTTATTGTATAGACGTTAATATGTCCATGTCATCATTTTGTGAGAAAGGAAATGAGGGCTTAGCTAAAAGTTGTAATAAGCTATGTATTAGGGTCAGCCCTGTATCAGAAATCAAAGTTGCAGAAGAGGAAGTAAAAACTTGATAATTCTTAGGCCATTTATTATCTTCCAGCAAGGTTGATCATCAAGTTGATATACATGAAAATGCACAGCAAGTGGGGTCAGGGACATTTTGGAGATTTCTAAATATATATACACTATGCACTTACAGGTCGTCTTATCTGAGAGAGTCTGGTAAATGCCACACATAATATAACTCTTGAGGGTGTAAATATTTGGAGAAGATGCATGGCATTCCAGACACAATCTTTTACTCTTTACTGTCTACTGCTGTTCTAGTCAGGTCTCTGTCATGGTCACATATTCTTACCAATTAATTCAGAGGTGGACTGTTGGGGGCTTAGAGTTGTGTCTGCTGTCACACCTAAGTTGTTTAAGTCTGCTGATGTAGTTGATGAAACAATCTCAGAAGCTGTAGGTCCTGTTTTCTCACTTGTTGCACCTGCAGTAGAACCTGGAGAGGTTTCCTCTGCTTGTGCTATTGTAATGGTAGTCTCAGATTTGCTTGTGGCCGTTGTGACACTAATTTCAGGTGCTTGGGTTATGGTTGATCCGGCACTGACTGCTGGTGATGTAACTATCTGAACAGTACTCGTGTCTGGATTGATACTTGCAGCATCAGTTGTTGGCAGCAATGTAGATTTTGAACTCTCAATACGTGCAGATGTACTTGGTCCTTTTGTCTCAGTGCCTGGAGAAGTTGTTGCTTCAGGCATGCTGCTTGAAGTACTACTTTCAGGGACACTTGTTGCAGTTCCTGTTGGGCTAGATTCTGATATTCCAGTAGCACGTGGCTCTGTTGTGCCAGTTGTAGCACTAGGTTGACTCACAGTTGCCGTGCTGCCTGGCTGCCCTGTAGATGTTGGTGGTTGTGTTTCTGCTGGTCCTGATGTCTGAATGGCCGTGCTCCCAGTAAATGGTTGTTCTGTAGTTGTTGGTGCCTGTGTGCCTGTACCTTCTGTTATACCCACTATTTCACTTGTCATGGTGGGTTGGGCATGAGTTGCCTGGCTAACAGATACAGAGGGAGTACTGGATGTCTCCTTTTCGGTTGTAACAGAACTAGTCATTGCTGCTGGAGTGCCTGTGGCAAGAGTACTAGTGTCAGGAATATTTGTCGTACTGGTGGTCAATGTCACTATACTGTCAGGAGATGATGTTAGAGAGCTGACTGTAGTAGAGCTCTCTGCACTTTTATCTGGCATTGCTGCTGTCACAGTTTCAGTTGTCATTACTTCAGTAGGTAAGACAGCAGTCGATGCAGTTTGCCCAGTAGCAGTAGATTGTACTTGTACAAGAGTGGATGTCAGAACACTGTCATCTGTCGTTGTCTGAATGGCTGTTAAGAGAATACATCTATTCAGTGGAAAACCTGCCAACAATTCGATTTTTAAAAATCATCCTACAGGACTGAACAGAGCAGTTTACATATTATTCAAAAGAAGATTCTAATAGAAAACTTCTAAGATGGGCTTTGTTCACCTACATTGTTCAAATATATCATGATTATGCTCTCTAATCAATACCATGTATACGTTTTGTGTGTATACATGTACCAGAATCCCTTCCTCACAGAAAGATGACTTGACTAATACATATACAGGGCCTACATATCACAGATAATTACTCCCAAGTACAGAATGTATATCTCCTTTTAATGAACATTTCATAAATGATTGCAGCACCACAATGAAGAGGTTCATATGGGTAGCACATAGTAACACATGGACCGTTCTGTTACCAGTACTTTCTGTTTCATGGTCAACAAGCCCCTTTTCAAGGACCACTTTCTCAGTAAGAGAATACAGAAGGTGGAATTCAAACAAAATATGGCTTCACCAGTATTAGAGTGTGTTGAAAACTCAATACCCTTGATCTCCAGTGCTTACCTGATGCTGTTGTAGCAGTTCCAGAAGAGGAGCCTTCAGTCGTAGTCCCTGAGGAAATCAACGGAAAACACTATCTTTTACACCAAATCTAAAAACGTCGAGAGGTTAATACACCTGTTTAATTGCATGGGAAATGAGATGAGAATTCAGTTAGAGTTTACAATGTACTATGTGTTAAGGTCAGAGGTTTCTCAGAAATCAAGTTGCAGAAGAGGAAGTAATAACTTTTTAATTGTGAGGCAATCAACTATCTGGCAGCAAGGTTAATAATGAACATAAAAATACACTTAAGCATTTGCCAGAAAGTGGGGTCAGCAACTTCTTTTGGTCTAAATTTATACACCATGTACTGCCAGCTTTTCTTGTCCGAGTAAAGTCTGGGCAATGCTATAGATATATAATCTTGGAACCTGTCATAAGATATCTTGAGAAAATCAATGGCATCTCGAAACACACTCTTATACTCTATGCTGTCTATTGAGGTCTGGTCAGGTCTCTGTCATTGTCATATTATATTCTTACCAAGAATTTTGGAAGTGGACTGTTGGATGCTTAGAGTTGTGTCTTCTGTCACACCTAATTTGTTTAAGTCTTCTGCTGTAGTTGATGGGATAATCTGAGAAGCTGTAGGTCCCGTTTTTTCACTTGTAGCACCGACGGTAGAACCTGGAGAGGTTCCCTCTGCTTGCGTTATTGTATTGGTAGTCTCAGATTTGCTTGTGGCCGTTGTGGCACTAATTTCAGGTGCTCGGGTTACTGTTGATTCAGTACTGACTTCTTGTGATGTAACTATCTGAACAGTACTTGTGTCTGGATTGATACTTGTACCATCAGTTGTTGGCAGCAATGTAGATTGCGAACTCTCAATACGTGCAGATGTACTTGGTCCTTGTGTCTCAGTGCCTGTAGAAGTTGTTGCTTCAGGCATGCTGGCTGAAGTGCTACTTCCAGGGACACTTGTTGCAGTTCCTGTTGGGCTAGATTCTGATGTTCCAGTAGCAGGTGGCTCTGTTGTGCCAGTTGTAGCACTAGGTTGACTCACAGTTGCTGTGCTGCCTGGCTGCCCTGTAGATGTTAGTGATTGTGTGTCTGCTGGTCCTGATGTCTGAATAGCTGTGCTCCCTGTAAATGGTTGTTCTGTAGTTGTTGGTGCCTGTGTGCCTGTACCTTCTGTTATACCCACTATTTCACTTGTCATGGTGGTTTGGGCCTGAGTTGTCTGGCTTACAGACACAGAGGGAGTACTGGATGTCTCCTTTTCGGTTGTATCAGAACTAGTCATTGCTGCTGCAGTGCCTGTTGCCAGATTACTGGTGTTAGGAATATTTGTCGTGCTTGGATTTAGTGTCACTGTACTATCAACAAGTGATGTACTCGATGGAGAGCCAATTGTAGTTGAGCTCTCTGTAATTGTACTTGTCGTTGCTGTTCCAGATGTCATTACTTTGGAAGGTGATACAGTAGTTGATGCAGTTTGCCCAGTTACAGTAGCAGTAGATTCTACACTTGTAAGAGTAGATGTCAGAACACTGTTATCTGTTGACGTTTGAATTGCTGTCAAGAGAGTACATTTCATCAGTGTATGAGTTACCAAAGGTGTGAAAAGAACACGCCATCCTAAACGTAACAGCATACTTAGTAGAAAGTTCTCAAAGATATAGGGTAAGCTCACCTATTTCTGACCTACAACTATGTGTCGACCACCTACTGCATCATGTTGTCATGTTCCTATGCTACACAGAGTATTAATGCTTTATTGGGAGGGAAATTGAAGTGTTGATGCATTCTATTATATCATTATACTTTGCTCATTTCCTAAGTATACTATATACATAATGCCTGAGAGTACTGTTAACCCTTTGAGGCCGACCAAAAAATAAAATTGCTGATGAAGGGGCCGGGACATTTTCATAGGAACCCTACCAGGGCCGAGCCTTTGCTGTTTCCCATAGAGTTATGATGACTATAGTCGATGCTCGGCCAGCCATGGCATCGACTATAGTCGATGCTCGGCCAGCCATGGCATCGACTATAGTCGATGCTCGGCCCCAAAGGGTTAATATACATAACACAATATAATCCCAGTAGCCAAGGAAGCAAGGACCTAGTAATTGTGAAGGCATCAGCAAGCAAGGTTCTAAAAGAAAATATGAATACACATATCTAACAAGCGTACTCAGAGAATCCTGGCAGATCTGTACATCATGTACTGTCAGTTTCTCCTTGAGGAAGTCTAGTGAATGCAATACCTATAAAACCTTTATTTGCAAAACATGAATGTTATCTGAGGAGACACCGGACACACCATGACACTTATTACTGTCTTTTGTGGTCCTGTCACTGTCATGTACTTTCTTATCAGGTATTTCAGAAGTAGACTGTTGGGGGTTTAGAGTGGGGTATGCTGATGTAGTTGATGCCTAAATTTGAAATGGGTTGGCCCTGTTAGGATCTAAGTGGGGTCCAGGTGGGCTCCTTTAGTTGGGGAACACATGATTGGGGGCTGGGGGCTAGGGGGGTGGACACAACTTCTTTTTAGCTATAAGGCTAGTCACTATGTAGATAATGACCATCTATCAAGAGTAGGTACCAACAAGTATTTCAGTGGGTTGATTAATTCATCTGCATTTAATGTCATCTCTTCCCTTTATTCAAAGAGGAGAAGCAAAATGCATCCTTTGACTAACTACAACTTTGATCACATCAGGTGGCACAGTCAGAGTTCTTGTAAGTCTGATAGTGACACCGGAGGGAGTCCTGGGATTATGTATTAATATCATATCCGGGGGAGAGGTGTCTGAATCAGAAACCTCCTTGTTAGGGCTATTCAAATGCAAAATTATGCAGACAATTTCACAAAATATGAATGTACTGTGAAAACTTTCATTTTCAATGGTTTCAAAGGAATTGTGAATTTATGCCTAATTATAATAAAAACAAGAAAATGTCTATAGGATATCAAATCCCGTGTACTCGCAATGATGGCATCTAGTGGTAAGCTCAGGAGCAATACTTGCCCACTTAGCCCAGGGCTAGCCGGGATGAACCCCACTCTTTTTGGGAAAGGTCTTTGAAATATTATGAAAGTGGTGTTGGTAGAATTAGCCCAGAAATTGAAGTTGGTGGGCTTGCCCACATGAGGCCCACCTGGCAGCCCACACCAAACCCATGGAAAACCCAAGGAAACCTCAGCCCACTAAGCCCAGCTCTATCCCAAGTGAAACCCAGGCAGAGAACATAGCATTGACAAAATTAATAATTTGAACTTGCATTTCCTAGAAAAAAAGGAACAAGTAAGGATAACTTAAGGTATCTACAATGAAAGAAATCCGTTAAAACTAAGTTCAGTTCATGGGCTCAGCCCACCTGGGCCCCATGTGGCCACCCATGCTGAGCCCATTTGCTACCCAGGGACACCTTTGCCCAGTTTGCCCATTTGCAACCCAGGTAAAACCCACAAAAATGCATATTGTGTCAATTTAAAATGTAAATTAATCGAATATTATCAGAAATGAGTATTAATTAAAGGATTTGCAGTGCAAATATGACATGTTGATATTCTGGGCTGAGCCCACATGGGCTGAATCTGGATGCCCTGACAATTACCAGTGAATTCCCAGATATCAGCTAGCCCAGAGTGCCCAGAAACATGACCATATGGGGCCCATTTGGTTGTGCTGGCTGGGATATATACAGATATACATGAGAAGACATAATGAACTCTATTTGTAGATATATCAATGTTATTGTATAAAATTGTCATTTATCTGGAGGAGATGCAAGGCATCTGAAGACACCCTGTCATATTCTTTACTGTCTATTGTGGCTAGTCAGGTGTTTGTCATGGTCATATATTCTTACCAGGTATTTCAGAAGTGGACTGTTTTGGGCTAAGAGTAGTGTCTGCTGTGACCTCTAAGTTGTGTGAGTCTGCTGATGTAGTTGATGCAAACATGATAGCTGTCTGTTCAGCAGCAGTGGAGGTTGCCTCTGGTATTGCTGCTGACTGGGTAGTCAGGTCTGTAGAAGCTTTGGTCATTGCCTCTCCAGTAGAGACATCAGTAGACTGGTCTGTACTCTGCCCAGTCCTAACTGGTGTTATCGCAAGAGGACTGGTGGGCAATTCAGTGGTTCCAGCTGTTGCAGCTGTACTTGTTGCTGATGCAGTAGGAGATGGCCGCTCACTTGAGGAAGCACTGGGTTGTTTTGATGTTGCCTCGCTTACCATTGAAGCGGTTTGAGTCAAAATGGATGTGGCTGCCACATGAGCTGTTGAGGCACCAGTGCTTTCTGGTGATGCAGCACTTGTATCCACTGCAACGGTTGCCGTTTGTCCAGATGTCTCTTCCAATGCAGTTATAGTTGGTGCTTGTGTTGCCTCAAGTTGAGTAGTTGAAGGACGTGTGCCATCAATGATTATTGGTTGAGATGGTGCCGCAGTAGACCCTGTGCCAACAATGACTGAGGACTCTACAGTTGATGCGTCAACAGAAGGCAAAGAAGCGGATTGCCCGGTGGATTGGTCAGGTGTCATGGTGACTGTGGACTGCTGACTTGATTGCTCAGGGATGGCTGCAGTTGTTACTGAGTCGGCGGTTGGTTGTGAAACACTGACTGTAGTTGTTTGTTGAGCTGGAGCCACTGTTGTGGAATCTTCTCCAGGTGTTTCACTGCTAGCAAGACTGCTTGTTTTTGTAATCTGCTCTGCAGTAGCAGATGGCACAGAAACACTACTTGTCGTCTGTGCACTCTGCTGGGCTGTTTGTCTTTCAGTGGTAGCTGGTGTTGGTGTGTCAGTCGTAGCTGAAACAGTGGTCTCACCTGTTCTCTGCTGACTCGCACTCACTGCCGTTGCAGCCTCAGTGGACGGTTGAGTTGCTGTGGGGGAAGATTGTCCAGTAGTTTTGTCAGAGGGCATAGGGGATGTGGGGACAGGTGTTTCAGAAGTACTACTACTTTGAACACCTGTATGCTCACTTGACAATAGGGTTACTGTGTCAGTAGGTGCTACACCAGTCACAACTGCGGATCTTTCAGTCGTCTGTCCAGTCGCTACAGGTCTTGTCTCTAAGTCACTTGTTGGCAATACAGTACTAAGACTAGTTGCCCCTTCAACTGTCTCTGTCCTTGTCATTGCTACAATGCGAATAAACAGAATATAGTTTTATCCTTCACATATCCTACCCTTAGTATGTATAGCATAGCATTTCTAATGATTGTCCACTCATCTCAGGAAGGAAAAAGAACAGACATATGACATTTGCATACAACTGGAAATCCCTTGATGACTATGCAAAGTTCTCATGAAAAAGACTCAAACATGCAGGGATCCATAGTTTAACTGTCAAATCAAGAAATCTCATTGGGGCAAGAAGACAGTGTCTTCTATTAAAAGTGGCACTGCCAACTAAAATCCACCATAGCACAAACAATGAGCAATCACCAAAAGAGTGCAGATTGAAACTACTAGAGTCAAGGGGTTACAATGCTAGATCGGGAAATATTGTTCTGGGAATAGGCATTTAAGTGTAAACACATAATATAGATATACATAAGAAGATGTAATGAACTGTATTTGTAAGTATACCAATGTTACGGTATAACATTGTCATTCATGTGGAGGATATAGATGACATCTGAGGACACACTGTCAAACTCTTTAGTGTCCTTGATATGTTTCGTTAAGTTCAAGTGTTATTAAATATAGAGAAAGCTCACCTAATGTTGTTGTATCAGTTCCGGAAGTAGGTCCTTCAGTTGTGGTCCCTGAATGGATGATAACATACAGCCATTAGTAGAGAATATCTTAAAAACTAAAGAGGAAACATATATGCTTGGACAAGTATTAAATGATATATAGTATTTACCTGCGTCGGCGAGCTCGAAATGTGTTAATGCCATAGCAAGTCAGGTATTTGACAGAAGTAGCAGATAGGTCAAAAGATCTTGCCCCATCACAAATCCTTTTTGGGAACCCTCAAAGTGCTTGAGTTTCACACATATCTTCCATAATTTCAAGGTAGATGAGATAAGAGTTCATATACAATTGGCAAAGCATTTTGGATTGAGGTAAATTGTCTTTGAGATATCAGAGAAGCAGGTCAGAACACAAGTACTTGATTTATGTGGGGGGTTTCAACATCTAACAGAACGGTTAATTTCCAACATAATCCATGATATTATGTGTCGATAATCTCCCTTCCAAGGTTTATATTTGTCTTTTGAAATAATTCTTTGAATCTGCTAAATTAAGACAGCTGCGAGGATGATTGTCATACATTGTAACACCGCAAATGATTCTATGGGAGGAAGAAACCTAAACCTGTTCAAAAAACGTGATTAAAAATAATTACACACATAGATCTGCCTTCAAGCAAGTTAAGCAAATCCTATTGCATACATGAATGAATACATCCTGTATAGAACCTCTCTGGGCACCTGAAGAGTGGCTGTCAAAATATTTACAGTCTGTTGTAATGTAATATGGTGTTTGTCATGGTCATATATATTCTTACCAGGAACTTCAGTACTTGACTGTTGGGTGCTTAGAGTTGTGTCTGCTGTCAGTCCTAAGTTGCCTGAGTCTGCTGATGTTGTTAATTCCAAGATCTTAGTTGTCTGTTCGCCAGCAGTGGAAGTTGCTGTCTCTCTTTGAGTAGGCAGTGTTGTCAGTGTGTCAGTGGTTGCTGAAACAGTGGTATCACCTGTTGTCTGATCACTTTGAGTCATTGTTGCTGTACCCTCAGTAGATGACTGAGTTGCTGTGGGGGAAGATTGTCCAGTACTTTTGTCAGGGGACTTAGGGGTTGTGGGCACAGATGTTGTGAAAATGCTACTACTTTGAACACTTGTCTGATCACTAGACACTGCAGTGGCTACCCCTGTTGCAGTGTCAGTAGACAATACACTTGTGACCACTGTGGAACTGTCAGTCGTCTGTCCAGTTGTTGCAGGTCTTGTCTCTATGTCACTAGTTGGCAGAACAGTACTTTGACTGGTTGCCCCCTCAACTGTCACTGTTGTTGTCAATGCTAGAATGTAGAAAATGCTTTTAATGTCAGTCGGTTGCAGGGTCAAGTCTATCATTGTTTTCATTTTGTAGAATGGGACAAACCGTAATATAATTATACCCTTTGTGAGTTGTAACATTGCCAACTTTTGGCCTAATACATAACATCAGTGTTCAATGATAATGTCTGGGAATAAATCAGATTTGACCATTGCATTTGCACGATGATATAAAAGCACCTGGGGAATGGGATGGGAACTCACAATTAACCCTTGACTGTTTCCGATTCCAAACTATAGAAAGACTGCTGCTTCAATAGTAAAGCAATTTCTCCTCACTATTTCTGGCTGCTACTGTAGACCCGAATTCACCACAGCACAGACCAAAATTAAATCCCAAAGAATGTAAATTGACACGGCACAACTGCATGGCTTTCAAGCCTTGAAGTGAACACATTGATGCTTGAAGCTAGACACATGATATGAAATCTTTCTTCATGTGTACTATTTGCCTAAATCCATTAACTAATGTCAGAACCTGTTGCATATATGGGAAGAAATATGGCTCCTGAAGGGACAATATCTACCAGTTAAGTACTGCCTATTGTGGTCTTCAGTATGCAAGTCTTTGTCATGGTCATGTTTAAATTCTTACCAGGAACTTCAGTACTTGACGGCTGGGGGTTTAGAGTTGTGTCTGCTGTCAGCCCTAAGTTGCCTGAGTCTGCTGATGTTGTTAATTCCAAGGTCTTAGTTGTCTGTTCGCCAGCAGTGGAAGTTGCCCCCGATATTGCTACTGACTGGGAAGTCAAATCTGTGCTACCATCTGTTACCTTTCCAGTAGAGAGAGCAGTAGACTCGTCTGTGCTCTGCCCAGTGCTAACTGGTGTCATGGTAGATGGAGTTGTGGACAGTACCATGGTTTTAGCGCTAGTCTGCTCCAGTTGAGTTGTAGTTGGTGGTTCTGTAGTCTCAAGATTAGTAGTTGGTGCAGCGGTGCCCTCAGTAGCAGAAGGGGTTGTGGACAACACCTGGGTTTGAGCGCTGGTCTGCTCCAGTTGAGTTGTAGTTGGTGAGTCTGTAGCTGTACGTAGAGCAGTGGAAGCAGCGGTGCTATCAGTGACTACCGCCGATGATCTACTATCAGTAGAAGCTGTACTTGTCACAACTGAGGACTTCACAGTTGTTATTTCCTCAGTAGGCAAAGTGGAGCTTTGCTCTGCTGATTGTTTGCTTGTCAAGGCTGCTGTGGTCTGTGGACTTGACTGCTCGGTGATGGCTGCAGCTGTTGATTGACCTGGAGTCAATGTTGTAGGAGGCTGCACTGAGCTTGCACTGGTCACACCTGGGCTTGTTTCTGTACTTTGCATGACAGCCCTGGCCGTTGCAGGAACAGTAGCACTTGTCCGTGTGCTTGACTGGGCCGTCTCTCTTTGAGTAGGCAGTGTTGTCAGTGTGTCAGTGGTTGCTGAAACAGTGGTATCACCTGTTGCCTGATCACTTACAGTCATTGTTGCTGTACCCTCAGTAGATGACTGAGTTGCTGTGGGGGAAGATTGCCCAGTACTTTTGTCAGGGGACTTAGGGGTTGTGGGCACAGATGTTGTGAAAATGCTACTACTTTGAACGCTTGTCTGGTCACTAGACACTGCAGTGGCTATCCCTGTTGCAGTGTCAGTAGACAATACACTTGTGACCACTGTGGAACTGTCAGTCGTCTGTCCAGTTGTTGCAGGTCTTGTCTCTATGTCACTAGTTGGCAGAACAGTACTTTGACTGGTTAGCCCCTCAACTGTCACTGTCGTTGTCAATGCTAGAATGTAGAAAATGCTTTTAATGTCAGTCTGTTGCAGGGTCAAGTCTATCATTGTTTTCATTTTGTAGAATGGGACAAACCGTAATATAATTATACCCTTTGTGTGTTGTAACATTGCCAACTTCTGGCCTAATATTTAGCAGCACTGTTCAATGACAAGGCACCTTGGGAATGGGATGGGAACTCACAATTAACCCTTGACTGTTTCTGATTCCAAAGTATAGAAAGACTGCTGCTTCATTGGTAAAGCCATTTCTCCTCAATATTTCTGGCTTCCGCTGTATTATTAGCCTTTATTCATTGACCAATGTCGGAAGCTGTCGCATGCATTAGAAAATGTATGACTCCTGAAGGTATAATCTCTACAACCTACTTCGCATTCCAGGCATTTATCATATCAATTAAAGAAGAATATTAGATTCACACCACAGTGGGGAAGGGGATGGGATCTTATAATAGCATATTTTAACACTTTGCTGGCCCTCATGGATTATCAGGGAGTTCATGTAAATTAGTACTTACCACCAGGTGTAGTAGGTGTATCTGTTAGGATCATAGAAGAAGAAAGTTCAGGTACAAAGTTGATTATAGTTGAATGTTGTTGTTCTTGTTGAAATTTTTATTTGGCAAGATAACCTCATAATATTGGAAGATTTCCATTAAATTTCCAAACCAAAAGCCAGTTAACCTTGAAGACACTTTTCAGATTTGATTAATATAACATTTGTAATAAACTGTGATGAAAACATTCTAGCTTGTGTCAATTAAAATTCTATATTTGTAATTATGTTTTGCCCTAGGCATGCTGTTTTTTTTATCAATCATAATTTGCTCTTGTCAAAAGGATGAACACCTCTAGAATTAGGCTAGTACTCAACATGTTTTAGGACCAGGATATTCAGAATTATTATGCATATATTAGCAATTTATACCAAACAAAGCAGGTGGGACGCCACCTGTTCCTGCCAACCGTGGGTCACTGGACTCATAGTTGCTTTCAAAGTAGATACTCAAACCCCATCCAGAACTCTTTTATTTTGAAAGAGAGGAAGCCATGTACTATAGAAAAAGTACCTTATGTTATTTTGTGTTTACATTTACATTGCCCTATCCAACAAGGAAGTGAGCAATATGTGTATTATAACTGTACACTAATCAGGTGCCTGTCCTATGATCCAAAAACTTGCTCCTGGAAATTCAAGTCAACACAATACATAGTCAGATATCCATTATTCATGATTCTGTTTTCATAAATCCTTACTATTTAAGATGACCATGACATGATTCAAGAGTTACAATACTCTACACTGCTCATTACAAGCAGGTCCTTATGTCATGGGTACCTGTGACTTGACATTTTATACCTTTGAAAAAACACATTTGAAACAAAAATAAAATGAAGATATAATAGACCATTGATTTTCAAAATCAAGCCATAAACGTACATTCTGAAAACACAATACATTCCAAAAACCAAATCTTGTTCTCTGCTCGGGTAGTCAGGTCATTGTCAACGTCCTATCCATCAATCAATCTTACCAGATAGCTGAACAGTGGACTGTTCAGTTGTGTCAGCTGTCACACCTAAGTGATCATTATAAGGGGATGTGGTCAAATCTACAGTCACTGTTGACTTTACAGGAGAGGTTATGTCTGGTCTTGCAGTTGTGGACTGTGCCCAAGGGATGGTGTCTGGACTAACAGTTCTGGACTGTCCTGCAGTAGTTGTGTCTAGTCTAGCAGTTGTGAACTGTTCCACACTAGTTGTTTCTGGACTTGCTGTTGTTGACTGTGCTACAGTAGATGTGTCTTGACTTTTACTTGTGTCCAGACTAGCAGTGGTGGGCTGTGCCACCATAGTTGTTTGTGGAGCTGTAGTTGTGGACTGACCTACAGTAGTTGTATCTTCACTTGCAGTTGTGAACTGTGCCACAGTAGTTATGCCTGTACTTGCTGTTGTTGACTGTTGACCTATAGTTGTGTCAGTACTAGCAGTCGTTGACTGTTCACCAAAAGTTGTGTCTGGACTTTCAGTTGTTAAATGTGTCACAGTAGTCGTGTCTGGACTTGCAGTAGAAGCTCCTGGGGAGGTCTCAACAGTTTTGCTTGTTTCGGTACTTTGCTCTGAATTGTAAAAAAAAGAGTGAAATTAGAGACAGAATAAAGAAATTTACCTAGTTTCATTCAACTGAACTTTACCCCTACTCTTCCTCCTGATCTATCAGCAACCATCCACATAGATACCATTGATGTAGGCATTGACTTTACATCTTGTAGTTCCCTAGCTCACTTTTCCTCCTTAAACAAGGAAAGGTATGTTCACTTTAGTACATTAATTTGGATACATTATTATACTTTTCACAATCCAATATCTTAGATTGCAGATGAAATATATTATAAATTGAATTATCTAATCTGGAGTTTTCTAATATCAAATAACAACATCAAATTCTTTCTGTTGAATGGGTCTAACAATAAACAGTTAAAAATACCATTCATTATCAAACTAGTTGGCGTGATGAATGTGTCTTATTCTTGTCTGGACAACTATATCATATTTCAAGCCCATTCTGCTGTTACCATTTGCATAAATTTGACTCCAAATTGGTAGGATTGTTTGAAACCGGCTCTGTTAAATATTGATTGATAGAGCCAGACTGTCTTGACATTTTATTATTATAGAGGTATGTATTTATTCTGAGATCAATCCTCTTCTCAATTCACTTATATATTAAGTATGATGTATGATACAAGCAAGGAGATGTTAAGGGATTAGAGAAAGAGGTGTTTCTCACCCTGAGTAGTCTGAGCTTCAGTAGATGTAGGCATCTCTGTTGAACCTTTTGAAAATTAAATTGCAGAAGAAAATTTAAATACAAACTGCCGGAATGGATATGATCAAAAGAACATATATACATGACAGGTGAGCTTCCTTTATATTCAGTGTGATATTTGACATGATGTTATTTGTTATATTTAAATTATATCTATACTTGTATTCTTTTCTAAATTTCAGATAATGACAATTATGAATACCAAACAACCCCTTTCTCATAAATATGGTTCTTAAAGTGATATTAATATGGAAATGGCACTGTAGTCACGTCTTGCATGGTGGTGCCTGTGTTTTCTTTTGCAGTTATTTCAGGAGTTGTTCCTTCAATGAATTTTCATGGTTTATGGTATGGTTTATAGAATAATATACCTTAACAATCAAAACCTTTCAACACATCATTTATAATTGTATAAGATATAATCAGTATTTCATTTCATGAGACTCTGAAGTTACTTGATTTCATGCCCTTAATGATGCCAAATCAATTTAATTAATATTGTACATCGACTATGACACTCGTATAATAGGTAGGCTGTACGAACCACTTGTATATTGTCCTGTTGAAGGTGACAGACTAGAGTGCTCTGTACTCAACAAAGCTGACACTGATGTAGTAAGTCCTTCTGCAGCCACAGCAGTAGTAGATGCCTCTTTAGTTGTTAGTTCGGGGAAAGTTGTTTTTTTCATGAAAATTGATGCTGTCAACATATCGCTGGTATCCTGAGAAGCCATATTTGTTGATGAAGCATCAGTGCTTGCTAATGGTGATGTCATGGGCACTTGTGTAGATGTTATGATGTTTTCAGCTGTTGGAGATTTCTCGGAAGCAAAAGTAGAAACTGAAGTTGTCCCAATGACAGTTGTTGTATCAGTGATCTGTTTTGTAATCTGAGTTGTTGAGGATACCTCAATTTCAGTTGATTCTACTACTGAAGTTGATGTTTCAAATCCAGTTGTTAGAAGTGAGGGAGTGGTTTCCCCGAGAGTAATAGGCATGGAAGGATGTGTTGATGTAGATTCAATATTAGTAGTTGCCTCTGTGTTTGCAGCTGTGGATGATAAACCCAAAGTTGTTTCTGTTCTGGCTTTTGTTGACATTTCTACAGTAGTTACCCTTTGTGTAATAGCTGTTGAGGGTTTTATGGTTGTTGATCCTTCAGTCCCAAGGGTCGACACCTCTAAAGTACTTGAGTCTACAGATGCTGTTGATGGAATCACAGTTGCTACTGGGATTTTAGTGGTCAATGATGTATCGGTTTTTATATTCTGTCACATTTTATTCAAACCCATTACCTATCAGTCTTGGAATGGGAGTTTTAGCTGAAAAGACAGCACCTATGCAATGGCAATGTTCCGAAAGGGCCAATGCTTTCCTAGGGCAGCAAAATGAGTTAAGTGGTGCTGTCCTAAATCAATGTTAAGGTCATAAGTAAAGAAAATTGTTGGAAACGAAATTGTACTCTCTTCTGACTAGGGCACATCATTATTGTTACATCAATTTCAAAATGTATATTATTGATCAATTTAGGGTAGCAGCCATTTCCTAGTGCCTTTCCTCTCCGCATGTCAACTGTATTTTGGCTACTCAGATGACCCATCCATTCAAGTCAACTGATATATAGCTCAAATCATTAAGACTTAGTATAGGTTAAAAGTTTTAAACTTCATCTACATGTTTTACAATTACAAAATATTCTCTCTTTTACCAGGCAAAGTTGCCATGACAACCAGAGTGACCGTATTTAGCCAAATGTATCAGGAGGGGTAGTTAAAAAACTAAATTATCTTTTAAATGAGACCATTTATGGCATTGTATCTAGTCTTGTTTCCAAAAAAGCAAACGTACCAAAAATTTACTAGCACAATGCTGACCGTGATGATGAAAACAGTACACATTGGGGTCCTCTTAAGAAAATATGTGTCTATTGTTGTAATAATAGGTCTAAATGTGATAAAAGCCAGCTGTTCTATGTGAAATGACAAAATCATGCTTTTTGGGGCCGGGCTTCTCAAAATCCAAATGTAAAGTTTATTTCTTGATCCAAAATGACCGCCATTTGGAGGATTTATCAAGAATAATGAATCTATGAGCAAGAATTGATGCTTTCTAATACAGTATTTCTATAAAATATTACTATATTGCAAGACTAACAAAAATCATAATACAATTAGCCCTTGAGAATAATTAATGAGTAATCAATTCTTCATGATTTAATGGTATTTATGGGCATAGAATACACAAAAATGACACTTTTCTACCAATCATTAATGAGAACAATATCAATTGCTTAAAAAATACAGATACTTTACCTGGAACGAAATAAATCATTCACAGCCTAATTCATGTGGGTATACTAGAGTGGCAAAGTAGGTGTCAACAAAATCTACCATTGTCATAAGCTAATATCTAAGAACCCCTGACATGGATAATGTGTTGCATTATTGTAGGACCCTAATGTCAGGCTTGGTACAAATATAAGCAAAATCATCAGCAGATCAATCTTTATTCTCTTATAGTTACAATCAATTTCTTATTAGATCAATCACTATTTTTTGTTATGGATTTTTCTTACACTCTCACATAGTTAAAACAACATTGATTTCAAGATTGAAATGCATGTCACTCATCACATGCATTAAATTTATTTCCTAAAGTAGATATCTAATGGATGTTGTTGGCCACAGACAGCCTCATGCTAAACATTCATATTTATTTGTCATCATGATACCCCAACGCAGCTCTGGTGAGTAAGTCCCTGGCACTTCCTGATGTAGCATGTGGACCTTTCAGAGGTAGATCTATATCGATTGTATTAGGGAATGGTGCAGGAAGGCTGCACTGGCTAGTTACATGTCAGTACTCCTCATGTGAATCATGACAACAAATGGTCATGCTAAATTACACCACTTTTCTTCCCATAATGGATTAACAGGGAGTTCATGTAAACGAGTACTTACCACCAGGTGTAGTGGATGTATCTGTTAGGATCATAGAAGAAGAAGAGTCAGGTACAAAATTCATTTAAGTTGAATGTTGTTGTTCTTGTTGAAGTTTTACCCTTGGCTAATGGACCTTGCAGACTAGTCGTTATGTATTGTCTCTTTAATTGACCAATCAAAATTTGTGTTATTGTATTATTGGTTGGGGCGACCTGAGCAATTTATGCACTTTTATTTCTGATTCCTGACTTGATAGATATCATGGTCATTATTCATATTTCTTCTGATTAGATGATAAATTGGGTAGTTCAATGTGCCCCATGTATGCGGTAGGTTGATCCATGATGTAGAACACTTCAGATAATCAGCCATCTATAATTGAATATTAATGTGAAATAACTTGATATTGTTACTTTTGTATAAGACATACACTTTCAGAGAAAAGCCATCTATCAAAGCTTATTCCTAGAGTAGTAAAGGGTTTCATGTATTTCCTTTGGGTCAATATAACATCTAAAAGGCAGGGCTGCTGTTTGTAAGGGATTGGAGGTCAATGGGAAGGATGATTGGTGATGGTCCAATACACCTACCCCAGTTTCACCTAGCACACCTGGTTGTAGCACCTGGCTATCTGTGTTGTGGCAACCAGTATAGATCTACTCCTCCAGCTCCACCAACACATCTTATGCTTACTCAAAAACATTATTTGCTCTGGTTCTAGTGGATTAAGTATGTAATGCAAAATAAGTTTAGCAGGAAATGTGGTTTGCCAATCCTATTAGGAATTTATGTAAAGGACCCACACAGGTATCTAAAAATGTATCTAGGACCTCAAAAATCAGGTGCAACAGCTGGAGTGTGCTGAGAGGACAGATCTATATAAATATTTGATTCCATTCTTCTATGATAAAATTGGTTTATTCTGTTTATAAAAATGTAGAAAATGCTTTTAATCTCAGTCGGTTGCAGGGTCAAGTCTATCATTGTTTTTATTGTGTAGAATGGGACACACTGTAAAATGATTATACCCTTTGCGTGTTGTAACATTGCCAACTTTTGGCCTAATACTTACCATCAGTGTTCAGTGATAATGTGTGGGAAGGAGATCAGAACATTGCATATATGGGAGAAAATATGGCTCCGGAAGGGACAATCTCTGCTAATTCAGTCCTGCCAATTATACTCAGTGAAAAGTGCCATATGTGTCATGTTGCTTCATGAATCTGTTCTATTCAAGATGACAATGACATAACCCAGGAATCAGTGTACTCTCTCAAATTATCATATTTCTGATAAATGTTCAAAATTCATCGGGCTGTATCTCAAAAACTATTACTCAGTGGATATCCATTCTTGGTATGCTTCAAGATATTATGTTGTCCCAGCTTGGAAACAAAATTATTAGTTGCTGTGATGTTTTTGAAACATAATGTACATAATCATGGATTTTTAATCACGGAGTCACCTGAAAAATGGACGATAAACTTCACGAGGCGATAAAAACTGGACCGCTAGGGTTAGAAATGTATCAAAAAATGTTCCATGGAGCCAAGATATATACCTATCAATATACTAAACTTGTTGAAACATATTAAGAAATTTTTGGTTTGTCCTTCCTCTATCCTAAGAGAACATGAGTCAGGAGTTTGAGCCACATACAAATGTCAGGTCTGTACAACCTTCTGTCGACTGTTCTACAGTCCACTGTCATGCCTTTGGGCAGTCAAGTCAATATAAGGCTGTATCTCAAGACCTTGGGACAATGTTTTTGTCTCTGATCGGGTGCCGTCTCTGACTGGCTGCCGTCTCTGACCGGCTGCCGTCTCTGACCAGGTGTCAGAAAAAGGTGTTTTAAAAAGAATTATACTCATATATATAAGGATTTGGAAAAACGTTATGGCGGGTGTTATATAATCATAGTTTTAATTATAATTAGCCTCCTGCTGCTAGTATTTTGACCTTATCAAGCCAAGCCGGTCATAGACGGCACCCAGTCAGAGACAGCACCTGGTCAGAGACGGCACCCGGTCAGAGACAAAAACATTGTCCCAAGGTCGTGAGACACAGCCATAAATCCACAGTCGAAAGTGCATTGTTTGTCATGTTGTCTTCATGAATCTCTTCTATTTAAGATGACAACGACATAACCCAGGAATCAGTGTACTCTCTCCTACTCATTACAAGTCCTCCTTTAACCATGGACAACTTTGACCATCACTTTTGTAATCATTAGCCTAACCTAACTGTAGATAACCCCAGGAAATGCACATTCTACTCACCTGCAACTAACACAATCAAGCCCCACTGTGAGTAAGAAATGTAAGTTCTCAAGAAACAATGCGCACAGTCCCAAGCTGATGCTATGTTCTGCTAGGTATGTAAACTCATTGTCCTTGTCCAAATTGTCAAATATTCTTACCCAATATCTCAGTAGTTGACTGTTGAGTACTCAGGGTTGTGTCAGCTGTCACACCTAAGTTGCCAATGTCAGGGGTTGTTGTTAAATCAACAGTCAAAGAAGATGAGGCTAGGGTTGTCTCAGCAGCAGTTGTCCCTGGACTTGCAGTTGTTGACTGCCCCACAGTTGGTGTGTCTTGGCCTGTAGATGTAGGTGTGTCAATAGTAGTCTGTGCTTCTGTAGTCTGTGCTACTTTAGTGGTTGGTGTCTCACTAGAAGTCTCTGCTTCTGTAGTGGTCTGTGCCACAGACATAGTTGGTGATACTTTTGTGGTTGGTGCTTCAGTAGTGGTGTCTGCTGCTGTTGCGGTCTGTGTCACAGAAGTTGTCTGTGTTCCAGTTGTAGCTGGTGTGTCTGTAGTTGTCTCTCTTGCTGTTGTGGTCTGAGTCTCAGGAGTTGTTTCTGTCACAATGGTGGTCGGTGCCTCAGTGGTAGTCTCTGCTGCTGAGGTTATCTCAACAGTAGTTGTGCCTGGACCTTTCGTTGTAGATTGTGAAGTATCCTTGGTAGATGTTGCTGTAAAATAGCATTGTCAACTAGTTCTGTCAACTGTTTGTAAAAGGTTATAGTAATCAGAGCTAGATAGGCGTTGTATACCAATACAATACACATGTGACCTCTGTTTGGATGTTAAAAGGAACACACCAACTGGTATGATATACAAATGTCAGGTCTGTACAACCTTCCGTTGACTGTCCTACAGTCCACTGTCATGTCTTTGGGCAGTCAAGTCAATATAAATCCACAGTCAAAAGTGCATTATTTGTCATGTTGTCTTCATGAATCTCTTCTATTTAAGATGACAATGACATAACCCAGGAACCAGTGTACTCTCTCCTACTCATTACAATCCATCCTTTAACCATGGACAACTTTGACCATCACGTTTGTAATCATTAGCCTAACCTAACTTCAGATAACCCTAGGAAATGCACATTCTACTCACCTGTAACTAAGACAATCAAGCCCCACTGTGAGTAAGAAATGTAAGTTCTCAAGAAACAATGCGCACAGTCCCAAGCTGATGCTATGTTCTGCTAGGTATGTAAACTCATTGTCCTAGTCCAAATTGTCAAATATTCTTACCCAATATCTCAGTAGTTGACTGTTGAGTACTCAGGGTTGTGTCAGCTGTCACACCTAAGTTGCCAATGTCAGGGGTTGTTGTTAAATCAACAGTCAAAGAAGATGAGGCTAGGGTTGTCTCAGCAGCAGTTGTGCCTGGACTTGCAGTTGTTGACTGCCCCACAGTTGGTGTGTCTTGGCCTGTAGATGTAGGTGTGTCAATAGTAGTCTGTGCTTCTGTAGTCTGTGCTACTGTAGTGGTTGGTGTCTCACTAGAAGTCTCTGCTTCTGTAGTGGTCTGTGCCACAGACATAGTTGGTGATACTTTTGTGGTTGGTGCTTCAGTAGTGGTGTCTGCTGCTGTTGCGGTCTGTGCCACAGAAGTTGTCTGTGTTCCAGTTGTAGCTGGTGTGTCTGTAGTTGTCTCTCTTGCTGTTGTGGTCTGAGTCTCAGGAGTTGTCTCTGTCACAATGGTGGTCGGTGCCTCAGTGGTAGTCTCTGCTGCTGAGGTTGTCTCAACAGTAGTTGTGCCTGGACCTTTCGTTGTAGATTGTGAAGTATCCTTGGTAGATGTTGCTGTAAAATGGCATTGTCAACTAGTTCTGTCAACTGTTTGTCAAAGGTCATAGTAATCAGAGCTAGATATGCGTTGTATACCAATACAATACACATGTGACCTCTGTTTGGATGTTAAAAGGAACACACCAACTGGTATGATATACAAATGTCAGGTCTGTACAACGTTCCGTCGACTGTCCTACAGTCCACTGTCATGTCTTTGGGCAGTCAAGTCAATATAAATCCACAGTCAAAAGTGCATTATTTGTCATGTTGTCTTCATGAATCTCTTCTATTTAAGATGACAATGACATAACCCAGGAATCAGTGTACTCTCTCCTACTCATTACAATCCATCCTTTAACCATGGACAACTTTGACCATCACTTTTGTAATCATTAGCCTAACCTAACTTCAGATAACCCTAGGAAATGCACATTCTACTCACCTGTAACTAAGACAATCAAGCCCCACTGTGAGTAAGAAATGTAAGTTCTCAAGAAACAATGCACACAGTCCCAAGCTGATGCTATGTTCTGCTAGGTATGTAAACTCATTGTCCTAGTCCAAATTGTCAAATATTCTTACCCAATATCTCAGTAGTTGACTGTTGAGTACTCAGGGTTGTGTCAGCTGTCACACCTAAGTTGCCAATGTCAGGGGTTGTTGTTAAATCAACAGTCAAAGAAGATGAGGCTAGGGTTGTCTCAGCAGCAGTTGTGCCTGGACTTGCAGTTGTTGACTGCCCCACAGTTGGTGTGTCTTGGCCTGTAGATGTAGGTGTGTCAATAGTAGTCTGTGCTTCTGTAGTCTGTGCTACTGTAGTGGTTGGTGTCTCACTAGAAGTCTCTGCTTCTGTAGTGGTCTGTGCCACAGACATAGTTGGTGATACTTTTGTGGTTGGTGCTTCAGTAGTGGTGTCTGCTGCTGTTGCGGTCTGTGCCACAGAAGTTGTCTGTGTTCCAGTTGTAGCTGGTGTGTCTGTAGTTGTCTCTCTTGCTGTTGTGGTCTGAGTCTCAGGAGTTGTTTCTGTCACAATGGTGGTCGGTGCCTCAGTGGTAGTCTCTGCTGCTGAGGTTGTCTCAACAGTAGTTGTGCCTGGACCTTTCGTTGTAGATTGTGAAGTATCCTTGGTAGATGTTGCTGTAAAATGGCATTGTCAACTAGTTCTGTCAACTGTTTGTCAAAGGTCATAGTAATCAGAGCTAGATATGCGTTGTATACCAATACAATACACATGTGACCTCTGTTTGGAAATTAAAAGGAACACACCAACTGGTATGATATACAAATGTCAGGTCTGTACAACCTTCCGTCGACTGTCCTACAGTCCACTGTCATGTCTTTGGGCAGTCAAGTCATTAAATTCACAGTCAAAAGTGCATTATTTGTCATGTTGTCTTCATGAATCTCTTCTATTTAAGATGACAATGACATAACCCAGGAACCAGTGTACTCTCTCCTACTCATTACAATCCATCCTTTAACCATGGACAATTTTGACCATCACGTTTGTAATCATTAGCCTAACCTAACTTCAGATAACCCTAGGAAATGCACATTCTACTCACCTGTAACTAAGACAATCAAGCCCCACTGTGAGTAAGAAATGTAAGTTCTCAAGAAACAATGCGCACAGTCCCAAGCTGATGCTATGTTCTGCTAGGTATGTAAACTCATTGTCCTAGTCAAAATTGTCATATATTCTTACCCAATATCTCAGTAGTTGACTGTTGAGTACTCAGGGTTGTGTCAGCTGTCACACTTAAGTTGCCAATGTCAGGGGTTGTTGTTAAATCAACAGTCAAAGAAGATGAGGCTAGGGTTGTCTCAGCAGCAGTTGTGCCTGGACTTGCAGTTGTTGACTGCCCCACAGTTGGTGTGTCTTGGCCTGTAGATGTAGGTGTGTCAATAGTAGTCTGTGCTTCTGTAGTCTGTGCTTCTGTAGTGGTTGGTGTCTCACTAGAAGTCTCTGCTTCTGTAGTGGTCTGTGCCACAGACATAGTTGGTGATACTTTTGTGGTTGGTGCTTCAGTAGTGGTGTCTGCTGCTGTTGCGGTCTGTGCCACAGAAGTTGTCTGTGTTCCAGTTGTAGCTGGTGTGTCTGTAGTTGTCTCTCTTGCTGTTGTGGTCTGAGTCTCAGGAGTTGTCTCTGTCACAATGGTGGTCGGTGCCTCAGTGGTAGTCTCTGCTGCTGAGGTTGTCTCAACAGTAGTTGTGCCTGGACCTTTCGTTGTAGATTGTGAAGTATCCTTGGTAGATGTTGCTGTAAAATGGCATTGTCAACTAGTTCTGTCAACTGTTTGTCAAAGGTCATAGTAATCAGAGCTAGATATGCGTTGTATACCAATACAATACACATGTGACCTCTGTTTGGATGTTAAAAGGAACACACCAACTGGTATGATATACAAATGTCAGGTCTGTACAACCTTCCGTCGACTGTCCTACAGTCCACTGTCATGTCTTTGGGCAGTCAAGTCAATATAAATCCACAGTCAAAAGTGCATTATTTGTCATGTTGTCTTCATGAATCTCTTCTATTTAAGATGACAATGACATAACCCAGGAATCAGTGTACTCTCTCCTACTCATTACAATCCATCCTTTAACCATGGACAACTTTGACCATCACGTTTGTAATCATTAGCCTAACCTAACTTCAGATAACCCTAGGAAATGCACATTCTACTCACCTGTAACTAAGACAATCAAGCCCCACTGTGAGTAAGAAATGTAAGTTCTCAAGAAACAATGCACACAGTCCCAAGCTGATGCTATGTTCTGCTAGGTATGTAAACTCATTGTCCTAGTCCAAATTGTCAAATATTCTTACCCAATATCTCAGTAGTTGACTGTTGAGTACTCAGGGTTGTGTCAGCTGTCACACCTAAGTTGCCAATGTCAGGGGTTGTTGTTAAATCAACAGTCAAAGAAGATGAGGCTAGGGTTGTCTCAGCAGCAGTTGTGCCTGGACTTGCAGTTGTTGACTGCCCCACAGTTGGTGTGTCTTGGCCTGTAGATGTAGGTGTGTCAATAGTAGTCTGTGCTTCTGTAGTCTGTGCTACTGTAGTGGTTGGTGTCTCACTAGAAGTCTCTGCTTCTGTAGTGGTCTGTGCCACAGACATAGTTGGTGATACTTTTGTGGTTGGTGCTTCAGTAGTGGTGTCTGCTGCTGTTGCGGTCTGTGCCACAGAAGTTGTCTGTGTTCCAGTTGTAGCTGGTGTGTCTGTAGTTGTCTCTCTTGCTGTTGTGGTCTGAGTCTCAGGAGTTGTCTCTGTCACAATGGTGGTCGGTGCCTCAGTGGTAGTCTCTGCTGCTGAGGTTGTCTCAACAGTAGTTGTGCCTGGACCTTTCGTTGTAGATTGTGAAGTATCCTTGGTAGATGTTGCTGTAAAATGGCATTGTCAACTAGTTCTGTCAACTGTTTGTCAAAGGTCATAGTAATCAGAGCTAGATATGCGTTGTATACCAATACAATACACATGTGACCTCTGTTTGGAAATTAAAAGGAACACACCAACTGGTATGATATACAAATGTCAGGTCTGTACAACCTTCCGTCGACTGTCCTACAGTCCACTGTCATGTCTTTGGGCAGTCAAGTCAATATAAATCCACAGTCAAAAGTGCATTATTTGTCATGTTGTCTTCATGAATCTCTTCTATTTAAGATGACAATGACATAACCCAGGAATCAGTGTACTCTCTCCTACTCATTACAATCCATCCTTTAACCATGGACAATTTTGACCATCACGTTTGTAATCATTAGCCTAACCTAACTTCAGATAACCCTAGGAAATGCACATTCTACTCACCTGTAACTAAGACAATCAAGCCCCACTGTGAGTAAGAAATGTAAGTTCTCAAGAAACAATGCGCACAGTCCCAAGCTGATGCTATGTTCTGCTAGGTATGTAAACTCATTGTCCTAGTCCAAATTGTCAAATATTCTTACCCAATATCTCAGTAGTTGACTGTTGAGTACTCAGGGTTGTGTCAGCTGTCACACCTAAGTTGCCAATGTCAGGGGTTGTTGTTAAATCAACAGTCAAAGAAGATGAGGCTAGGGTTGTCTCAGCAGCAGTTGTGCCTGGACTTGCAGTTGTTGACTGCCCCACAGTTGGTGTGTCTTGGCCTGTAGATGTAGGTGTGTCAATAGTAGTCTGTGCTTCTGTAGTCTGTGCTACTGTAGTGGTTGGTGTCTCACTAGAAGTCTCTGCTTCTGTAGTGGTCTGTGCCACAGACATAGTTGGTGATACTTTTGTGGTTGGTGCTTCAGTAGTGGTGTCTGCTGCTGTTGCGGTCTGTGCCACAGAAGTTGTCTGTGTTCCAGTTGTAGCTGGTGTGTCTGTAGTTGTCTCTCTTGCTGTTGTGGTCTGAGTCTCAGGAGTTGTCTCTGTCACAATGGTGGTCGGTGCCTCAGTGGTAGTCTCTGCTGCTGAGGTTATCTCAACAGTAGTTGTGCCTGGACCTTTCGTTGTAATTTGTGAAGTATCCTTGGTAGATGTTGCTGTAAAATGGCATTGTCAACTAGTTCTGTCAACTGTTTGTCAAAGGTCATAGTAATCAGAGCTAGATATGCGTTGTATACCAATACAATACACATGTGACCTCTGTTTGGAAATTAAAAGGAACACACCAACTGGTATGATATACAAATGTCAGGTCTGTACAACCTTCCGTCGACTGTCCTACAGTCCACTGTCATGTCTTTGGGCAGTCAAGTCAATATAAATCCACAGTCAAAAGTGCATTATTTGTCATGTTGTCTTCATGAATCTCTTCTATTTAAGATGACAATGACATAACCCAGGAATCAGTGTACTCTCTCCTACTCATTACAATCGATCCTTTAACCATGGACAATTTTGACCATCACGTTTGTAATCATTAGCCTAACCTAACTTCAGATAACCCTAGGAAATGCACATTCTACTCACCTGTAACTAAGACAATCAAGCCCCACTGTGAGTAAGAAATGTAAGTTCTCAAGAAACAATGCGCACAGTCCCAAGCTGATGCTATGTTCTGCTAGGTATGTAAACTCATTGTCCTAGTCCAAATTGTCAAATATTCTTACCCAATATCTCAGTAGTTGACTGTTGAGTACTCAGGGTTGTGTCAGCTGTCACACCTAAGTTGCCAATGTCAGGGGTTGTTGTTAAATCAACAGTCAAAGAAGATGAGGCTAGGGTTGTCTCAGCAGCAGTTGTGCCTGGACTTGCAGTTGTTGACTGCCCCACAGTTGGTGTGTCTTGGCCTGTAGATGTAGGTGTGTCAATAGTAGTCTGTGCTTCTGTAGTCTGTGCTACTGTAGTGGTTGGTGTCTCACTAGAAGTCTCTGCTTCTGTAGTGGTCTGTGCCACAGACATAGTTGGTGATACTTTTGTGGTTGGTGCTTCAGTAGTGGTGTCTGCTGCTGTTGCGGTCTGTGCCACAGAAGTTGTCTGTGTTCCAGTTGTAGCTGGTGTGTCTGTAGTTGTCTCTCTTGCTGTTGTGGTCTGAGTCTCAGGAGTTGTCTCTGTCACAATGGTGGTCGGTGCCTCAGTGGTAGTCTCTGCTGCTGAGGTTATCTCAACAGTAGTTGTGCCTGGACCTTTCGTTGTAATTTGTGAAGTATCCTTGGTAGATGTTGCTGTAAAATGGCATTGTCAACTAGTTCTGTCAACTGTTTGTCAAAGGTCATAGTAATCAGAGCTAGATATGCGTTGTATACCAATACAATACACATGTGACCTCTGTTTGGATGTTAAAAGGAACACACCAACTGGTATGATATACAAATGTCAGGTCTGTACAACCTTCCGTCGACTGTCCTACAGTCCACTGTCATGTCTTTGGGCAGTCAAGTCAATATAAATCCACAGTCAAAAGTGCATTATTTGTCATGTTGTCTTCATGAATCTCTTCCATTTAAGATGACAATGACATAACCCAGGAATCAGTGTACTCTCTCCTACTCATTACAATCCATCCTTTAACCATGGACAATTTTGACCATCACGTTTGTAATCATTAGCCTAACCTAACTTCAGATAACCCTAGGAAATGCACATTCTACTCACCTGTAACTAAGACAATCAAGCCCCACTGTGAGTAAGAAATGTAAGTTCTCAAGAAACAATGCGCACAGTCCCAAGCTGATGCTATGTTCTGCTAGGTATGTAAACTCATTGTCCTAGTCAAATTTGTCAAATATTCTTACCCAATATCTCAGTAGTTGACTGTTGAGTACTCAGGGTTGTGTCAGCTGTCACACCTAAGTTGCCAATGTCAGGGGTTGTTGTTAAATCAACAGTCAAAGAAGATGAGGCTAGGGTTGTCTCAGCAGCAGTTGTGCCTGGACTTGCAGTTGTTGACTGCCCCACAGTTGGTGTGTCTTGGCCTGTAGATGTAGGTGTGTCAATAGTAGTCTGTGCTTCTGTAGTCTGTGCTACTGTAGTGGTTGGTGTCTCACTAGAAGTCTCTGCTTCTGTAGTGGTCTGTGCCACAGACATAGTTGGTGATACTTTTGTGGTTGGTGCTTCAGTAGTGGTGTCTGCTGCTGTTGCGGTCTGTGCCACAGAAGTTGTCTGTGTTCCAGTTGTAGCTGGTGTGTCTGTAGTTGTCTCTCTTGCTGTTGTGGTCTGAGTCTCAGGAGTTGTCTCTGTCACAATGGTGGTCGGTGCCTCAGTGGTAGTCTCTGCTGCTGAGGTTATCTCAACAGTAGTTGTGCCTGGACCTTTCGTTGTAATTTGTGAAGTATCCTTGGTAGATGTTGCTGTAAAATGGCATTGTCAACTAGTTCTGTCAACTGTTTGTCAAAGGTCATAGTAATCAGAGCTAGATATGCGTTGTATACCAATACAATACACATGTGACCTCTGTTTGGAAATTAAAAGGAACACACCAACTGGTATGATATACAAATGTCAGGTCTGTACAACCTTCCGTCGACTGTCCTACAGTCCACTGTCATGTCTTTGGGCAGTCAAGTCAATATAAATCCACAGTCAAAAGTGCATTATTTGTCATGTTGTCTTCATGAATCTCTTCTATTTAAGATGACAATGACATAACCCAGGAATCAGTGTACTCTCTCCTACTCATTACAATCGATCCTTTAACCATGGACAATTTTGACCATCACGTTTGTAATCATTAGCCTAACCTAACTTCAGATAACCCTAGGAAATGCACATTCTACTCACCTGTAACTAAGACAATCAAGCCCCACTGTGAGTAAGAAATGTAAGTTCTCAAGAAACAATGCGCACAGTCCCAAGCTGATGCTATGTTCTGCTAGGTATGTAAACTCATTGTCCTAGTCCAAATTGTCAAATATTCTTACCCAATATCTCAGTAGTTGACTGTTGAGTACTCAGGGTTGTGTCAGCTGTCACACCTAAGTTGCCAATGTCAGGGGTTGTTGTTAAATCAACAGTCAAAGAAGATGAGGCTAGGGTTGTCTCAGCAGCAGTTGTGCCTGGACTTGCAGTTGTTGACTGCCCCACAGTTGGTGTGTCTTGGCCTGTAGATGTAGGTGTGTCAATAGTAGTCTGTGCTTCTGTAGTCTGTGCTACTGTAGTGGTTGGTGTCTCACTAGAAGTCTCTGCTTCTGTAGTGGTCTGTGCCACAGACATAGTTGGTGATACTTTTGTGGTTGGTGCTTCAGTAGTGGTGTCTGCTGCTGTTGCGGTCTGTGCCACAGAAGTTGTCTGTGTTCCAGTTGTAGCTGGTGTGTCTGTAGTTGTCTCTCTTGCTGTTGTGGTCTGAGTCTCAGGAGTTGTCTCTGTCACAATGGTGGTCGGTGCCTCAGTGGTAGTCTCTGCTGCTGAGGTTATCTCAACAGTAGTTGTGCCTGGACCTTTCGTTGTAATTTGTGAAGTATCCTTGGTAGATGTTGCTGTAAAATGGCATTGTCAACTAGTTCTGTCAACTGTTTGTCAAAGGTCATAGTAATCAGAGCTAGATATGCGTTGTATACCAATACAATACACATGTGACCTCTGTTTGGATGTTAAAAGGAACACACCAACTGGTATGATATACAAATGTCAGGTCTGTACAACCTTCCGTCGACTGTCCTACAGTCCACTGTCATGTCTTTGGGCAGTCAAGTCAATATAAATCCACAGTCAAAAGTGCATTATTTGTCATGTTGTCTTCATGAATCTCTTCCATTTAAGATGACAATGACATAACCCAGGAATCAGTGTACTCTCTCCTACTCATTACAATCCATCCTTTAACCATGGACAATTTTGACCATCACGTTTGTAATCATTAGCCTAACCTAACTTCAGATAACCCTAGGAAATGCACATTCTACTCACCTGTAACTAAGACAATCAAGCCCCACTGTGAGTAAGAAATGTAAGTTCTCAAGAAACAATGCGCACAGTCCCAAGCTGATGCTATGTTCTGCTAGGTATGTAAACTCATTGTCCTAGTCAAATTTGTCAAATATTCTTACCCAATATCTCAGTAGTTGACTGTTGAGTACTCAGGGTTGTGTCAGCTGTCACACCTAAGTTGCCAATGTCAGGGGTTGTTGTTAAATCAACAGTCAAAGAAGATGAGGCTAGGGTTGTCTCAGCAGCAGTTGTGCCTGGACTTGCAGTTGTTGACTGCCCCACAGTTGGTGTGTCTTGGCCTGTAGATGTAGGTGTGTCAATAGTAGTCTGTGCTTCTGTAGTCTGTGCTACTGTAGTGGTTGGTGTCTCACTAGAAGTCTCTGCTTCTGTAGTGGTCTGTGCCACAGACATAGTTGGTGATACTTTTGTGGTTGGTGCTTCAGTAGTGGTGTCTGCTGCTGTTGCGGTCTGTGCCACAGAAGTTGTCTGTGTTCCAGTTGTAGCTGGTGTGTCTGTAGTTGTCTCTCTTGCTGTTGTGGTCTGAGTCTCAGGAGTTGTCTCTGTCACAATGGTGGTCGGTGCCTCAGTGGTAGTCTCTGCTGCTGAGGTTATCTCAACAGTAGTTGTGCCTGGACCTTTCGTTGTAATTTGTGAAGTATCCTTGGTAGATGTTGCTGTAAAATGGCATTGTCAACTAGTTCTGTCAACTGTTTGTCAAAGGTCATAGTAATCAGAGCTAGATATGCGTTGTATACCAATACAATACACATGTGACCTCTGTTTGGAAATTAAAAGGAACACACCAACTGGTATGATATACAAATGTCAGGTCTGTACAACCTTCCGTCGACTGTCCTACAGTCCACTGTCATGTCTTTGGGCAGTCAAGTCAATATAAATCCACAGTCAAAAGTGCATTATTTGTCATGTTGTCTTCATGAATCTCTTCTATTTAAGATGACAATGACATAACCCAGGAATCAGTGTACTCTCTCCTACTCATTACAATCGATCCTTTAACCATGGACAATTTTGACCATCACGTTTGTAATCATTAGCCTAACCTAACTTCAGATAACCCTAGGAAATGCACATTCTACTCACCTGTAACTAAGACAATCAAGCCCCACTGTGAGTAAGAAATGTAAGTTCTCAAGAAACAATGCGCACAGTCCCAAGCTGATGCTATGTTCTGCTAGGTATGTAAACTCATTGTCCTAGTCCAAATTGTCAAATATTCTTTCCCAATATCTCAGTAGTTGACTGTTGAGTACTCAGGGTTGTGTCAGCTGTCACACCTAAGTTGCCAATGTCAGGGGTTGTTGTTAAATCAACAGTCAAAGAAGATGAGGCTAGGGTTGTCTCAGCAGCAGTTGTGCCTGGACTTGCAGTTGTTGACTGCCCCACAGTTGGTGTGTCTTGGCCTGTAGATGTAGGTGTGTCAATAGTAGTCTGTGCTTCTGTAGTCTGTGCTACTGTAGTGGTTGGTGTCTCACTAGAAGTCTCTGCTTCTGTAGTGGTCTGTGCCACAGACATAGTTGGTGATACTTTTGTGGTTGGTGCTTCAGTAGTGGTGTCTGCTGCTGTTGCGGTCTGTGCCACAGAAGTTGTCTGTGTTCCAGTTGTAGCTGGTGTGTCTGTAGTTGTCTCTCTTGCTGTTGTGGTCTGAGTCTCAGGAGTTGTCTCTGTCACAATGGTGGTCGGTGCCTCAGTGGTAGTCTCTGCTGCTGAGGTTATCTCAACAGTAGTTGTGCCTGGACCTTTCGTTGTAATTTGTGAAGTATCCTTGGTAGATGTTGCTGTAAAATGGCATTGTCAACTAGTTCTGTCAACTGTTTGTCAAAGGTCATAGTAATCAGAGCTAGATATGCGTTGTATACCAATACAATACACATGTGACCTCTGTTTGGATGTTAAAAGGAACACACCAACTGGTATGATATACAAATGTCAGGTCTGTACAACCTTCCGTCGACTGTCCTACAGTCCACTGTCATGTCTTTGGGCAGTCAAGTCAATATAAATCCACAGTCAAAAGTGCATTATTTGTCATGTTGTCTTCATGAATCTCTTCCATTTAAGATGACAATGACATAACCCAGGAATCAGTGTACTCTCTCCTACTCATTACAATCCATCCTTTAACCATGGACAATTTTGACCATCACGTTTGTAATCATTAGCCTAACCTAACTTCAGATAACCCTAGGAAATGCACATTCTACTCACCTGTAACTAAGACAATCAAGCCCCACTGTGAGTAAGAAATGTAAGTTCTCAAGAAACAATGCGCACAGTCCCAAGCTGATGCTATGTTCTGCTAGGTATGTAAACTCATTGTCCTAGTCAAATTTGTCAAATATTCTTACCCAATATCTCAGTAGTTGACTGTTGAGTACTCAGGGTTGTGTCAGCTGTCACACCTAAGTTGCCAATGTCAGGGGTTGTTGTTAAATCAACAGTCAAAGAAGATGAGGCTAGGGTTGTCTCAGCAGCAGTTGTGCCTGGACTTGCAGTTGTTGACTGCCCCACAGTTGGTGTGTCTTGGCCTGTAGATGTAGGTGTGTCAATAGTAGTCTGTGCTTCTGTAGTCTGTGCTACTGTAGTGGTTGGTGTCTCACTAGAAGTCTCTGCTTCTGTAGTGGTCTGTGCCACAGACATAGTTGGTGATACTTTTGTGGTTGGTGCTTCAGTAGTGGTGTCTGCTGCTGTTGCGGTCTGTGCCACAGAAGTTGTCTGTGTTCCAGTTGTAGCTGGTGTGTCTGTAGTTGTCTCTCTTGCTGTTGTGGTCTGAGTCTCAGGAGTTGTCTCTGTCACAATGGTGGTCGGTGCCTCAGTGGTAGTCTCTGCTGCTGAGGTTATCTCAACAGTAGTTGTGCCTGGACCTTTCGTTGTAATTTGTGAAGTATCCTTGGTAGATGTTGCTGTAAAATGGCATTGTCAACTAGTTCTGTCAACTGTTTGTCAAAGGTCATAGTAATCAGAGCTAGATATGCGTTGTATACCAATACAATACACATGTGACCTCTGTTTGGATGTTAAAAGGAACACACCAACTGGTATGATATACAAATGTCAGGTCTGTACAACCTTCCGTTGACTGTCCTACAGTCCACTGTCATGTCTTTGGGCAGTCAAGTCAATATAAATCCACAGTCAAAAGTGCATTATTTGTCATGTTGTCTTCATGAATCTCTTCTATTTAAGATGACAATGACATAACCCAGGAATCAGTGTACTCTCTCCTACTCATTACAATCCATTTTTTAACCATGGACAATTTTGACCATCACGTTTGTAATCATTAGCCTAACCTAACTTCAGATAACCCTAGGAAATGCACATTCTACTCACCTGTAACTAAGACAATCAAGCCCCACTGTGAGTAAGAAATGTAAGTTCTCAAGAAACAATGCGCACAGTCCCAAGCTGATGCTATGTTCTGCTAGGTATGTAAACTCATTGTCCTAGTCCAAATTGTCAAATATTCTTACCCAATATCTCAGTAGTTGACTGTTGAGTACTCAGGGTTGTGTCAGCTGTCACACCTAAGTTGCCAATGTCAGGGGTTGTTGTTAAATCAACAGTCAAAGAAGATGAGGCTAGGGTTGTCTCAGCAGCAGTTGTGCCTGGACTTGCAGTTGTTGACTGCCCCACAGTTGGTGTGTCTTGGCCTGTAGATGTAGGTGTGTCAATAGTAGTCTGTGCTTCTGTAGTCTGTGCTACTGTAGTGGTTGGTGTCTCACTAGAAGTCTCTGCTTCTGTAGTGGTCTGTGCCACAGACATAGTTGGTGATACTTTTGTGGTTGGTGCTTCAGTAGTGGTGTCTGCTGCTGTTGCGGTCTGTGCCACAGAAGTTGTCTGTGTTCCAGTTGTAGCTGGTGTGTCTGTAGTTGTCTCTCTTGCTGTTGTGGTCTGAGTCTCAGGAGTTGTCTCTGTCACAATGGTGGTCGGTGCCTCAGTGGTAGTCTCTGCTGCTGAGGTTATCTCAACAGTAGTTGTGCCTGGACCTTTCGTTGTAATTTGTGAAGTATCCTTGGTAGATGTTGCTGTAAAATGGCATTGTCAACTAGTTCTGTCAACTGTTTGTCAAAGGTCATAGTAATCAGAGCTAGATATGCGTTGTATACCAATACAATACACATGTGACCTCTGTTTGGAAATTAAAAGGAACACACCAACTGGTATGATATACAAATGTCAGGTCTGTACAACCTTCCGTTGACTGTCCTACAGTCCACTGTCATGTCTTTGGGCAGTCAAGTCAATATAAATCCACAGTCAAAAGTGCATTATTTGTCATGTTGTCTTCATGAATCTCTTCTATTTAAGATGACAATGACATAACCCAGGAATCAGTGTACTCTCTCCTACTCATTACAATCCATCCTTTAACCATGGACAATTTTGACCATCACGTTTGTAATCATTAGCCTAACCTAACTTCAGATAACCCTAGGAAATGCACATTCTACTCACCTGTAACTAAGACAATCAAGCCCCACTGTGAGTAAGAAATGTAAGTTCTCAAGAAACAATGCGCACAGTCCCAAGCTGATGCTATGTTCTGCTAGGTATGTAAACTCATTGTCCTAGTCAAAATTGTCAGATATTCTTACCCAATATCTCAGTAGTTGACTGTTGAGTACTCAGGGTTGTGTCAGCTGTCACACCTAAGTTGCCAATGTCAGGGGTTGTTGTTAAATCAACAGTCAAAGAAGATGAGGCTAGGGTTGTCTCAGCAGCAGTTGTGCCTGGACTTGCAGTTGTTGACTGCCCCACAGTTGGTGTGTCTTGGCCAGTAGATGTAGGTGTGTCAATAGTAGTCTCTGCTTCTGTAGTCTGTGCTACTGTAGTGGTTGGTGTCTCACTAGAAGTCTCTGCTTCTGTAGTGGTCTGTGCCACAGACATAGTTGGTGATACTTTTGTGGTTGGTGCTTCAGTAGTGGTGTCTGCTGCTGTTGCGGTCTGTGCCACAGAAGTTGTCTGTGTTCCAGTTGTAGCTGGTGTGTCTGTAGTTGTCTCTCTTGCTGTTGTGGTCTGAGTCTCAGGAGTTGTCTCTGTCACAATGGTGGTCGGTGCCTCAGTGGTAGTCTCTGCTGCTGAGGTTATCTCAACAGTAGTTGTGCCTGGACCTTTCGTTATAATTTGTGAAGTATCCTTGGTAGATGTTGCTGTAAAATGGCATTGTCAACTAGTTCTGTCAACTGTTTGTCAAAGGTCATAGTAATCAGAGCTAGATATGCGTTGTATACCAATACAATACACATGTGACCTCTGTTTGGATGTTAAAAGGAACACACCAACTGGTATGATATACAAATGTCAGGTCTGTACAACCTTCCGTCGACTGTCCTACAGTCCACTGTCATGTCTTTGGGCAGTCAAGTCAATATAAATCCACAGTCAAAAGTGCATTATTTGTCATGTTGTCTTCATGAATCTCTTCTATTTAAGATGACAATGACATAACCCAGGAATCAGTGTACTCTCTCCTACTCATTACAATCCATCCTTTAACCATGGACAATTTTGACCATCACGTTTGTAATCATTAGCCTAACCTAACTTCAGATAACCCTAGGAAATGCACATTCTACTCACCTGTAACTAAGACAATCAAGCCCCACTGTGAGTAAGAAATGTAAGTTCTCAAGAAACAATGCGCACAGTCCCAAGCTGATGCTATGTTCTGCTAGGTATGTAAACTCATTGTCCTAGTCAAATTTGTCAAATATTCTTACCCAATATCTCAGTAGATGACTGTTGAGTACTCAGGGTTGTGTCAGCTGTCACACCTAAGTTGCCAATGTCAGGGGTTGTTGTTAAATCAACAGTCAAAGAAGATGAGGCTAGGGTTGTCTCAGCAGCAGTTGTGCCTGGACTTGCAGTTGTTGACTGCCCCACAGTTGGTGTGTCTTGGCCTGTAGATGTAGGTGTGTCAATAGTAGTCTGTGCTTCTGTAGTCTGTGCTACTGTAGTGGTTGGTGTCTCACTAGAAGTCTCTGCTTCTGTAGTGGTCTGTGCCACAGACATAGTTGGTGATACTTTTGTGGTTGGTGCTTCAGTAGTGGTGTCTGCTGCTGTTGCGGTCTGTGCCACAGAAGTTGTCTGTGTTCCAGTTGTAGCTGGTGTGTCTGTAGTTGTCTCTCTTGCTGTTGTGGTCTGAGTCTCAGGAGTTGTCTCTGTCACAATGGTGGTCGGTGCCTCAGTGGTAGTCTCTGCTGCTGAGGTTATCTCAACAGTAGTTGTGCCTGGACCTTTCGTTGTAATTTGTGAAGTATCCTTGGTAGATGTTGCTGTAAAATGGCATTGTCAACTAGTTCTGTCAACTGTTTGTCAAAGGTCATAGTAATCAGAGCTAGATATGCGTTGTATACCAATACAATACACATGTGACCTCTGTTTGGAAATTAAAAGGAACACACCAACTGGTATGATATACAAATGTCAGGTCTGTACAACCTTCCGTCGACTGTCCTACAGTCCACTGTCATGTCTTTGGGCAGTCAAGTCAATATAAATCCACAGTCAAAAGTGCATTATTTGTCATGTTGTCTTCATGAATCTCTTCTATTTAAGATGACAATGACATAACCCAGGAATCAGTGTACTCTCTCCTACTCATTACAATCCATCCTTTAACCATGGACAATTTTGACCATCACGTTTGTAATCATTAGCCTAACCTAACTTCAGATAACCCTAGGAAATGCACATTCTACTCACCTGTAACTAAGACAATCAAGCCCCACTGTGAGTAAGAAATGTAAGTTCTCAAGAAACAATGCGCACAGTCCCAAGCTGATGCTATGTTCTGCTAGGTATGTAAACTCATTGTCCTAGTCCAAATTGTCAAATATTCTTACCCAATATCTCAGTAGTTGACTGTTGAGTACTCAGGGTTGTGTCAGCTGTCACACCTAAGTTGCCAATGTCAGGGGTTGTTGTTAAATCAACAGTCAAAGAAGATGAGGCTAGGGTTGTCTCAGCAGTAGTTGTGCCTGGACTTGCAGTTGTTGACTGCCCCACAGTTGGTGTGTCTTGGCCAGTAGATGTAGGTGTGTCAATAGTAGTCTGTGCTTCTGTAGTCTGTGCTACTGTAGTGGTTGGTGTCTCACTAGAAGTCTCTGCTTCTGTAGTGGTCTGTGCCACAGACATAGTTGGTGATACTTTTGTGGTTGGTGCTTCAGTAGTGGTGTCTGCTGCTGTTGCGGTCTGTGCCACAGAAGTTGTCTGTGTTCCAGTTGTAGCTGGTGTGTCTGTAGTTGTCTCTCTTGCTGTTGTGGTCTGAGTCTCAGGAGTTGTCTCTGTCACAATGGTGGTCGGTGCCTCAGTGGTAGTCTCTGCTGCTGAGGTTGTCTCAACAGTAGTTGTGCCTGGACCTTTCGTTGTAGATTGTGAAGTATCCTTGGTAGATGTTGCTGTAAAATGGCATTGTCAACTAGTTCTGTCAACTGTTTGTCAAAGGTCATAGTAATCAGAGCTAGATATGCGTTGTATACCAATACAATACACATGTGACCTCTGTTTGGATGTTAAAAGGAACACACCAACTGGTATGATATACAAATGTCAGGTCTGTACAACCTTCCGTCGACTGTCCTACAGTCCACTGTCATGTCTTTGGGCAGTCAAGTCAATATAAATCCACAGTCAAAAGTGCATTATTTGTCATGTTGTCTTCATGAATCTCTTCTATTTAAGATGACAATGACATAACCCAGGAATCAGTGTACTCTCTCCTACTCATTACAATCCATCCTTTAACCATGGACAATTTTGACCATCACGTTTGTAATCATTAGCCTAACCTAACTTCAGATAACCCTAGGAAATGCACATTCTACTCACCTGTAACTAAGACAATCAAGCCCCACTGTGAGTAAGAAATGTAAGTTCTCAAGAAACAATGCGCACAGTCCCAAGCTGATGCTATGTTCTGCTAGGTATGTAAACTCATTGTCCTAGTCCAAATTGTCAAATATTCTTACCCAATATTTCAGTAGTTGACTGTTGAGTACTCAGGGTTGTGTCAGCTGTCACACCTAAGTTGCCAATGTCAGGGGTTGTTGTTAAATCAACAGTCAAAGAAGATGAGGCTAGGGTTGTCTCAGCAGTAGTTGTGCCTGGACTTGCAGTTGTTGACTGCCCCACAGTTGGTGTGTCTTGGCCAGTAGATGTAGGTGTGTCAATAGTAGTCTGTGCTTCTGTAGTCTGTGCTACTGTAGTGGTTGGTGTCTCACTAGAAGTCTCTGCTTCTGTAGTGGTCTGTGCCACAGACATAGTTGGTGATACTTTTGTGGTTGGTGCTTCAGTAGTGGTGTCTGCTGCTGTTGCGGTCTGTGCCACAGAAGTTGTCTGTGTTCCAGTTGTAGCTGGTGTGTCTGTAGTTGTCTCTCTTGCTGTTGTGGTCTGAGTCTCAGGAGTTGTCTCTGTCACAATGGTGGTCGGTGCCTCAGTGGTAGTCTCTGCTGCTGAGGTTGTCTCAACAGTAGTTGTGCCTGGACCTTTCGTTGTAGATTGTGAAGTATCCTTGGTAGATGTTGCTGTAAAATGGCATTGTCAACTAGTTCTGTCAACTGTTTGTCAAAGGTCATAGTAATCAGAGCTAGATATGCGTTGTATACCAATACAATACACATGTGACCTCTGTTTGGATGTTAAAAGGAACACACCAACTGGTATGATATACAAATGTCAGGTCTGTACAACCTTCCGTCGACTGTCCTACAGTCCACTGTCATGTCTTTGGGCAGTCAAGTCAATATAAATCCACAGTCAAAAGTGCATTATTTGTCATGTTGTCTTCATGAATCTCTTCTATTTAAGATGACAATGACATAACCCAGGAATCAGTGTACTCTCTCCTACTCATTACAATCCATCCTTTAACCATGGACAATTTTGACCATCACGTTTGTAATCATTAGCCTAACCTAACTTCAGATAACCCTAGGAAATGCACATTCTACTCACCTGTAACTAAGACAATCAAGCCCCACTGTGAGTAAGAAATGTAAGTTCTCAAGAAACAATGCGCACAGTCCCAAGCTGATGCTATGTTCTGCTAGGTATGTAAACTCATTGTCCTAGTCCAAATTGTCAAATATTCTTACCCAATATCTCAGTAGTTGACTGTTGAGTACTCAGGGTTGTGTCAGCTGTCACACCTAAGTTGCCAATGTCAGGGGTTGTTGTTGAATCAACAGTCAAAGAAGATGAGGCTAGGGTTGTCTCAGCAGCAGTTGTGCCTGGACTTGCAGTTGTTGACTGCCCCACAGTTGGTGTGTCTTGGCCTGTAGATGTAGGTGTGTCAATAGTAGTCTGTGCTTCTGTAGTCTGTGCTACTGTAGTGGTTGGTGTCTCACTAGAAGTCTCTGCTTCTGTAGTGGTCTGTGCCACAGACATAGTTGGTGACACTTTTGTGGTTGCTGCTTCAGTAGTGGTGTCTGCTGCTGTTGTGGTCTGTGCCACAGAAGTTGTCTGTGTTCCAGTTGTAGCTGGTGTGTCTGTAGTTGTCTCTCTTGCTGTTGTGGTCTGAGTCTCAGGAGTTGTCTCTGTCACAATGGTGGTCGGTGCCTCAGTGGTAGTCTCTGCTGCTGAGGTTATCTCAACAGTAGTTGTGCCTGGACCTTTCGTTGTAATTTGTGAAGTATCCTTGGTAGATGTTGCTGTAAAATGGCATTGTCAACTAGTTCTGTCAACTGTTTGTCAAAGGTCATAGTAATCAGAGCTAGATGTGCGTTGTATACCAATACAATACACATGTGACCTCTGTTTGGATGTTAAAAGGAACACACCAACTGGTATGATATACAAATGTCAGGTCTGTACAACCTTCCGTCGACTGTCCTACAGTCCACTGTCATGTCTTTGGGCAGTCAAGTCAATATAAATCCACAGTCAAAAGTGCATTATTTGTCATGTTGTCTTCATGAATCTCTTCTATTTAAGATGACAATGACATAACCCAGGAATCAGTGTACTCTCTCCTACTCATTACAATCCATCCTTTAACCATGGACAACTTTGACCATCACGTTTGTAATCATTAGCCTAACCTAACTTCAGATAACCCTAGGAAATGCACATTCTACTCACCTGTAACTAAGACAATCAAGCCCTACTGTGAGTAAGAAATGTAAGTTCTCAAGAAACAATGCGCACAGTCCCAAGCTGATGCTATGTTCTGCTAGGTATGTAAACTCATTGTCCTAGTCAAATTTGTCAAATATTCTTACCCAATATCTCATTAGTTGACTGTTGAGTACTCAGGGTTGTGTCAGCTGTCACACCTAAGTTGCCAATGTCAGGGGTTGTTGTTAAATCAACAGTCAAAGAAGATGAGGCTAGGGTTGTCTCAGCAGCAGTTGTGCCTGGACTTGCAGTTGTTGACTGCCCCACAGTTGGTGTGTCTTGGCCTGTAGATGTAGGTGTGTCAATAGTAGTCTGTGCTTCTGTAGTCTGTGCTACTGTAGTGGTTGGTGTCTCACTAGAAGTCTCTGCTAATGTAGTGGTCTGTGCCACAGACATAGTTGGTGATACTTTTGTGGTTGGTGCTTCAGTAGTGGTGTCTGCTGCTGTTGCGGTCTGTGCCACAGAAGTTGTCTGTGTTCCAGTTGTAGCTGGTGTGTCTGTAGTTGTCTCTCTTGCTGTTGTGGTCTGAGTCTCAGGAGTTGTCTCTGTCACAATGGTGGTCGGTGCCTCAGTGGTAGTCTCTGCTGCTGAGGTTGTCTCAACAGTAGTTGTGCCTGGACCTTTGGTTGTAGATTGTGAAGTATCCTTGGTAGATGTTGCTGTAAAATGACATTGTCAACTAGTTCTGTCAACTGTTTGTCAAAGGTCATAGTAATCAGAGCTAGATATGCGTTGTATACCAATACAATACACATGTGACCTCTGTTTGGATGTTAAAAGGAACACACCAACTGGTATGATATACAAATGTCAGGTCTGTACAACCTTCCGTCGACTGTCCTACAGTCCACTGTCATGTCTTTGGGCAGTCAAGTCAATATAAATCCACAGTCAAAAGTGCATTATTTGTCATGTTGTCTTCATGAATCTCTTCTATTTAAGATGACAATGACATAACCCAGGAATCAGTGTACTCTCTCCTACTCATTACAATCCATCCTTTAACCATGGACAACTTTGACCATCACGTTTGTAATCATTAGCCTAACCTAACTTCAGATAACCCTAGGAAATGCACATTCTACTCACCTGTAACTAAGACAATCAAGCCCTACTGTGAGTAAGAAATGTAAGTTCTCAAGAAACAATGCGCACAGTCCCAAGCTGATGCTATGTTCTGCTAGGTATGTAAACTCATTGTCCTAGTCAAATTTGTCAAATATTCTTACCCAATATCTCAGTAGATGACTGTTGAGTACTCAGGGTTGTGTCAGCTGTCACACCTAAGTTGCCAATGTCAGGGGTTGTTGTTAAATCAACAGTCAAAGAAGATGAGGCTAGGGTTGTCTCAGCAGCAGTTGTGCCTGGACTTGCAGTTGTTGACTGCCCCACAGTTGGTGTGTCTTGGCCTGTAGATGTAGGTGTGTCAATAGTAGTCTGTGCTTCTGTAGTCTGTGCTACTGTAGTGGTTGGTGTCTCACTAGAAGTCTCTGCTTCTGTAGTGGTCTGTGCCACAGACATAGTTGGTGATACTTTTGTGGTTGGTGCTTCAGTAGTGGTGTCTGCTGCTGTTGCGGTCTGTGCCACAGAAGTTGTCTGTGTTCCAGTTGTAGCTGGTGTGTCTGTAGTTGTCTCTCTTGCTGTTGTGGTCTGAGTCTCAGGAGTTGTCTCTGTCACAATGGTGGTCGGTGCCTCAGTGGTAGTCTCTGCTGCTGAGGTTGTCTCAACAGTAGTTGTGCCTGGACCTTTTGTTGTAATTTGTGAAGTATCCTTGGTAGATGTTGCTGTAAAATGGCATTGTCAACTAGTTCTGTCAACTGTTTGTCAAAGGTCATAGTAATCAGAGCTAGATATGCGTTGTATACCAATACAATACACATGTGACCTCTGTTTGGATGTTAAAAGGAACACACCAACTGGTATGATATACAAATGTCAGGTCTGTACAACCTTCCGTCGACTGTCCTACAGTCCACTGTCATGTCTTTGGGCAGTCAAGTCAATATAAATCCACAGTCAAAAGTGCATTATTTGTCATGTTGTCTTCATGAATCTCTTCTATTTAAGATGACAATGACATAACCCAGGAATCAGTGTACTCTCTCCTACTCATTACAATCCATCCTTTAACCATGGACAACTTTGACCATCACGTTTGTAATCATTAGCCTAACCTAACTTCAGATAACCCTAGGAAATGCACATTCTACTCACCTGTAACTAAGACAATCAAGCCCCACTGTGAGTAAGAAATGTAAGTTCTCAAGAAACAATGCGCACAGTCCCAAGCTGATGCTATGTTCTGCTAGGTATGTAAACTCATTGTCCTAGTCAAAATTGTCAAATATTCTTACCCAATATCTCAGTAGTTGACTGTTGAGTACTCAGGGTTGTGTCAGCTGTCACACCTAAGTTGCCAATGTCAGGGGTTGTTGTTAAATCAACAGTCAAAGAAGATGAGGCTAGGGTTGTCTCAGCAGCAGTTGTGCCTGGACTTGCAGTTGTTGACTGCCTCACAGTTGGTGTGTCTTGGCCTGTAGATGTAGGTGTGTCAATAGTAGTCTGTGCTTCTGTAGTCTGTGCTACTGTAGTGGTTGGTGTCTCACTAGAAGTCTCTGCTTCTGTAGTGGTCTGTGCCACAGACATAGTTGGTGATACTTTTGTGGTTGGTGCTTCAGTAGTGGTGTCTGCTGCTGTTGGGGTCTGTGCCACAGAAGTTGTCTGTGTTCCAGTTGTAGCTGGTGTGTCTGTAGTTGTCTCTCTTGCTGTTGTGGTCTGAGTCTCAGGAGTTGTCTCTGTCAAAATGGTGGTCGGTGCCTCACTGGTAGTCTGTGCTGCTGAGGTTATCTCAACAGTAGTTGTGCCTGGACCTTTGGTTGTAGATTGTGAAGTATCCTTGGTAGATGTTGCTGTAAAATGGCATTGTCAACTAGTTCTGTCAACTGTTTGTCAAAGGTCATAGTAATCAGAGCTAGATATGCGTTGTATACCAATACAATACACATGTGACCTCTGTTTGGATGTTAAAAGGAACACACCAACTGGTATGATATACAAATGTCAGGTCTGTACAACCTTCCGTCGACTGTCCTACAGTCCACTGTCATGTCTTTGGGCAGTCAAGTCAATATAAATCCACAGTCAAAAGTGCATTATTTGTCATGTTGTCTTCATGAATCTCTTCTATTTAAGATGACAATGACATAACCCAGGAATCAGTGTACTCTCTCCTACTCATTACAATCCATCCTTTAACCATGGACAACTTTGACCATCACGTTTGTAATCATTAGCCTAACCTAACTTCAGATAACCCTAGGAAATGCACATTCTACTCACCTGTAACTAAGACAATCAAGCCCCACTGTGAGTAAGAAATGTAAGTTCTCAAGAAACAATGCGCACAGTCCCAAGCTGATGCTATGTTCTGCTAGGTATGTAAACTCATTGTCCTAGTCAAAATTGTCAAATATTCTTACCCAATATCTCAGTAGTTGACTGTTGAGTACTCAGGGTTGTGTCAGCTGTCACACCTAAGTTGCCAATGTCAGGGGTTGTTGTTAAATCAACAGTCAAAGAAGATGAGGCTAGGGTTGTCTCAGCAGCAGTTGTGCCTGGACTTGCAGTTGTTGACTGCCCCACAGTTGGTGTGTCTTGGCCTGTAGATGTAGGTGTGTCAATAGTAGTCTGTGCTTCTGTAGTCTGTGCTACTGTAGTGGTTGGTGTCTCACTAGAAGTCTCTGCTTCTGTAGTGGTCTGTGCCACAGACATAGTTGGTGATACTTTTGTGGTTGGTGCTTCAGTAGTGGTGTCTGCTGCTGTTGCGGTCTGTGCCACAGAAGTTGTCTGTGTTCCAGTTGTAGCTGGTGTGTCTGTAGTTGTCTCTCTTGCTGTTGTGGTCTGAGTCTCAGGAGTTGTCTCTGTCACAATGGTGGTCGGTGCCTCAGTGGTAGTCTCTGCTGCTGAGGTTATCTCAACAGTAGTTGTGCCTGGACCTTTTGTTGTAATTTGTGAAGTATCCTTGGTAGATGTTGCTGTAAAATGGCATTGTCAACTAGTTCTGTCAACTGTTTGTCAAAGGTCATAGTAATCAGAGCTAGATATGCGTTGTATACCAATACAATACACATGTGACCTCTGTTTGGATGTTAAAAGGAACACACCAACTGGTATGATATACAAATGTCAGGTCTGTACAACCTTCCGTCAACTGTCCTACAGTCCACTGTCATGTCTTTGGGCAGTCAAGTCAATATAAATCCACAGTCAAAAGTGCATTATTTGTCATGTTGTCTTCATGAATCTCTTCTATTTAAGATGACAATGACATAACCCAGGAATCAGTGTACTCTCTCCCACTCATTACAATCCATCCTTTAACCATGGACAACTTTGACCATCACGTTTGTAATCATTAGCCTAACCTAACTTCAGATAACCCTAGGAAATGCACATTCTACTCACCTGTAACTAAGACAATCAAGCCCCACTGTGAGTAAGAAATGTAAGTTCTCAAGAAACAATGCCCACAGTCCCAAGCTGATGCTATGTTCGGCTAGGTATGTAAACTCATTGTCCTTGTCCAAATTGTCAAATATTCTTACCCAATATCTCAGTAGTTGACTGTTGAGTACTCAGGGTTGTGTCAGCTGTCACACCTAAGTTGCCAATGTCAGGGGTTGTTGTTAAATCAACAGTCAAAGAAGATGAGGCTAGGGTTGTCTCAGCAGCAGTTGTGCCTGGACTTGCAGTTGTTGACTGCCCCACAGTTGGTGTGTCTTGGCCTGTAGATGTAGGTGTGTCAATAATAGTCTGTGCTTCTGTAGTCTGTGCTACTGTAGTGGTTGGTGTCTCACTAGAAGTCTCTGCTTCTGTAGTGGTCTGTGCCACAGACATAGTTGGTGATACTTTTGTGGTTGGTGCTTCAGTAGTGGTGTCTGCTGCTGTTGCGGTCTGTGCCACAGAAGTTGTCTGTGTTCCAGTTGTAGCTGGTGTGTCTGTAGTTGTCTCTCTTGCTGTTGTGGTCTGAGTCTCAGGAGTTGTCTCTGTCATAATGGTGGTCGGTGCCTCACTGGTAGTCTCTGCTGCTGAGGTTGTCTCAACAGTAGTTGTGCCTGGACCTTTCGTTGTAGATTGTGAAGTATCCTTGGTAGATGTTGCTGTAAAATGGCATTGTCAACTAGTTCTGTCAACTGTTTGTCAAAGGTCATAGTAATCAGAGCTAGATATGCGTTGTATACCAATACAATACACATGTGACCTCTGTTTGGATGTTAAAAGGAACACACCAACTGGTATGATATACAAATGTCAGGTCTGTACAACCTTCCGTCGACTGTCCTACAGTCCACTGTCATGTCTTTGGGCAGTCAAGTCAATATAAATCCACAGTCAAAAGTGCATTATTTGTCATGTTGTCTTCATGAATCTCTTCTATTTAAGATGACAATGACATAACCCAGGAATCAGTGTACTCTCTCCTACTCATTACAATCCATCCTTTAACCATGGACAACTTTGACCATCACATTTGTAATCATTAGCCTAACCTAACTTCAGATAACCCTAGGAAATGCACATTCTACTCACCTGTAACTAAGACAATCAAGCCCCACTGTGAGTAAGAAATGTAAGTTCTCAAGAAACAATGCGCACAGTCCCAAGCTGATGCTATGTTCTGCTAGGTATGTAAACTCATTGTCCTAGTCAAAATTGTCAAATATTCTTACCCAATATCTCAGTAGTTGACTGTTGAGTACTCAGGGTTGTGTCAGCTGTCGCACCTAAGTTGCCAATGTCAGGGGTTGTTGTTAAATCAACAGTCAAAGAAGATGAGGCTAGGGTTGTCTCAGCAGCAGTTGTGCCTGGACTTGCAGTTGTTGACTGCCCCACAGTTGGTGTGTCTTGGCCTGTAGATGTAGGTGTGTCAATAGTAGTCTGTGCTTCTGTAGTCTGTGCTACTGTAGTGGTTGGTGTCTCACTAGAAGTCTCTGCTTCTGTAGTGGTCTGTGCCACAGACATAGTTGGTGATACTTTTGTGGTTGGTGCTTCAGTAGTGGTGTCTGCTGCTGTTGCGGTCTGTGCCACAGAAGTTGTCTGTGTTCCAGTTGTGGCTGGTGTGTCTGTAGTTGTCTCTCTTGCTGTTGTGGTCTGAGTCTCAGGAGTTGTCTCTGTCACAATGGTGGTCGGTGCCTCACTGGTAGTCTCTGCTACTGAGGTTGTCTCAGCAGCAGTTGTGCCTGGACTTGCAGTTGTTGACTGCCCCACAGTTGGTGTGTCTTGGCCTGTAGATGTAGGTGTGTCAATAGTAGTCTGTGCTACTGTAGTCTGTGCTACTGTAGTGGTTGGTGTCTCACTAGAAGTCTCTGCTTCTGTAGTGGTCTGTGCCACAGACAGAGTTGGTGATACTTTTGTGGTTGGTGCTTCAGTAGTGGTGTCTGCTGCTGTTGTGGTCTGTGCTACTGAGGCTGTCTCAGCAGAAGTTGTGTCTGGACTTTTAGTTGTAGACTGGGAAGTATCCTTGGTAGATGTTACTGTAAAATGGCATTGTCAACTGTTTGTCATGGGTCATAGTTATCCGAGTTAGAAATGTTTTATAAACAGTATATACCTGTAACCTGTATACTCTAATCTAACTGTTGTCAACCTTGTTCTTTCATTTCGTATAATTATTATTAGACAAATACTATTGGGCTGAAAGTAGGTTTACTACACTGGTGCCGTGACCAGTTGGGTGTTTTGCAGGTTAGCTTGCAAGAGTACGGAGCCATTTTGCCCTGGCCATGGTAAAACAGGCAGATGGGACGGAATGCCCCGCAGCAGGTTAGGGTGCTGGTCTGGGTATCCAGGCCAGCCCGCCAATAAGAGTAGGGTTTACTCTTCTTTAACCATGCTCTGAGGATGAATTTTTGGGAGACAAAGTGCAAACAAGGGTATCCGCACGATTCAACAGGAATCGAGAAGATTCCGATGAGGATGCTGGGGCTGAGGATGAGGATAAGGACGGTGCAGCGGCCTCGGCCACTCAGTTCAAGAAGAATGGTAGGTCGTCCAAACCCTTCTGGAAGACTAAGAAGCCGGAACCTGAACAGAAACAGGAGAAACTGAGAAAACTGTTGCTACAGCTTAGACCACTCCAGTGACTCATAGAGAAGATGGCGACTACTATTCAAATGGCTCAGCAGCCTGCTCTAGAGAGAGGATGAAGGCCACAGAGGGCCGGAGAGTGAGAAGAAGAGAAGGTGAGATGATATTGGTAGTTACCTTGATGAAATAGCCAGGTTGCCTATACAATTCATATAATCTAAATTCATATAGTCTATCGTATACAGCTGCCACTTGTGCAGAGACATTGGTCCAGGGTTCGGGGCTATACCTAAGAGCTCCTTTGACGTTACACAGTGATCAATATCGGGCTTTGTGTCCAAACCAGGACTAATCCGTACCGACCGCAATCTGACAGACAGGTGGAAAGGTTCAACCAAACTTTGATCCCTGTACTGAAGCCGTGAATTCCCACATGGATGATGTGGACCAGCTGTGTGAGTTTGTAGTCCATGCATACAATAATATGGTGCATAGTTCTACAAACTGCACCCTGAATGTGTTAGCGTTCGGGGAGGACATCATGCCAGCAGACTTGGTGTTCAGAGTGTTAGGATCATCCCTGAAGCCTTGTACAGTAATAATAATATTTGTAGAATCTATAAGAGAACAATTCAAATCTGCTTTTTAGGATGTTTGTATTCATATGCAGAAAGCAGTTGGCAGAAGATAGGGGACAAAGTGATCTGTTTACATGAACCACTGAGAAATTTCAAGCTGGCCTACAATTGGGATGGCCCACACACCGTGGTCAAATCCATTAGTCACACAACTGTCCTGAGCCAATCAGAGTCAGGGAAGGTACAAACCAGTAATGTGGCTTGGCTCCAATGTTGGATGTGGCGGGATCTCTCCACCGATACCTGCGAAGGAACGTTGGACAAAGAAGTGGACGAGGTTACCATGAAGGAACCCTCAGTCCCACCTTGTGTAAGGAAGGGAGGAGTGAGGAAGGTTCTCAGCGTAGCACCAATGAGGAAATTCCTGATGAAAATTGTCTCGGCGGATGTAGGAAAGGAGAAGCAAAAAAGGCAAGGTTAAGACAAAATCAACAGAAGGCACTTCCTCAGACCAGGTTATTCAGAACAGACAGTGAGAAAGTCTGGCGTAGCCCGCAGCTGTTGGCCAACGGATAATCTTCGATATTCCATATATTCACTAAAACTCATGCCGAACTTTATTCATGGTGCTGGTCTGCTGGGTAAAGACATGAGGAGTCTTGTCTATGAATTTAACCATGGCGAGCCTAGAGGGGCCTCTGACCAAGTCCCGAGGTCGAGGGGCTCTGCCCAGTCGCAGCGTAGCTGCTATGGGGCCCAGCAAAGGTGAAAAAGCAAAAAGTAAAAAGCAAAAAGTAAAAAGCAAAAAGTAAGGCAGCTGAGAGCTCCAAAACCTTCCAAGTTCAAGGTACAAGCTGCTGTTCCAACGCCTAAGGATAAGGAGTCTGAAACAGAGACTGAAGATTTAGATGTGTCTCAGAGCGACAAAAGTCAGAACCTGGACACAGCTACCAGGGGGACTCCACCGTTGCAATCTATGGATGGCCAGTCCGCTCCAGATGACAGCACCCCTCCCCCTGCTAAGGAGGCTGGTGCTCTGAAGTCTGGATGAGGATGAAAGGACACTTGTTGATCTAACGCTTCTTAGCACATATGGAGGATTGGCTGCATTAGGCAACCAACTCTTAATGTTGTTCCCTGCTCGCCTGCTACAGGTTATTAAGGTCTTGGGAAACGATACGAACACAGATCATTTTGATGGATGCAGTGAGTACTAGTGAGGGATCAGATGAAATTAAGCAACTAGACTCTGATCTGGAAACATTCCAGGAATTTGGCTGGTCAGCTGGAAGCTGAATGACTTGAACAAGAGCAGGCGGTGGAGGAGAAGACTCTGACCGAACAGCAGTGTCGGGAGCAAACTCGCAATGCTATCCACTGAAGGCCACCATGGCTATCGCAATGGAGTGGGGCATTTTTAGAAGGAAATTACTCAGAAACTGTCCGAATTGGCTGGGAAGGGTGAAGAGGAGCATCGTGGGATTCTTGTTTCCACCATCCAGACCAACGCTGCCACTCAGCTAAATATTTTAAACCCTTGTGTATGTTGGACTGCCAAGTGAATAGAAGGGCGAGTACCCACCCACTTGCTATTTACCTAGATGGCACCTCTGCTAATGAAGAATGGCTCTGGGAGGATGCCATGGATGACTCTGTACCGGGGTATAATTCCCATGCATTGGAAAGGGTGCGCACTGCCATCACTGGGTATTACACTAAGGCTCAGAAGGGGAAGATACTATGGGCGGTGTCTTGATGGACCAGTTACATCCCATGCCCATTTTTGTATGTGTACTAGATGATGAAGCCAGGTTGACTCTGAAGACCTGGTCGACAAAGGCTAGGTATGTGAGGTATATTCATGATAGGCACTTACACCACCATACTAGATATGACTATGATAGTTCAGGTTTCTTGAGGAAGAGTAACAACTGCCCCAATAGAACTATGACTATTCAGGGAGCGGCTTTAGTGTGCCATTTAATTGGCAAGCACAGGGTTTCCCTAAAGGAAGCATGTTCTTGGATCAACAAAATGCATGCCAAGCTGTGGGAGAACTTCCGCCTTGGCATTAATGACCGGAATGTCGCTGAGTTCAGGGGAACTGGTGGAGGGAAGTGTAAAGCTTATTATAAAAGCAACACTGAGCTGGGAGATATGCGTATCCAAGAGGGAGCATCGTCGTGCTGTGGAACAGGGGAAGAGCCTGCGTCTGAAAAGGAAGTGGCCGGGCTCTAATGGAGGCAATCAAAACCTTCCTGAGCAGATACGCGAATGGGTAGGATTTTGTCTTCCTTGCGGAACTACACCTACTCAGTATTCTGTTAAAGGGTCTAGCTTGAAAGGTTGGTCCAGGACATGTTGGGATCGATTTGGAGAACGAAAAGAAGAGGAGAGAGGGATTTGGAGCCACTGGAAAACTACCACACTGTGGACAAGAGTATGTTTAAAGGAGCCTGATTAATAAGGATAGGGCCGACTGTCCCACATCTGCGATGAACGGTCATGGAGACCAGTAGATAACTTCTAACAGTACTTTTTCTTCTCGACAACTGGGAGGATACAAGATGGACACCACAGTGCTATTCCCTGTGTGTTAGTCGAACTTTCCTAATCCAGGTCAGTATGCGCTGAAAGAAGTAGGTCTGGAAAGTCTGGGCAGGATGACTCGATTATGTGAAGCGGCAATTATGTAAAGTGAAGTGGCTTTTTGTGTCTGAGATTATGTTATGACTATGCATATCCATGTACAGTGTAGATCTATTATCCAAAGGAGTAGACTGTATATTCTGTACTGTAAGTATTGCTATATATCTGTTAATCTATGTCTGATAAAACCGCTTTAATAATAGTAAAAATGCCCCTATGGTAATGTTGTCTAGATAATACTAAACTAGACCTGAAGTGTTTTCTATTTCCTTTTATGATATTTTTTCTACCTCAGTTATTATCTGGTGGCGGTAGTGTAGGGGCCGTTTATGTTGTTACTATCATATTAAGTGGGTTCTACTGGATGTTGGTTGCGAACCTCGTCCGAACTCTTTGAGCTGACATGTGGAGACACCTGTTCCATCTCTGGAGTAAGGACAGGTGGCGCTATAGGCGTCCAGTCTGCGCATGCATGTGCGGGCTGGATTCCTATACAAGCCAACATTCAGGGGAACTTGCTGGCCTGCTTCAGAGTGGCTCATTACTGATTAGGTGAAGCCATGTTATGGCCAAGTAACCTGACTCTGATACTGTTCGGTGAGCATAACGTTCCAGAGTTGTTGGTGCTACCTAATTGACAGCTTGTAAATAAACAATTTGCAACCTTTACACCGTATCGTTGACTCCTTTCTGCCAATAGATAGCTGTTATCAAAATGAAGTTAGACTCCATGACAGTAATAACATTTAAAGAAATGATACATTCTAAACCAAATGCTCTGCTCGGTTAGTATGGTCATTATCCTAGTCCCATTCATCATATTCTTACCAGATAGTTGAGTAGTGGACTGTTTAGTTGTGTCAGCTGTCACACATAAGTTATCACTGTTAGGGGATGTTGTTAAAGCTTCAGCCCCTGTGGACTGCGCAGTAGAAATTGTCTCTGGATTTCCAGTTGTGTATAGTGCCACAGTCGTTGTGGGTTGACTTGCAGTTGTCGACGTTCCAACAATAGTTGTGTCCAGACTTGGGGTTGTGGACTGCACAGCAGTGGTTGATTCTGAACTTTGAACTGTGGACTTTGCTGCATGAGTTGTGTCTGAACTTGCAGGTGTAGACTGGGATACAAGAGTAGTTGTTTCTGGACTTGCAGATGTTGACACAGGCTCAGTGGTTCTTTCAGTGCTTTAACTTGTGAACTGTTCCACAGTAGTCGTGGCAGGTGCTACAGCTGTGGACTGGATCAGAGTTATTGTGTCCAGACTTGCCGTTGTGGACTGTGCCGCAGTCATTATTTCTGAACTTTCAGTTTGGGACAGTGCTGCAGTATTTGTATCTGGGCTCGCAGTTGTGATCTGGCCTACAGTAGTTGTGGACAAACTCTTGGTTGTTGACTGTGCCACAGTAGTCATGCCTGGACTTGTTGTTGTGGACTCTTCCACAGTCATAGTTTCCAAACTTGCTGTGGTGGTTTGTACATATTCCTTGGTATTTGTTGCTGTTAATAGTTGCTGTTTTGTACATCAAAACATCACCCTATTCAATAACTGTCAGTGTGATATCATATGCCATATGCCACGTTTCCAGGTAGTTATTACAATCCAGTCAGAAATGTTCTTGTTTTCAAAAATGCTCCCTTTTCAAGATAGCTCACCATTTTCATAATATGTTTAAGCTAGTGCGGCAGTGTGATATGCATCTCTCATAACTGTGACTTTGTACAGTCCAATATCATGTCTATCAGTAATTAAAGTCAACATACAGTAAGAATCCATTATTTGATCTTTCCTCAACACACTTTAATCTTATTGACCAACATGTTGCCACTTTACTTTTCACCTTGAATTGCAAGTGGTTCATAACTAGATGTCAAAACTTAACTTCACAACCTTCCGTTACTATTGCAGAGTAAGAACAACCAACACAGTTGAAGATCAACACATCAGCATGCTGTTATTGTGTGATGGCATTTATTACCAAGCATCTATATTTAAGTAATACAACACTTTTTGAGAACACAGCGAGGGACAACTTATTAACAGTCATATTTACTTAAAATTAGAGCTTGTCCTATTTGTAACCTGTATGAAGAATATACTTAGAGAAAATGAATATATTATACAACAGTGGCTGTAATAATGATACCACAGGATGGATAGAATGAGCTTTTTTTTCAGCTGCAAATTACAAAATCAAGCCATATTTAATCCTCTATAAGTAATACGGTAACACATCAAAATTGAAAAGAATTTCAAACCAGATTCTATTTTTCTATAGGTTAGTTTGGTTATTGTCGTAGTCATTATATTCTTACCAGATAGTTGAGCAGCAGAAGTTGTGTCTGGACCTGCAGTGGTGGACGGTGCAACAGAAGTTGTGTCTGGACCTGCAGTGGTGGACGGTGCAACAGAAGTTGTGTCTGGACCTGCAGTGGTGGACGGTGCAACAGAAGTTGTGTCTGGACCTGCAGTGGTGGACGGTGCAGCAGAAGTTGTGTCTGGACCTGCAGTGGTGAACGGTGCAGCAGACGTTGTGTCTGGACCTGCAGTGGTGGACGGTGCAGCAGACGTTGTGTCTGGACCTGCAGTGGTGGACGGTGCAGCAGAAGTTGTGTCTGGACCTGCAGTGGTGGACGGTGCAGCAGACGTTGTGTCTGGACCTGCAGTGGTGGACGGTGCAGCAGAAGTTGTGTCTGGACCTGCAGTGGTGGACGGTGCAGCAGAAGTTGTGTCTGGACCTGCAGTGGTGCTTTCAACAGTTGTTTGTGGTTCAGTACTTAGCTCTGAAAAGTAAAAATTCACATTCTAGCGACACGAAATAGCAACCAAAGACAAAGTAGAAAACGGATATGAATGTAGCTTGGTTCTATTTATGACTTTATATTCCTCCTAATCAACCAGCAGTTATTCATAGAGAAAGCGTATGTATGTATCTCTGCAAATATTGTATTGAAAATGATCTATCAATATGAAATAGTTCAATAATATAAAACGGTAATATATCTTTGTCCCTTGTAGGGATTTAATTCAGAGAATGATCTTTAGTCTTTTTTAATGTGTCAATCATTAAAACAATGTTTGACGCACATCAAATTGTCTTAATCATTCTTTGCTGGAAATTGGTTTTGAAAAGAGATCCTCTATTTTAATATTTTTCTCCTGCATGGATAGTACACGGGACAGTTAACAAGTATCATGAATTATCAAGCTAGGTGGGATGAGGAAGATGTTTGGTAATTATTTTCTGGACAATTATATACGTACATGATATGTGTGTCACACCTTTTCTGCTATGGCCATTTACATAATTTCTCAGAATTAGTCACATGGTGTGAAACAGGTACAGTGATTCATAAAGGCAGATTGTTTTTACATTGAAGTAGTATCAAAGAAGTATATATTTTTTCTGAGGTCAATCCTCATTTTATATCAAGCATGATAAAATCAAGGAGTTAAATGACAGACAAAGAGGCAGTTCTCACCCAGAGTAGTTTGATCTTCAGTAGATGTAGGCATCTCTGTTGTACCTTTTGAAAATATGAATACAGAAAAAGTTTTAAACACCAAACTGCCTGAACACATATTAGCAAAACAGCATATGACAGTTGAGCTAGGTCTATATTCAGTATAATATAAAGACTGAATTTTGAATAGTACATTTATAACCTTTCAATGTAAAGATTATGGAATTAATATTATAATCTGAAAATAACACCACTCTAAAACAGTTGTCAGAGTAAAGGTGTTATATAATTATGTGAAATAGTTAGAAGTCAAATAGTTCGTGAATTAGTCTAATAGTTAGACTTTCAAAAACCACCTGAGACTTCCATTTTGTAAAAAGTTGTCACTTATGAGATGTATGATATTGTTAGGTCAATAAATGATTCAGCAAAATATGCAGAATTAAGGATATAATTATGATAGATGTCTATTATAATCTTCTGTACAAACAACTCAGAAAACCTACTTCCATAGCATATATGTCGCCCATCGAAAATAATGGGCTCAGTATTCATCATCATGAGGTATTCTGTCTCATTGCAAAACTCAAGTGTATCATTGGATAGCAGTGTCATGGTAGTAACAACAGATCCAGGACTGTTTGATGTGAAAAGAAAAAGAAAGAAGTTTTAAACATTGCATCTTCATGTTCATAGTTGATTTGTGTAAAAAAATAGTACTATCCTGTTTTCCCAGCATATTTATATATATCATGTATTGGGGGATTACCAACAATATGTTATCCAGGAATTTTTCCAGCTAGAAGTAGTTTGGTGCGCATAGTTTCCCACTATATATAGGATAAGGTTTTCTAAGGGGCAATATACCAGGTACCAAGAGTCAGTTACAATACACCTTAATGCTAGCACGTCCAATGTCTGACAACAACAGTGATTTCCGGTACACAATATAGAAACTCACGTGAATGTAAAGTTGGTACAGCACCAATGGTATCCTTCATCATATGTCTTAACCAATGCACCGCAAATAAGCTAAGAAACAAAAATACATACAAATTATGAGCTAATGCAGCACCCATTGGTTTCATCATCTGTGATATAGCAGGTAAGCACTCATGCCTATATTATGCTTGGCAACTTTGCTCGTTACCTTCTACATCTCAGAAAAAACTGAATTTTATAATTTGCAAAGGAGCTGAATATATCATAATGTGTTGGTGGGCGGTGCGTGGCCCTCCCAGTCATTTATGTGCCTCTGGTGACAAAGTCACACACCTCCAACATCCCACACCCCCTACCATATATACCATTACTTGTCACGTGTCCTGTGATGTCACACCGGGCAAACACCTCGTCTCCAAGTTACCCACCCATCCACACTTTATATCACCAATCCTCAACATTCATATATCAATATTCATAATCACATATTTTTATCTAAACCTATATAATATTTTTCCCATTATATCCTCAACCAATTATGGATTTATTATAACACTATCAATTGTTCATTAAATAAATCATGTTATATATCATTATCTGTACATGAATAAGACAAACTTAAATTGTCGTCTCAATAAATTTTATATACTCATAGCCTGCCTTCCAACTTTGTCTCTGGGGGCACATAAATAATAAGGACATGCAAGAGTATATGAGTAAAACCAAGTCTTACCTCCTGAACGTCAGCTGCCAAATTCATGTATTGCGGTGAGTTTGGGTCACTATACGCAATCTCATAAGTTCGCTGTGGTAGCTTGAATGTCAACTGTTCTGAGTACACTGTTGAAGTAGTAGAAATATGAGGAGACCATGAGAAATAATTCATTGAATTGCACTTGGTGAAATTAAGCTGTTTCATATTTTACATTCAAATATGAACTATTTGTAATGAATGACATATCATATGAAATAAGGTTATTTACCTCTATAGCTGCAATTTCCTGTGAAAAATGAAAATACAAGAGATATGATTAGCACCCTTATTCATTATCATGCAGCTTATTTTCATCTAGTCCCTTTTCATTTATCCTGTGCTGGCAAGTACTAATGCATAATCTAATGGATTAAGGATAAAATGCAATTGGTTGTATTCTCGATAAAAAAAGATGTTTGTTTTTATTTCATATATTGATCCTGTTGTCATTATAGATTCTCTGTATAATAAATAAACTTAATATCAAACATACGAATTAATGTTAAAGAAGCGGTTGCCACAAAAATACCAGGATTATTTTAGCTCATGATCTAATTTGACAGATCATCACACCAACAGTGACATCAAATTTAATTACCAATGCACCCCTTGAAATTCTAACCTACCTGATCACATGATATGTAAATAAATATAAACATGATTAATGCTCGTAGAAATCTTACTCACCTGTAACATCTACCAAGGTGTCTGTTGTTTCTGGTTACAAAGTATTAAGAGGATTGAATGTTCAGTGAGTGACTAAGCAAAAATCAAATCTTAAGAAAACGTGTCAAAGGTATCAGATAAATGAGTTAAAGATTTGCTTAATAATTTCACTGAATAATGCGTGAGCAAGTATTATAACGTGGATCAAAGAACCACTTTGTAATATTCATATTAGATTTAATTAGTTACGCAGAAACAGTTTAAACATTAAACAAAATTAATATACCTACCAGGAAATGACACTGTAGTGACATCTGGTGTAGTGGTCTGGGTGTTTCCTTTTGTAGTTACTCCGGGAGTCATGCCTTCAGTGGATTTTCATAGGTGTGTTTTATAAATCATGATACCTTAACTAGGCTAATATAACTTCACTTTCCTATGTTTAGTTTACAGATGTTATTTAAAACTAGTGAAACTGGACAGATATGTAACTAGATGTTCTGTGGAGGATTGTAACCTCGGTCACGGGATCGCACATCCAACGAACTAAAGAATTATATTTGCATAAAGACTATCAGGCTGATCACGTACCTATATCTTTATAATATGCAATACAATTTTGCACAAAAATCATCACAGCCTTCAGCCCAAAACTGACACTCTCTTGTGAGGCACAAATGTTGTAGGTCACTCGTTGGATGGAAAATGTTTTTTTTTAAACTCAAGTTACTCAATCATAGGCCTGTCCAGTCAGTTCCAAAATGCCAAATGATGTAATTATGCCAGTTGGATAAAGGCAAACCACTAACCACTTGTATATTGTGATGTGGAAGGTGACAGAGTAGAGTGCTCTGTACCCAACAAAGCTGACACTGAAGTAGTTAATCCTTCTGTAACCACGGTAGTTGTAGATGGGTCTTCAGTTGTCAGTTCAAGGGAAGATGTTGCTCTTAAACTAGTTGATGCACTCAACATATTAGTGGTTTCTTGAGAGGGCATATTTGTTGATGGAGCTTCAGTGCTTGCATATGTTGATGTCATAGGCATTTGTGCAGTCGTAATAGTGGTTTCAGCTGTTGACGGGTTTTCAGAGGCAACTCCTGTTGTTACTTCGGAAAGAGTCGAAACTGAAGTTGTCGCATGGACAGTTGTTGCCTCAGTGATTTGTTTTGTAATTTGAGTTGTTGAGGACGCCTCGAGTTTAGTTGAACTTACTACTGAAGTTGATGTTGCAAATTTAGTTGTTAGAGGGGAGGAAGTGGTTTCTCCTATGGTTATAGGCATAAAAGGAGCTGTGGCTGTGGTCAAAGATGCTTCGGTCATAAATTTAGTACCCAAGCTGTCAGACCTTGCTTCAACCAATACTCTTTCAAAACTTTTCTTTTCAAGGGTAGACTGGAATTTCGTTACTCAGACGACTCTTCTATAGACATCTTTTCAATCAAAACAGACAAATAATAATTCTTCTTCTTTTGTTTGCACTAACTGAAGTTACCATTCTATCATTACTAGCTAACGTTTAACTATATCTATCAACCACACATTGTCATTCATATGTCATGCTTAACATGCCCATGAGCATTAACATCATTTTTGGAGGTTTTTTCGTACACTTTAACAGATGCAAGATAAAACTTAACACAAAAATCGCAATGAGTTATAGTTCCACTTTTCATCAGTTTTGTGTTAACATGCTGAGTATTTTTCTACCTTTTTGCGTGATTCAAACTCTTTGAAAATGTTTATAAATATCATAAAGGAAATTAACTCAGTTAAATTCCAATTTTTAAATCAGAGGACTGCCATGCATGAGAACGGTACTGTGGCTCACACCCTAGCCATCCTCCGTGATGAGGGCACACCTGTAGGCAGCCATGTACCAGGAAGCCGGCTTTGCCAGGACCTAGTTATACACATGGAAGAATAATACCCCTGCCAAAGAGCCCTAACAAACCAGGGAGTAGCTCGCAACTCATGAGAGTAGCTTGCAACTCATGAGAGTAGCTTGCGACTCTTGAGAGTAGCTCGCAACTCCTGAGAGTAGCTCGCTGGTGCTGAATTAGTGTAGCATGCAGAGCATGCAAAGGTATAGTTAACGCTTGGGGTAAGCTTGTTGCAGGAATGCAGCATGGGCGAGTTACTCGTCAATGCTGCATCAATAAACAACATTCTACATTATACCACTCTGGTACCCTTAAGGGGTCAATAGGGAATTAATGTCAACCAATACTTACCACCAGGTGTAGTCGATGTATCTGTTAGGATTTGATAATAAAAAAAAGTGTCAGATACAAAATGCATCAAATTTGCATGAACAGTAATTAATCCTACCAGTAACGATGCTAAGAATGTAAGACTCAGGATTGAGCTCAACTGGAGTTCACTGGATACAGGAGCAGTAGCCTATGGTGGGCTAGTCTCTTCATGCGACAATCATTTCCTTAGTAAAGTGAGGCCCTCTTATATGGGGCTTTCTTTGGGTCCATCGTGATCAATATATTTACAACAGTGGACTAGTGTATTGTATTGATATTTTACTATAAATACCTGTCCGTCGTGATATGGTTGCTTTTCAATTTTCAAGGTCATCAATAAGTGCTGCACACTACTCACCAACATCCATGCAGAAACCCAACGCATATTCATAAACATGCAACATATACTCATGTTTTGATTCTAAAATCATATATGTACAAATACATAATGCTAGGCCCATGTATAGGAATCATACTACGGTATGTTCCAGCAGGTAAATTCATGCAGTGAATGCTCGGCAAAGTATAATAGTAGTAATACCACATCGACATGAAGGGCATATTATTACTTCAAGTTATGAGACCAGTGTTCTGACAAAGGTTTGCTTCGATTTATACATTGTAGATGATAGTAAAAGTCATTGTCAAAGACTTGGCTGCCAAAACTTATGGTTTGTATGATTATACTAAAAGAGCATACTTTCAAATGTACTATCTATCATAAGAGCTTGACGCTGTTTTGTATATGATGACAAAACACTATTGACTCCTGTTTGTTAATGTCATGTTGAGGTGAACAAGATAGTGAAATACACATGTGTCACGGACGTAAACTGTTGGGTACACAGAGGCAAATATCAGAGTCACCCTATGTCGCCAATACTACTCTCATACAAGGGTCAGGCACTGCTGGACTATAATAGATGGGTCAAGGACATTCAATAACAGGCTGGACCTTGGCAAACTTGCTTGAAAGTCTGGCCATGCTGGATCCTCATGCCATAGTCTGGCAATGCTGAACTCTTGGGAGAGTCTCTATCAGCCTGCAAGAGTCCAGCATTGCCAGACTATGGCATGAGGATCCAGCATGGCCAGACTTTCAAGCAAGTTTGCCAAGGTCCAGCCTGTTATTGAATGTCCAGCCTAGCCTGACCCTCACTAGAATGGCCCTTGACCCATCTATTATAGTCCAGCAGTGCCTGACCCTTGTCTGAGAGTAGTATTGGCGACATTGGGTGACTCTGATATTTGCCTCTGTGTACATGAGCCTACAGTCCAAGAACTATAGGTCAAGATCCATAACTTAAGTCAATACTATAGACAGTCGGAAATCAAATGTTCACTACCATGTTCTCACCTAAGTCTAAATGACCCAAAGAAGAGCATTCTAGTCACATGTAAGTTCAAAATCAAGCCAAACTAAATGAGATATATGTAAAAAAGAAAAAGGGAAGGATGGCAATGACATAACCAAGGAATCAGTGTAATCTCCCCTGCTAATTACAAGCCATCCTTTAACCATACACAACTTTAACTTTGGGCTCAAACTAACTTCATGAGACCCAACAAAATGGATATTCTATTTCTACCTGTGACTGTGACTGTGATGAGGGAATTGGTGCATAAGAAATGTAAATTTTTAAGACATAATGCAGTCCAAAGGTGATGCCATATTCTGCTAGGTAAGTAAGGTCACTGTCCTAGTCCAAGTTGTCAAACATTCTTACCCAATATCTCAGTAGTTGACTGTTGAGTACTGAGAGTTGTGTCAGCTGTCACACCTAAGTTGCCAATGTCAGGGGTTGTTGTTAAATCAACAGTCAAAGATGATGAGGCTAGGGTTGTCTCTGCAGAAGGAGTTGATGATTCCTTTGAGGAACTTGTTTCTGATCTTGCTGTTGTGGACTGTGCAGCAGAAGTTGTGCCTGGACTTGCAGTTGTGGACTGCCCCAGAGTAGTTGTGTCTTGACCTGTAGATGTAGGTGTGTCAGTAGTAGTCTGTGCTACTGTAGTCTGTGCTACTGTAGTCTGTGCTACTGTAGTGGTTGGTGTGTCACTAGAAGCCTCTGCTTCTGTATTGGTCTGTGCCACAGAAGTGGTTTGTGCTACAGTTGTAGATGGTGTGTCAGTAGATGTCATTCCTACTGTTGTGGACTGTGCGCTAGTGGTTGTCACTCCTGCTGTTGTCGCTGTTGCTGTGGTGGTGGGTGCCTCACTGGTAGTCTCTGCTACTGAGGTTGTCTCAGCAGAAGTTGTGTCTGGACCTTTAGTGCTAGACTGTGAAGTATCCTTGGTAGATGTTGCTGTAAAATGGCATTGTCAACTAGTTTTGTCAACTGTTTGTCATAGGTCATAGTTATTAGAGCTACATATGTTTTGTAAACAAATACAATTCACCTGTAACCCCTGTTTGGCTGTTAAAAGCAATATGGCAGTGTGATATACAAATGTCATGACTGTACAACTTTCCGTTGACTGTCTTACGGTCCACTGTCATGTCTTTGGGAAATCAAGTCAATATAAATCCACAGTCAAAAAATGCATTATTTATCAGATTGTCTTCATTAGTCTGTTCTGTTCAAGATGACAATGACACAACTCAGACATCAGTGTATTCCCTCCTATTCATTACGAGCCATCCTTTAACCATGGACAACCTCGACCTTTAACTTTGCAATCATGGGCTTAAACTAACTTGAGATAACCCAAGGAAATGCACATTCTATTCACCTGAAACTAAGAAATCAAGCCCTACTGTGAGTAAGAAATGGAAGTTCTTAAGAAAACAAAATGTGCACAGTCTAAAGCTGATGCTATGTTCTGCTAGGTAAGTAAGGTCACTGTTCTAGTCCAAGTTGTCAAACATTCTTACCCAATATCTCAGTAGTTGACTGTTGAGTACTGAGAGTTGTGTCAGCTGTCACATCCAAGTTAACACTGTCAGGGGTTGTTGTTAAATCAACAGTCAAAGATGATGAGGCTAGGGTTGTCTCTGCAGAAGGAGTTGATGATTCCTTTGAGGAACTTGTTTCTGATCTTGCTGTTGTGGACTGTGTAGCAGAAGTTGTGCCTGGACTTGCAGTTGTTGACTGCCCCAGAGTAGTTGTGTCTTGACCTGTAGATGTAGGTGTGTCAGTAGTAGTCTCTGCTATTGTAGTCTGTGCTACTGTAGTCTGTGCTACTGTAGTGGTTGGTGTCTCACTAGAAGTCTCTGCTTCTGTAGTGGTCTGTGCCACAGAAGTGGTTTGTGCTACAGTTGTAGATGGTGTGTCAGTAGATGTCACTCCTACTGTTGTGGACTGTGCGCTAGTGGTTGTCACTCCTGCTGTTGTGGACTGTGCATTAGTGGTTGTCTCTCTTGCTGTTGTGGAGTCTGCACTAGTGGTTGTCACTCCTGCTGTTGTGGTCTGCACCTCAGGAGTTGTCACTGTTGCTGTGGTGGTGGGTGCCTCACTGGTAGTCTCTGCTACTGAGGTTGTCCCAGCAGAAGTTATGCCCGGACTAACAGTTGTGGACTGCCCCACAGTAGTCGTGTCTTGACCTGTAGATGTAGGTGTGTCAGTAGTAGTCTGTGCCTCTGTAGTCTGTACTACTGTAGTGGTTGGTGTCTCACTAGAAGTCCCTGCTTCTGTTGTGGTCTGTGCCACAGACGTGGTCTGAGCTACAGTTGTAGATGGTGTGTCAGTAGATGTTTCTCCTGCTGTTGTGGAATGTGAGCTAGTGGTTGTCACTCCTGCTGTTGTGGACTGTGCATTAGTGGTTGTCTCTGCTGCTGTTGTGGTCTGAGGCTCAGGAGTTGTCGCTGTTGCTGTGGTGGTGGGTGCCTCACTGGTAGTCTCTGCTACTGAGGTTGTCTCAGCAGAAGTTGTGTCTGGACCTTTAGTGCTAGACTGTGAAGTATCCTTGGTAGATGTTGCTGTAAAATGGCATTGTCAACTAGTTTTGTCAACTGTTTGTCATAGGTCATAGTTATTAGAGCTACATATGTTTTGTAAACAAATACAATTCACCTGTAACCCCTGTTTGGCTGTTAAAAGCAATATGGCAGTGTGATATACAAATGTCATGACTGTACAACTTTCCGTTGACTGTCTTACGGTCCACTGTCATGTCTTTGGGAAATCAAGTCAATATAAATCCGCAGTCAAAAAATGCATTATTTATCAGATTGTCTTCATTAGTCTGTTCTGTTCAAGATGACAATGACACAACTCAGACATCAGTGTATTCCCTCCTATTCATTACAAGCCATCCTTTAACCGTGGACAACCTCGACCTTTAACTTTGCAATCATGGGCTTAAACTAACTTGAGATAACCCAAGGAAATGCACATTCTATTCACCTGAAACTAAGAAATCAAGCCCTACTGTGAGTAAGAAATGTAAGTTCTTAAGAAAACAAAATGTGCACAGTCTAAAGCTGATGCTATGTTCTGCTAGGTAAGTAAGGTCACTGTTCTAGTCCAAGTTGTCAAACATTCTTACCCAATATCTCAGTAGTTGACTGTTGAGTACTGAGAGTTGTGTCAGCTGTCACACCCAAGTTAACACTGTCAGGGGTTGTTGTTAAATCAACAGTCAAGGAAGATAAAGCTATGGTTGTTTCTGCAGAAGGAGTTGAAGATTCCTTTGAGGAACTTGTTTCTGATCTTGCTGTTGTGGACTGTGTAGCAGAAGTTGTGCCTGGACTTGCAGTTGTTGACTGCCCCAGAGTAGTTGTGTCTTGACCTGTAGATGTAGGTGTGTCAGTAGTAGTCTCTGCTATTGTAGTCTGTGCTACTGTAGTCTGTGCTACTGTAGTGGTTGGTGTCTCACTAGAAGTCTCTGCTTCTGTAGTGGTCTGTGCCACAGAAGTGGTTTGTGCTACAGTTGTAGATGGTTTGTCAGTAGATGTCACTCCTACTGTTGTGGACTGTGCGCTAGTGGTTGTCACTCCTGCTGTTGTGGACTGTGCATTAGTGGTTGTCTCTCTTGCTGTTGTGGAGTCTGCACTAGTGGTTGTCACTCCTGCTGTTGTGGTCTGCACCTCAGGAGTTGTCACTGTTGCTGTGGTGGTGGGTGCCTCACTGGTAGTCTCTGCTACTGAGGTTGTCCCAGCAGAAGTTGTGCCTGGACTAACAGTTGTGGACTGCCCCACAGTAGTCGTGTCTTGACCTGTAGATGTAGGTGTGTCAGTAGTAGTCTGTGCCTCTGTAGTCTGTACTACTGTAGTGGTTGGTGTCTCACTAGAAGTCCCTGCTTCTGTTGTGGTCTGTGCCACAGACGTGGTCTGAGCTACAGTTGTAGATGGTGTGTCAGTAGATGTTTCTCCTGCTGTTGTGGACTGTGAGCTAGTGGTTGTCACTCCTGCTGTTGTGGACTGTGCATTAGTGGTTGTCTCTGCTGCTGTTGTGGTCTGAGGCTCAGGAGTTGTCGCTGTTGCTGTGGTGGTGGGTGCCTCATTGGTAGTCTCTGCTACTGAGGTTGTCTCAGCAGAAGTTGTGTCTGGACCTTTAGTGCTAGACTGTGAAGTATCCTTGGTAGATGTTGCTGTAAAATGGCATTGTCAACTAGTTTTGTCAACTGTTTGTCATAGGTCATAGTTATTAGAGCTACATATGTTTTGTAAACAAATACAATTCACCTGTAACCCCTGTTTGGCTGTTAAAAGCAATATGGCAGTGTGATATACAAATGTCATGACTGTACAACTTTCCGTTGACTGTCTTACGGTCCACTGTCATGTCTTTGGGAAATCAAGTCAATATAAATCCGCAGTCAAAAAATGCATTATTTATCAGATTGTCTTCATTAGTCTGTTCTGTTCAAGATGACAATGACACAACTCAGACATCAGTGTATTCCCTCCTATTCATTACAAGCCATCCTTTAACCGTGGACAACCTCGACCTTTAACTTTGCAATCATGGGCTTAAACTAACTTGAGATAACCCAAGAAAATGCACATTCTATTCACCTGAAACTAAGAAATCAAGCCCTACTGTGAGTAAGAAATGGAAGTTCTTAAGAAAACAAAATGTGCACAGTCTAAAGCTGATGCTATGTTCTGCTAGGTAAGTAAGGTCACTGTTCTAGTCCAAGTTGTCAAACATTCTTACCCAATATCTCAGTAGTTGACTGTTGAGTACTGAGAGTTGTGTCAGCTGTCACACCCAAGTTAACACTGTCAGGGGTTGTTGTTAAATCAACAGTTAAGGAAGATAAAGCTATGGTTGTTTCTGCAGAAGGAGTTGAAGATTCCTTTGAGGAACTTGTTTCTGATCTTGCTGTTGTGGACTGTGTAGCAGAAGTTGTGCCTGGACTTGCAGTTGTTGACTGCCCCAGAGTAGTTGTGTCTTGACCTGTAGATGTAGGTGTGTCAGTAGTAGTCTCTGCTATTGTAGTCTGTGCTACTGTAGTCTGTGCTACTGTAGTGGTTGGTGTCTCACTAGAAGTCTCTGCTTCTGTAGTGGTCTGTGCCACAGAAGTGGTTTGTGCTACAGTTGTAGATGGTTTGTCAGTAGATGTCACTCCTACTGTTGTGGACTGTGCGCTAGTGGTTGTCACTCCTGCTGTTGTGGACTGTGCATTAGTGGTTGTCTCTCTTGCTGTTGTGGAGTCTGCACTAGTGGTTGTCACTCCTGCTGTTGTGGTCTGCACCTCAGGAGTTGTCACTGTTGCTGTGGTGGTGGGTGCCTCACTGGTAGTCTCTGCTACTGAGGTTGTCCCAGCAGAAGTTGTGCCTGGACTAACAGTTGTGGACTGCCCCACAGTAGTCGTGTCTTGACCTGTAGATGTAGGTGTGTCAGTAGTAGTCTGTGCCTCTGTAGTCTGTACTACTGTAGTGGTTGGTGTCTCACTAGAAGTCCCTGCTTCTGTTGTGGTCTGTGCCACAGACGTGGTCTGAGCTACAGTTGTAGATGGTGTGTCAGTAGATGTTTGTCCTGCTGTTGTGGACTGTGAGCTAGTGGTTGTCACTCCTGCTGTTGTGGACTGTGCATTAGTGGTTGTCTCTGCTGCTGTTGTGGTCTGAGGCTCAGGAGTTGTCGCTGTTGCTGTGGTGGTGGGTGCCTCACTGGTAGTCTCTGCTACTGAGGTTGTCTCAGCAGAAGTTGTGTCTGGACCTTTAGTGCTAGACTGTGAAGTATCCTTGGTAGATGTTGCTGTAAAATGGCATTGTCAACTAGTTTTGTCAACTGTTTGTCATAGGTCATAGTTATTAGAGCTACATATGTTTTGTAAACAAATACAATTCACCTGTAACCCCTGTTTGGCTGTTAAAAGCAATATGGCAGTGTGATATACAAATGTCATGACTGTACAACTTTCCGTTGACTGTCTTACGGTCCACTGTCATGTCTTTGGGAAATCAAGTCAATATAAATCCGCAGTCAAAAAATGCATTATTTATCAGATTGTCTTCATTAGTCTGTTCTGTTCAAGATGACAATGACACAACTCAGACATCAGTGTATTCCCTCCTATTCATTACAAGCCATCCTTTAACCGTGGACAACCTCGACCTTTAACTTTGCAATCATGGGCTTAAACTAACTTGAGATAACCCAAGGAAATGCACATTCTATTCACCTGAAACTAAGAAATCAAGCCCTACTGTGAGTAAGAAATGGAAGTTCTTAAGAAAACAAAATGTGCACAGTCTAAAGCTGATGCTATGTTCTGCTAGGTAAGTAAGGTCACTGTTCTAGTCCAAGTTGTCAAACATTCTTACCCAATATCTCAGTAGTTGACTGTTGAGTACTGAGAGTTGTGTCAGCTGTCACACCCAAGTTAACACTGTCAGGGGTTGTTGTTAAATCAACAGTCAAGGAAGATAAAGCTATGGTTGTTTCTGCAGAAGGAGTTGAAGATTCCTTTGAGGAACTAGTTTCTGATCTTGCTGTTGTGGACTGTGTAGCAGAAGTTGTGCCTGGACTTGCAGTTGTTGACTGCCCCAGAGTAGTTGTGTCTTGACCTGTAGATGTAGGTGTGTAAGTAGTAGTCTCTGCTATTGTAGTCTGTGCTACTGTAGTCTGTGCTACTGTAGTGGTTGGTGTCTCACTAGAAGTCTCTGCTTCTGTAGTGGTCTGTGCCACAGAAGTGGTTTGTGCTACAGTTGTAGATGGTGTGTCAGTAGATGTCACTCCTACTGTTGTGGACTGTGCGCTAGTGGTTGTCACTCCTGCTGTTGTGGACTGTGCATTAGTGGTTGTCTCTCTTGCTGTTGTGGAGTCTGCACTAGTGGTTGTCACTCCTGCTGTTGTGGTCTGCACCTCAGGAGTTGTCACTGTTGCTGTGGTGGTGAGTGCCTCACTGGTAGTCTCTGCTACTGAGGTTGTCCCAGCAGAAGTTGTGCCTGGACTAACAGTTGTGGACTGCCCCACAGTAGTCGTGTCTTGACCTGTAGATGTAGGTGTGTCAGTAGTAGTCTGTGCCTCTGTAGTCTGTACTACTGTAGTGGTTGGTGTCTCACTAGAAGTCCCTGCTTCTGTTGTGGTCTGTGCCACAGACGTGGTCTGAGCTACAGTTGTAGATGGTGTGTCAGTAGATGTTTCTCCTGCTGTTGTGGAATGTGAGCTAGTGGTTGTCACTCCTGCTGTTGTGGACTGTGCATTAGTGGTTGTCTCTGCTGCTGTTGTGGTCTGAGGCTCAGGAGTTGTCGCTGTTGCTGTGGTGGTGGGTGCCTCACTGGTAGTCTCTGCTACTGAGGTTGTCTCAGCAGAAGTTGTGTCTGGACCTTTAGTGCTAGACTGTGAAGTATCCTTGGTAGATGTTGCTGTAAAATGGCATTGTCAACTAGTTTTGTCAACTGTTTGTCATAGGTCATAGTCATTAAAGCTACATATGTTTTGTAAACAAATACAATTCACCTGTAACCCCTGTTTGGCTGTTAAAAGCAATATGGCAGTGTGATATACAAATGTCGTGACTGTACAACTTTCTGTCGACTGTCTTACGGTCCACTGTCATGTCTTTGGGAAATCAAGTCAATATAAATCCACAGTCAAAAAATGCATTATTTATCAGATTGTCTTCATTAGTCTGTTCTGTTCAAGATGACAATGACATAACTCAGACATCAGTGTATTCCCTCCTACTCATTACAAGCCATCCTTTAACCACGGACCACCTTGACCTTTAAGTTTGAAATCATGGGCTTAAACTAACTTGAGATAACCCCAGGAAATGCACATTCTATTCACCTGAAACTAAGAAATCAAGCCCTACTGTGAGTAAGAAATGGAAGTTCTTAAGAAAACAAAATGTGCACAGTCTAAAGCTGATGCTATGTTCTGCTAGGTAAGTAAGGTCACTGTTCTAGTCCAAGTTGTCAAACATTCTTACCCAATGTCTCAGTAGTTGACTGTTGAGTACTGAGAGTTGTGTCAGCCGTCACACCCAAGTTAACACTGTCAGGGGTTGTTGTTAAATCAACGGTCAAGGAAGATAAAGCTATGGTTGTTTCTGCAGAAGGAGTTGAAGATTCCTTTGAGGAACTTGTTTCTGATCTTGCTGTTGTGGACTGTGTAGCAGAAGTTGTACCTGGACTTGCAGTTGTTGACTGCCCCAGAGTAGTTGTGTCTTGACCTGTAGATGTAGGTGTGTCATTAGTGGTCTCTGCTATTGTAGTCTGTGCTACTGTAGTCTGTGCTACTGTAGTGGTTGGTGTCTCACTAGAAGTCTCTGCTTCTGTAGTGGTCTGTGCCACAGAAGTGGTTTGTGCTACAGTTGTAGATGGTGTGTCAGTAGATGTCACTCCTACTGTTGTGGACTGTGCGCTAGTGGTTGTCACTCCTGCTGTTGTGGACTGTGCATTAGTGGTTGTCTCTCTAGCTGTTGTGGAGTCTGCACTAGTGGTTGTCACTCCTGCTGTTGTGGTCTGCACCTCAGGAGTTGTCACTGTTGCTGTGGTGGTGGGTGCCTCACTGGTAGTCTCTGCTACTGAGGTTGTCCCAGCAGAAGTTGTGCCTGGACTGACAGTTGTGGACTGCCCCACAGTAGTCGTGTCTTGACCTGTAGATGTAGGTGTGTCAGTAGTAGTCTGTGCCTCTGTAGTCTGTACTACTGTAGTGGTTGGTGTCTCACTAGAAGTCCCTGCTTCTGTTGTGGTCTGTGCCACAGACGTGGTCTGAGCTACAGTTGTAGATGGTGTGTCAGTAGATGTTTGTCCTGCTGTTGTGGACTGTGAGCTAGTGGTTGTCACTCCTGCTGTTGTGGACTGTGCATTAGTGGTTGTCTCTGCTGCTGTTGTGGTCTGAGGCTCAGGAGTTGTCGCTGTTGCTGTGGTGGTGGGTGCCTCACTGGTAGTCTCTGCTACTGAGGTTGTCTCAGCAGAAGTTGTGTCTGGACCTTTAGTGCTAGACTGTGAAGTATCCTTGGTAGATGTTGCTGTAAAATGGCATTGTCAACTAGTTTTGTCAACTGTTTGTCATAGGTCATAGTTATTAGAGCTACATATGTTTTGTAAACAAATCCAATTCACCTGTAACCCCTGTTTGGCTGTTAAAAGCAATATGGCAGTGTGAAATACAAATGTCGTGACTGTACAACTTTCCGTTGACTGTCTTACGGTCCACTGTCATGTCTTTGGGAAATCAAGTCAATATAAATCCACAGTCAAAAAATGCATTATTTATCAGATTGTCTTCATTAGTCTGTTCTGTTCAAGATGACAATGACATAACTCAGACATCAGTGTATTCCCTCCTACTCATTACAAGCCATCCTTTAACGGTGGACAACCCTGACCTTTAACTTTGCAATCATGGGCTTAAACTAACTTGAGATAACCCCAGGAAATGCACATTCTATTCACCTGAAACTAAGAAATCAAGCCCTACTGTGAGTAAGAAATGTAAGTTCTTAAGAAAACAAAATGTGCAGTCTAAAGCTGGTGCTATGTTCTGCTAGGTAAGTAAGGTCACTGTTCTAGTCCAAGTTGTCAAACATTCTTACCCAATGTCTCAGTAGTTGACTGTTGAGTACTGAGAGTTGTGTCAGCTGTCACACCCAAGTTAACACTGTCAGGGGTTGTTGTTAAATCAACCGTCAAGGAGGATAAAGCTATGGTCGTTTCTGCAGAAGGAGTTGAAGATTCCTTTGAGGAACTTGTTTCTGATCTTGCTGTTGTGGACTGTGTAGCAGAAGTTGTGCCTGGACTTGCAGTTGTTGACTGCCCCAGAGTAGTTGTGTCTTGACCTGTAGATGTAGGTGTGTCAGTAGTAGTCTCTGCTATTGTAGTCTGTGCTACTGTAGTCTGTGCTACTGTAGTGGTTGGTGTCTCACTAGAAGTCTCTGCTTCTGTAGTGGTCTGTGCCACAGAAGTGGTTTGTGCTACAGTTGTAGATGGTGTGTCAGTAGATGTCACTCCTACTGTTGTGGACTGTGCGCTAGTGGTTGTCACTCCTGCTGTTGTGGACTGTGCATTAGTGGTTGTCTCTCTTGCTGTTGTGGAGTCTGCACTAGTGGTTGTCACTCCTGCTGTTGTGGTCTGCACCTCAGGAGTTGTCACTGTTGCTGTGGTGGTGGGTGCCTCACTGGTAGTCTCTGCTACTGAGGTTGTCCCAGCAGAAGTTGTGCCTGGACTGACAGTTGTGGACTGCCCCACAGTAGTCGTGTCTTGACCTGTAGATGTAGGTGTGTCAGTAGTAGTCTGTGCCTCTGTAGTCTGTACTACTGTAGTGGTTGGTGTCTCACTAGAAGTCCCTGCTTCTGTTGTGGTCTGTGCCACAGACGTGGTCTGAGCTACAGTTGTAGATGGTGTGTCAGTAGATGTTTGTCCTGCTGTTGTGGACTGTGAGCTAGTGGTTGTCACTCCTGCTGTTGTGGACTGTGCATTAGTGGTTGTCTCTGCTGCTGTTGTGGTCTGAGGCTCAGGAGTTGTCGCTGTTGCTGTGGTGGTGGGTGCCTCACCTGTAGTGTCTGCTACTGAGGTTGTCTCAGCAGAAGTTGTGTCTGGACCTTTAGTGCTAGACTGTGAAGTATCCTTGGTAGATGTTGCTGTAAAATGGCATTGTCAACTAGTTTTATCAACTGTTTGTCATAGGTCATAGTCATTAGAGCTACATATGTTTTGTAGACAAATCCAATTCACCTGTAACCCCTGTTTGGCTGTTAAAAGCAATATGGCAGTGTGATATACAAATGTCGTGACTGTACAACTTTCCGTCGACTGTCTTACGGTCCACTGTCATGTCTTTGGGAAATCAAGTCAATATAAATCCACAGTCAAAAAATGCATTATTTATCAGATTGTCTTCATTAGTCTGTTCTGTTCAAGATGACAATGACATAACTCAGACATCAGTGTATTCCCTCCTACTCATTACAAGCCATCCTTTAACCGTGGAAAACCTTGACCTTTAACTTTGCAATCATGGGCTTAAACTAACTTGAGATAACCCCAGGAAATGCACATTCTATTCACCTGAAACTAAGAAATCAAGCCCTACTGTGAGTAAGAAATGTAAGTTCTTAAGAAAACCAAATGTGCAGTCTAAAGCTGATGCTATGTTCTGCTAGGTAAGTAAGGTCACTGTTCTAGTCCAAGTTGTCAAACATTCTTACCCAATGTCTCAGTAGTTGACTGTTGAGTACTGAGAGTTGTGTCAGCTGTCACACCCAAGTTAACACTGTCAGGGGTTGTTGTTAAATCAACCTTCAAGGAGGATAAAGCTATGGTCGTTTCTGCAGAAGGAGTTGAAGATTCCTTTGAGGAACTTGTTTCTGATCTTGCTGTTGTGGACTGTGTAGCAGAAGTTGTGCCTGGACTTGCAGTTGTTGACTGCCCCAGAGTAGTTGTGTCTTGACCTGTAGATGTAGGTGTGTCAGTAGTAGTCTCTGCTATTGTAGTCTGTGCTACTGTAGTCTGTGCTACTGTAGTGGTTGGTGTCTCACTAGAAGTCTCTGCTTCTGTAGTGGTCTGTGCCACAGAAGTGGTTTGTGCTACAGTTGTAGATGGTGTGTCAGTAGATGTCACTCCTACTGTTGTGGACTGTGCGCTAGTGGTTGTCACTCCTGCTGTTGTGGACTGTGCATTAGTGGTTGTCTCTCTTGCTGTTGTGGAGTCTGCACTAGTGGTTGTCACTCCTGCTGTTGTGGTCTGCACCTCAGGAGTTGTCACTGTTGCTGTGGTGCTGGGTGCCTCACTGGTAGTCTCTGCTACTGAGGTTGTCCCAGCAGAAGTTGTGCCTGGACTGACAGTTGTGGACTGCCCCACAGTAGTCGTGTCTTGACCTGTAGATGTAGGTGTGTCAGTAGTAGTCTGTGCCTCTGTAGTCTGTACTACTGTAGTGGTTGGTGTCTCACTAGAAGTCCCTGCTTCTGTTGTGGTCTGTGCCACAGACGTGGTCTGAGCTACAGTTGTAGATGGTGTGTCAGTAGATGTTTGTCCTGCTGTTGTGGACTGTGAGCTAGTGGTTGTCACTCCTGCTGTTGTGGACTGTGCATTAGTGGTTGTCTCTGCTGCTGTTGTGGTCTGAGGCTCAGGAGTTGTCGCTGTTGCTGTGGTGGTGGGTGCCTCACCTGTAGTGTCTGCTACTGAGGTTGTCTCAGCAGAAGTTGTGTCTGGACCTTTAGTGCTAGACTGTGAAGTATCCTTGGTAGATGTTGCTGTAAAATGGCATTGTCAACTAGTTTTATCAACTGTTTGTCATAGGTCATAGTCATTAGAGCTACATATGTTTTGTAGACAAATCCAATTCACCTGTAACCCCTGTTTGGCTGTTAAAAGCAATATGGCAGTGTGATATACAAATGTCGTGACTGTACAACTTTCCGTCGACTGTCTTACGGTCCACTGTCATGTCTTTGGGAAATCAAGTCAATATAAATCCACAGTCAAAAAATGCATTATTTATCAGATTGTCTTCATTAGTCTGTTCTGTTCAAGATGACAATGACATAACTCAGACATCAGTGTATTCCCTCCTACTCATTACAAGCCATCCTTTAACCGTGGAAAACCTTGACCTTTAACTTTGCAATCATGGGCTTAAACTAACTTGAGATAACCCCAGGAAATGCACATTCTATTCACCTGAAACTAAGAAATCAAGCCCTACTGTGAGTAAGAAATGTAAGTTCTTAAGAAAACCAAATGTGCAGTCTAAAGCTGATGCTATGTTCTGCTAGGTAAGTAAGGTCACTGTTCTAGTCCAAGTTGTCAAACATTCTTACCCAATGTCTCAGTAGTTGACTGTTGAGTACTGAGAGTTGTGTCAGCTGTCACACCCAAGTTAACACTGTCAGGGGTTGTTGTTAAATCAACCGTCAAGGAGGATAAAGCTATGGTTGTTTCTGCAGAAGGAGTTGAAGATTCCTTTGAGGAACTTGTTTCTGATCTTGCTGTTGTGGACTGTGTAGCAGAAGTTGTGCCTGGACTTGCAGTTGTTGACTGCCCCAGAGTAGTTGTGTCTTGACCTGTAGATGTAGGTGTGTCAGTAGTAGTCTCTGCTATTGTAGTCTGTGCTACTGTAGTCTGTGCTACTGTAGTGGTTGGTGTCTCACTAGAAGTCTCTGCTTCTGTAGTGGTCTGTGCCACAGAAGTGGTTTGTGCTACAGTTGTAGATGGTGTGTCAGTAGATGTCACTCCTACTGTTGTGGACTGTGCGCTAGTGGTTGTCACTCCTGCTGTTGTGGACTGTGCATTAGTGGTTGTCTCTCTTGCTGTTGTGGAGTCTGCACTAGTGGTTGTCACTCCTGCTGTTGTGGTCTGCACCTCAGGAGTTGTCACTGTTGCTGTGGTGCTGGGTGCCTCACTGGTAGTCTCTGCTACTGAGGTTGTCCCAGCAGAAGTTGTGCCTGGACTGACAGTTGTGGACTGCCCCACAGTAGTCGTGTCTTGACCTGTAGATGTAGGTGTGTCAGTAGTAGTCTGTGCCTCTGTAGTCTGTACTACTGTAGTGGTAGGTGTCTCACTAGAAGTCCCTGCTTCTGTTGTGGTCTGTGCCACAGACGTGGTCTGAGCTACAGTTGTAGATGGTGTGTCAGTAGATGTTTCTCCTGCTGTTGTGGACTGTGAGCTAGTGGTTGTCACTCCTGCTGTTGTGGACTGTGCATTAGTGGTTGTCTCTGCTGCTGTTGTGGTCTGAGGCTCAGGAGTTGTCGCTGTTGCTTTGGTGGTGGGTGCCTCACTGGTAGTGTCTGCTACTGAGGTTGTCTCAGCAGAAGTTGTGTCTGGACCTTTAGTGCTAGACTGTGAAGTATCCTTGGTAGATGTTGCTGTAAAATGGCATTGTCAACTAGTTTTGTCAACTGTTTGTCATAGGTCATAGTTATTAGAGCTACATATGTTTTGTAAACAAATACAATTCACCTGTAACCCCTGTTTGGCTGTTAAAAGCAATATGGCAGTGTGAAATACAAATGTCGTGACTGTACAACTTTCCGTTGACTGTCTTACGGTCCACTGTCATGTCTTTGGGAAATCAAGTCAATATAAATCCACAGTCAAAAAATGCATTATTTATCAGATTGTCTTCATTAGTCTGTTCTGTTCAAGATGACAATGACATAACTCAGACATCAGTGTATTCCCTCCTACTCATTACAAGCCATCCTTTAACCGTGGACAACCTTGACCTTTAACTTTGCAATCATGGGCTTAAACTAACTTGAGATAACCCCAGGAAATGCACATTCTATTCACCTGAAACTAAGAAATCAAGCCCTACTGTGAGTAAGAAATGTAAGTTCTTAAGAAAACCAAATGTGCAGTCTAAAGCTGATGCTATGTTCTGCTAGGTAAGTAAGGTCACTGTTCTAGTCCAAGTTGTCAAACATTCTTACCCAATGTCTCAGTAGTTGACTGTTGAGTACTGAGAGTTGTGTCAGCTGTCACACCCAAGTTAACACTGTCAGGGGTTGTTGTTAAATCAACAGTCAAGGAGGATAAAGCTATGGTTGTTTCTGCAGAAGGAGTTGAAGATTCCTTTGAGGAACTTGTTTCTGATCTTGCTGTTGTGGACTGTGTAGCAGAAGTTGTGCCTGGACTTGCAGTTGTTGACTGCCCCAGAGTAGTTGTGTCTTGACCTGTAGATGTAGGTGTGTCAGTAGTAGTCTCTGCTATTGTAGTCTGTGCTACTGTAGTCTGTGCTACTGTAGTGGTTGGTGTCTCACTAGAAGTCTCTGCTTCTGTAGTGGTCTGTGCCACAGAAGTGGTTTGTGCTACAGTTGTAGATGGTGTGTCAGTAGATGTCACTCCTACTGTTGTGGACTGTGCGCTAGTGGTTGTCACTCCTGCTGTTGTGGACTGTGCATTAGTGGTTGTCTCTCTTGCTGTTGTGGAGTCTGCACTAGTGGTTGTCACTCCTGCTGTTGTGGTCTGCACCTCAGGAGTTGTCACTGTTGCTGTGGTGCTGGGTGCCTCACTGGTAGTCTCTGCTACTGAGGTTGTCCCAGCAGAAGTTGTGCCTGGACTGACAGTTGTGGACTGCCCCACAGTAGTCGTGTCTTGACCTGTAGATGTAGGTGTGTCAGTAGTAGTCTGTGCCTCTGTAGTCTGTACTACTGTAGTGGTTGGTGTCTCACTAGAAGTCCCTGCTTCTGTTGTGGTCTGTGCCACAGACGTGGTCTGAGCTACAGTTGTAGATGGTGTGTCAGTAGATGTTTGTCCTGCTGTTGTGGACTGTGAGCTAGTGGTTGTCACTCCTGCTGTTGTGGACTGTGCATTAGTGGTTGTCTCTGCTGCTGTTGTGGTCTGAGGCTCAGGAGTTGTCGCTGTTGCTGTGGTGGTGGGTGCCTCACTGGTAGTCTCTGCTACTGAGGTTGTCTCAGCAGAAGTTGTGTCTGGACCTTTAGTGCTAGACTGTGAAGTATCCTTGGTAGATGTTGCTGTAAAATGGCATTGTCAACTAGTTTTATCAACTGTTTGTCATAGGTCATAGTCATTAGAGCTACATATGTTTTGTAGACAAATCCAATTCACCTGTAACCCCTGTTTGGCTGTTAAAAGCAATATGGCAGTGTGATATACAAATGTCGTGACTGTACAACTTTCCGTCGACTGTCTTACGGTCCACTGTCATGTCTTTGGGAAATCAAGTCAATATAAATCCACAGTCAAAAAATGCATTATTTATCAGATTGTCTTCATTAGTCTGTTCTGTTCAAGATGACAATGACATAACTCAGACATCAGTGTATTCCCTCCTACTCATTACAAGCCATCCTTTAACCGTGGAAAACCTTGACCTTTAACTTTGCAATCATGGGCTTAAACTAACTTGAGATAACCCCAGGAAATGCACATTCTATTCACCTGAAACTAAGAAATCAAGCCCTACTGTGAGTAAGAAATGTAAGTTCTTAAGAAAACCAAATATGCAGTCTAAAGCTGATGCTATGTTCTGCTAGGTAAGTAAGGTCACTGTTCTAGTCCAAGTTGTCAAACATTCTTACCCAATGTCTCAGTAGTTGACTGTTGAGTACTGAGAGTTGTGTCAGCTGTCACACCCAAGTTAACACTGTCAGGGGTTGTTGTTAAATCAACCGTCAAGGAGGATAAAGCTATGGTTGTTTCTGCAGAAGGAGTTGAAGATTCCTTTGAGGAACTTGTTTCTGATCTTGCTGTTGTGGACTGTGTAGCAGAAGTTGTGCCTGGACTTGCAGTTGTTGACTGCCCCAGAGTAGTTGTGTCTTGACCTGTAGATGTAGGTGTGTCAGTAGTAGTCTCTGCTATTGTAGTCTGTGCTACTGTAGTCTGTGCTACTGTAGTGGTTGGTGTCTCACTAGAAGTCTCTGCTTCTGTAGTGGTCTGTGCCACAGAAGTGGTTTGTGCTACAGTTGTAGATGGTGTGTCAGTAGATGTCACTCCTACTGTTGTGGACTGTGCGCTAGTGGTTGTCACTCCTGCTGTTGTGGACTGTGCATTAGTGGTTGTCTCTCTTGCTGTTGTGGAGTCTGCACTAGTGGTTGTCACTCCTGCTGTTGTGGTCTGCACCTCAGGAGTTGTCACTGTTGCTGTGGTGCTGGGTGCCTCACTGGTAGTCTCTGCTACTGAGGTTGTCCCAGCAGAAGTTGTGCCTGGACTGACAGTTGTGGACTGCCCCACAGGAGTCGTGTCTTGACCTGTAGATGTAGGTGTGTCAGTAGTAGTCTGTGCCTCTGTAGTCTGTACTACTGTAGTGGTTGGTGTCTCACTAGAAGTCCCTGCTTCTGTTGTGGTCTGTGCCACAGACGTGGTCTGAGCTACAGTTGTAGATGGTGTGTCAGTAGATGTTTGTCCTGCTGTTGTGGACTGTGAGCTAGTGGTTGTCACTCCTGCTGTTGTGGACTGTGCATTAGTGGTTGTCTCTGCTGCTGTTGTGGTCTGAGGCTCAGGAGTTGTCGCTGTTGCTGTGGTGGTGGGTGCCTCACTGGTAGTCTCTGCTACTGAGGTTGTCTCAGCAGAAGTTGTGTCTGGACCTTTAGTGCTAGACTGTGAAGTATCCTTGGTAGATGTTGCTGTAAAATGGCATTGTCAACTAGTTTTGTCAACTGTTTGTCATAGGTCATAGTTATTAGAGCTACATATGTTTTGTAAACAAATACAATTCACCTGTAACCCCTGTTTGGCTGTTAAAAGCAATATGGCAGTGTGATATACAAATGTCGTGACTGTACAACTTTCCGTCGACTGTCTTACGGTCCACTGTCATGTCTTTGGGAAATCAAGTCAATATAATTCCACAGTCATAAAATGCATTATTTATCAGATTGTCTTCATTAGTCTGTTCTGTTCAAGATGACAATGACATAACTCAGACATCAGTGTATTCCCTCCTACTCATTACAAGCCATCCTTTAACCGTGGACAACCTTGACCTTTAACTTTGCAATCATGGGCTTAAACTAACTTGAGATAACCCCAGGAAATGCACATTCTATTCACCTGAAACTAAGAAATCAAGCCCTACTGTGAGTAAGAAATGTAAGTTCTTAAGAAAACCAAATGTGCAGTCTAAAGCTGATGCTATGTTCTGCTAGGTAAGTAAGGTCACTGTTCTAGTCCAAGTTGTCAAACATTCTTACCCAATGTCTCAGTAGTTGACTGTTGAGTACTGAGAGTTGTGTCAGCTGTCACACCCAAGTTAACACTGTCAGGGGTTGTTGTTAAATCAACAGTCAAGGAGGATAAAGCTATGGTTGTTTCTGCAGAAGGAGTTGAAGATTCCTTTGAGGAACTTGTTTCTGATCTTGCTGTTGTGGACTGTGTAGCAGAAGTTGTGCCTGGACTTGCAGTTGTTGACTGCCCCAGAGTAGTTGTGTCTTGACCTGTAGATGTAGGTGTGTCAGTAGTAGTCTCTGCTATTGTAGTCTGTGCTACTGTAGTCTGTGCTACTGTAGTGGTTGGTGTCTCACTAGAAGTCTCTGCTTCTGTAGTGGTCTGTGCCACAGAAGTGGTTTGTGCTACAGTTGTAGATGGTGTGTCAGTAGATGTCACTCCTACTGTTGTGGACTGTGCGCTAGTGGTTGTCACTCCTGCTGTTGTGGACTGTGCATTAGTGGTTGTCTCTCTTGCTGTTGTAGAGTCTGCACTAGTGGTTGTCACTCCTGCTGTTGTGGTCTGCACCTCAGGAGTTGTCACTGTTGCTGTGGTGCTGGGTGCCTCACTGGTAGTCGCTGCTACTGAGGTTGTCCCAGCAGAAGTTGTGCCTGGACTGACAGTTGTGGACTGCCCCACAGTAGTCGTGTCTTGACCCGTAGATGTAGGTGTGTCAGTAGTAGTCTGTGCCTCTGTAGTCTGTACTACTGTAGTGGTAGGTGTCTCACTAGAAGTCCCTGCTTCTGTTGTGGTCTGTGCCACAGACGTGGTCTGAGCTACAGTTGTAGATGGTGTGTCAGTAGATGTTTGTCCTGCTGTTGTGGACTGTGAGCTAGTGGTTGTCACTCCTGCTGTTGTGGACTGTGCATTAGTGGTTGTCTCTGCTGCTGTTGTGGTCTGAGGCTCAGGAGTTGTCGCTGTTGCTGTGGTGGTGGGTGCCTCACTGGTAGTGTCTGCTACTGAGGTTGTCTCAGCAGAAGTTGTGTCTGGACCTTTAGTGCTAGACTGTGAAGTATCCTTGGTAGATGTTGCTGTAAAATGGCATTGTCAACTAGTTTTGTCAACTGTTTGTCATAGGTCATAGTTATTAGAGCTACATATGTTTTGTAAACAAATACAATTCACCTGTAACCCCTGTTTGGCTGTTAAAAGCAATATGGCAGTGTGATATACAAATGTCGTGACTGTACAACTTTCCGTCAACTGTCTTACGGTCCACTGTCATGTCTTTGGGAAATCAAGTCAATATAAATCCACAGTCAAAAAATGCATTATTCATCAGATTGTCTTCATTAGTCTGTTCTGTTCAAGATGACAATGACACAACTCAGACATCAGTGTATTCCCTCCTACTCATTACAAGCCATCCTTTAACCGTGGACAACCTTGACCTTTAACTTTGCAATCATGGGCTTAAACTAACTTGAGATAACCCCAGGAAATGCACATTCTATTCACCTGAAACTAAGAAATCAAGCCCTACTGTGAGTAAGAAATGGAAGTTCTTAAGAAAACCAAATGTGCACAGTCTAAAGCTGATGCTATGTTCTGCTAGGTAAGTAAGGTCACTGTTCTAGTCCAAGTTGTCAAACATTCTTACCCAATGTCTCAGTAGTTGACTGTTGAGTACTGAGAGTTGTGTCAGCTGTCACACCCAAGTTAACACTGTCAGGGGTTGTTTTTAAATCAACAGTCAAGGAGGATAAAGCTATGGTTGTTTCTGCAGAAGGAGTTGAAGATTCCTTTGAGGAACTTGTTTCTGATCTTGCTGTTGTGGACTGTGTAGCAGAAGTTGTGCCTGGACTTGCAGTTGTTGACTGCCCCAGAGTAGTTGTGTCTTGACCTGTAGATGTAGGTGTGTCAGTAGTAGTCTCTGCTATTGTAGTCTGTGCTACTGTAGTCTGTGCTACTGTAGTGGTTGGTGTCTCACTAGAAGTCTCTGCTTCTGTAGTGGTCTGTGCCACAGAAGTGGTTTGTGCTACAGTTGTAGATGGTGTGTCAGTAGATGTCACTCCTACTGTTGTGGACTGTGCGCTAGTGGTTGTCACTCCTGCTGTTGTGGACTGTGCATTAGTGGTTGTCTCTCTTGCTGTTGTGGAGTCTGCACTAGTGGTTGTCACTCCTGCTGTTGTGGTCTGCACCTCAGGAGTTGTCACTGTTGCTGTGGTGCTGGGTGCCTCACTGGTAGTCGCTGCTACTGAGGTTGTCCCAGCAGAAGTTGTGCCTGGACTGACAGTTGTGGACTGCCCCACAGTAGTCGTGTCTTGACCTGTAGATGTAGGTGTGTCAGTAGTAGTCTGTGCCTCTGTAGTCTGTACTACTGTAGTGGTAGGTGTCTCACTAGAAGTCCCTGCTTCTGTTGTGGTCTGTGCCACAGACGTGGTCTGAGCTACAGTTGTAGATGGTGTGTCAGTAGATGTTTGTCCTGCTGTTGTGGACTGTGAGCTAGTGGTTGTCACTCCTGCTGTTGTGGACTGTGCATTAGTGGTTGTCTCTGCTGCTGTTGTGGTCTGAGGCTCAGGAGTTGTCGCTGTTGCTGTGGTGGTGGGTGCCTCACTGGTAGTCTCTGCTACTGAGGTTGTCTCAGCAGAAGTTGTGTCTGGACCTTTAGTGCTAGACTGTGAAGTATCCTTGGTAGATGTTGCTGTAAAATGGCATTGTCAACTAGTTTTGTCAACTGTTTGTCATAGGTCATAGTTATTAGAGCTACATATGTTTTGTAAACAAATACAATTCACCTGTAACCCCTGTTTGGCTGTTAAAAGCAATATGGCAGTGTGATATACAAATGTCGTGACTGTACAACTTTCCGTCAACTGTCTTACGGTCCACTGTCATGTCTTTGGGAAATCAAGTCAATATAAATCCACAGTCAAAAAATGCATTATTCATCAGATTGTCTTCATTAGTCTGTTCTGTTCAAGATGACAATGACATAACTCAGACATCAGTGTATTCCCTCCTACTCATTACAAGCCATCCTTTAACCGTGGACAACCTTGACCTTTAACTTTGCAATCATGGGCTTAAACTAACTTGAGATAACCCCAGGAAATGCACATTCTATTCACCTGAAACTAAGAAATCAAGCCCTACTGTGAGTAAGAAATGGAAGTTCTTAAGAAAACCAAATGTGCACAGTCTAAAGCTGATGCTATGTTCTGCTAGGTAAGTAAGGTCACTGTTCTAGTCCAAGTTGTCAAACATTCTTACCCAATGTCTCAGTAGTTGACTGTTGAGTACTGAGAGTTGTGTCAGCTGTCACACCCAAGTTAACACTGTCAGGGGTTGTTTTTAAATCAACAGTCAAGGAGGATAAAGCTATGGTTGTTTCTGCAGAAGGAGTTGAAGATTCCTTTGAGGAACTTGTTTCTGATCTTGCTGTTGTGGACTGTGTAGCAGAAGTTGTGCCTGGACTTGCAGTTGTTGACTGCCCCAGAGTAGTTGTGTCTTGACCTGTAGATGTAGGTGTGTCAGTAGTAGTCTCTGCTATTGTAGTCTGTGCTACTGTAGTCTGTGCTACTGTAGTGGTTGGTGTCTCACTAGAAGTCTCTGCTTCTGTAGTGGTCTGTGCCACAGAAGTGGTTTGTGCTACAGTTGTAGATGGTGTGTCAGTAGATGTCACTCCTACTGTTGTGGACTGTGCGCTAGTGGTTGTCACTCCTGCTGTTGTGGACTGTGCATTAGTGGTTGTCTCTCTTGCTGTTGTGGAGTCTGCACTAGTGGTTGTCACTCCTACTGTTGTGGTCTGCACCTCAGGAGTTGTCACTGTTGCTGTGGTGCTGGGTGCCTCACTGGTAGTCTCTGCTACTGAGGTTGTCCCAGCAGAAGTTGTGCCTGGACTGACAGTTGTGGACTGCCCCACAGTAGTCGTGTCTTGACCTGTAGATGTAGGTGTGTCAGTAGTAGTCTGTGCCTCTGTAGTCTGTACTACTGTAGTGGTTGGTGTCTCACTAGAAGTCCCTGCTTCTGTTGTGGTCTGTGCCACAGACGTGGTCTGAGCTACAGTTGTAGATGGTGTGTCAGTAGATGTTTGTCCTGCTGTTGTGGACTGTGAGCTAGTGGTTGTCACTCCTGCTGTTGTGGACTGTGCATTAGTGGTTGTCTCTGCTGCTGTTGTGGTCTGAGGCTCAGGAGTTGTCGCTGTTGCTGTGGTGGTGGGTGCCTCACTGGTAGTCTCTGCTACTGAGGTTGTCTCAGCAGAAGTTGTGTCTGGACCTTTAGTGCTAGACTGTGAAGTATCCTTGGTAGATGTTGCTGTAAAATGGCATTGTCAACTAGTTTTGTCAACTGTTTGTCATAGGTCATAGTTATTAGAGCTACATATGTTTTGTAAACAAATACAATTCACCTGTAACCCCTGTTTGGCTGTTAAAAGCAATATGGCAGTGTGATATACAAATGTCGTGACTGTACAACTTTCCGTCAACTGTCTTACGGTCCACTGTCATGTCTTTGGGAAATCAAGTCAATATAAATCCACAGTCAAAAAATGCATTATTTATCAGATTGTCTTCATTAGTCTGTTCTGTTCAAGATGACAATGACATAACTCAGACATCAGTGTATTCCCTCCTACTCATTACAAGCCATCCTTTAACCGTGGACAACCTTGACCTTTAACTTTGCAATCATGGGCTTAAACTAACTTGAGATAACCCCAGGAAATGCACATTCTATTCACCTGAAACTAAGAAATCAAGCCCTACTGTGAGTAAGAAATGGAAGTTCTTAAGAAAACCAAATGTGCACAGTCTAAAGCTGATGCTATGTTCTGCTAGGTAAGTAAGGTCACTGTTCTAGTCCAAGTTGTCAAACATTCTTACCCAATGTCTCAGTAGTTGACTGTTGAGTACTGAGAGTTGTGTCAGCTGTCACACCCAAGTTAACACTGTCAGGGGTTGTTGTTAAATCAACAGTCAAGGAGGATAAAGCTATGGTTGTTTCTGCAGAAGGAGTTGAAGATTCCTTTGAGGAACTTGTTTCTGATCTTGCTGTTGTGGACTGTGTAGCAGAAGTTGTGCCTGGACTTGCAGTTGTTGACTGCCCCAGAGTAGTTGTGTCTTGACCTGTAGATGTAGGTGTGTCAGTAGTAGTCTCTGCTATTGTAGTCTGTGCTACTGTAGTCTGTGCTACTGTAGTGGTTGGTGTCTCACTAGAAGTCTCTGCTTCTGTAGTGGTCTGTGCCACAGAAGTGGTTTGTGCTACAGTTGTAGATGGTGTGTCAGTAGATGTCACTCCTACTGTTGTGGACTGTGCGCTAGTGGTTGTCACTCCTGCTGTTGTGGACTGTGCATTAGTGGTTGTCTCTCTTGCTGTTGTGGAGTCTGCACTAGTGGTTGTCACTCCTACTGTTGTGGTCTGCACCTCAGGAGTTGTCACTGTTGCTGTGGTGCTGGGTGCCTCACTGGTAGTCTCTGCTACTGAGGTTGTCCCAGCAGAAGTTGTGCCTGGACTGACAGTTGTGGACTGCCCCACAGTAGTCCTGTCTTGACCTGTAGATGTAGGTGTGTGAGTAGTAGTCTGTGCCTCTGTAGTCTGTACTACTGTAGTGGTTGGTGTCTCACTAGAAGTCCCTGCTTCTGTTGTGGTCTGTGCCACAGACGTGGTCTGAGCTACAGTTGTAGATGGTGTGTCAGTAGATGTTTGTCCTGCTGTTGTGGACTGTGAGCTAGTGGTTGTCACTCCTGCTGTTGTGGACTGTGCATTAGTGGTTGTCTCTGCTGCTGTTGTGGTCTGAGGCTCAGGAGTTGTCGCTGTTGCTGTGGTGGTGGGTGCCTCACTGGTAGTCTCTGCTACTGAGGTTGCCTCAGCAGAAGTTGTGTCTGGACCTTTAGTGCTAGACTGTGAAGTATCCTTGGTAGATGTTGCTGTAAAATGGCATTGTCAACTAGTTTTGTCAACTGTTTGTCATAGGTCATAGTTATTAGAGCTACATATGTTTTGTAAACAAATACAATTCACCTGTAACCCCTGTTTGGCTGTTAAAAGCAATATGGCAGTGTGATATACAAATGTCGTGACTGTACAACTTTCCGTCAACTGTCTTACGGTCCACTGTCATGTCTTTGGGAAATCAAGTCAATATAAATCCACAGTCAAAAAATGCATTATTTATCAGATTGTCTTCATTAGTCTGTTCTGTTCAAGATGACAATGACATAACTCAGACATCAGTGTATTCCCTCCTACTCATTACAAGCCATCCTTTAACCGTGGACAACCTTGACCTTTAACTTTGCAATCATGGGCTTAAACTAACTTGAGATAACCCCAGGAAATGCACATTCTATTCACCTGAAACTAAGAAATCAAGCCCTACTGTGAGTAAGAAATGGAAGTTCTTAAGAAAACCAAATGTGCACAGTCTAAAGCTGATGCTATGTTCTGCTAGGTAAGTAAGGTCACTGTTCTAGTCCAAGTTGTCAAACATTCTTACCCAATGTCTCAGTAGTTGACTGTTGAGTACTGAGAGTTGTGTCAGCTGTCACACCCAAGTTAACACTGTCAGGGGTTGTTTTTAAATCAACAGTCAAGGAGGATAAAGCTATGGTTGTTTCTGCAGAAGGAGTTGAAGATTCCTTTGAGGAACTTGTTTCTGATCTTGCTGTTGTGGACTGTGTAACAGAAGTTGTGCCTGGACTTGCAGTTGTTGACTGCCCCAGAGTAGTTGTGTCTTGACCTGTAGATGTAGGTGTGTCAGTAGTAGTCTCTGCTATTGTAGTCTGTGCTACTGTAGTCTGTGCTACTGTAGTGGTTGGTGTCTCACTAGAAGTCTCTGCTTCTGTAGTGGTCTGTGCCACAGAAGTGGTTTGTGCTACAGTTGTAGATGGTGTGTCAGTAGATGTCACTCCTACTGTTGTGGACTGTGCGCTAGTGGTTGTCACTCCTGCTGTTGTGGACTGTGCATTAGTGGTTGTCTCTCTTGCTGTTGTGGAGTCTGCACTAGTGGTTGTCACTCCTACTGTTGTGGTCTGCACCTCAGGAGTTGTCACTGTTGCTGTGGTGCTGGGTGCCTCACTGGTAGTCTCTGCTACTGAGGTTATCCCAGCAGAAGTTGTGCCTGGACTGACAGTTGTGGACTGCCCCACAGTAGTCGTGTCTTGACCTGTAGATGTAGGTGTGTCAGTAGTAGTCTGTGCCTCTGTAGTCTGTACTACTGTAGTGGTTGGTGTCTCACTAGAAGTCCCTGCTTCTGTTGTGGTCTGTGCCACAGACGTGGTCTGAGCTACAGTTGTAGATGGTGTGTCAGTAGATGTTTGTCCTGCTGTTGTGGACTGTGAGCTAGTGGTTGTCACTCCTGCTGTTGTGGACTGTGCATTAGTGGTTGTCTCTGCTGCTGTTGTGGTCTGAGGCTCAGGAGTTGTCGCTGTTGCTGTGGTGGTGGGTGCCTCACTGGTAGTCTCTGCAACTGAGGTTGTCTCAGCAGAAGTTGTGTCTGGACCTTTAGTGCTAGACTGTGAAGTATCCTTGGTAGATGTTGCTGTAAAATGGCATTGTCAACTAGTTTTGTCAACTGTTTGTCATAGGTCATAGTTATTAGAGCTACATATGTTTTGTAAACAAATCCAATTCACCTGTAACCCCTGTTTGGCTGTTAAAAGCAATATGGCAGTGTGATATACAAATGTCGTGACTGTACAACTTTCTGTCAACTGTCTTACGGTCCACTGTCATGTCTTTGGGAAATCAAGACAATATAATTCCACAGTCAAAAAATGCATTATTTATCAGATTGTCTTCATTAGTCTGTTCTGTTCAAGATGACAATGACATAACTCAGACATCAGTGTATTCCCTCCTACTCATTACAAGCCATCCTTTAACCGTGGACAACCTTGACCTTTAACTTTGCAATCATGGGCTTAAACTAACTTGAGATAACCCCAGGAAATGCACATTCTATTCACCTGAAACTAAGAAATCAAGCCCTACTGTGAGTAAGAAATGTAAGTTCTTAAGAAAACCAAATGTGCACAGTCTAAAGCTGATGCTATGTTCTGCTAGGTAAGTGAGGTCACTGTTCTAGTCCAAGTTGTCAAACATTCTTACCCAATGTCTCAGTAGTTGACTGTTGAGTACTGAGAGTTGTGTCAGCTGTCACACCCAAGTTAACACTGTCAGGGGTTGTTGTTAAATCAACAGTCAAGGAGGATAAAGCTATGGTTGTTTCTGCAGAAGGAGTTGAAGATTCCTTTGAGGAACTTGTTTCTGATCTTGCTGTTGTGGACTGTGTAGCAGAAGTTGTGCCTGGACTTGCAGTTGTTGACTGCCCCAGAGTAGTTGTGTCTTGACCTGTAGATGTAGGTGTGTCAGTAGTAGTCTCTGCTATTGTAGTCTGTGCTACTGTAGTCTGTGCTACTGTAGTGGTTGGTGTCTCACTAGAAGTCTCTGCTTCTGTAGTGGTCTGTGCCACAGAAGTGGTTTGTGCTACAGTTGTAGATGGTGTGTCAGTAGATGTCACTCCTACTGTTGTGGACTGTGCGCTAGTGGTTGTCACTCCTGCTGTTGTGGACTGTGCATTAGTGGTTGTCTCTCTTGCTGTTGTGGAGTCTGCACTAGTGGTTGTCACTCCTGCTGTTGTGGTCTGCACCTCAGGAGTTGTCACTGTTGCTGTGGTGCTGGGTGCCTCACTGGTAGTCTCTGCTACTGAGGTTGTCCCAGCAGAAGTTGTGCCTGGACTGACAGTTGTGGACTGCCCCACAGTAGTCGTGTCTTGACCTGTAGATGTAGGTGTGTCAGTAGTAGTCTGTGCCTCTGTAGTCTGTACTACTGTAGTGGTTGGTGTCTCACTAGAAGTCCCTGCTTCTGTTGTGGTCTGTGCCACAGACGTGGTCTGAGCTACAGTTGTAGATGGTGTGTCAGTAGATGTTTGTCCTGCTGTTGTGGACTGTGAGCTAGTGGTTGTCACTCCTGCTGTTGTGGACTGTGCATTAGTGGTTGTCTCTGCTGCTGTTGTGGTCTGAGGCTCAGGAGTTGTCGCTGTTGCTGTGGTGGTGGGTGCCTCACTGGTAGTCTCTGCTACTGAGGTTGTCTCAGCAGAAGTTGTGCCTGGACTCGCAGTTGTAGAGGGTGTGTCAGTAGTAGTCTGCGCTACAGTTGTTGTCAGTGCATTAGAAGTTGTCTCTGCTACTGTGGTCGTCAGTGCATCAGATGTTGTCTCGGCTGCTGTTGTAGTCTGTGTTTCAGTCATTGTCTCTCCTACTGTTGTAGATGGTCTGTCAGTAGTTGTCCCTATTCATTGTGTAGAATAACATTTATAAGTCACAGAGAAAAATGTTCTTATCTTCACATAATGATAGTCCTCACTGAAGTTTATGAGAAAAATGTTCTATTCATAGAAATGGTTAGCATAATAAGGGACTGGATTCTTCTCGGAGCCTCACTCCATTTTATTCCTGGACTCCTCTGAAAGGCTGGAGAAAGCTTAGTATTTTGAGCGAGGCCTCCACTATTCTGCTTGGCCCCTTCTTATTTGAATATTTGGCTGCTGACATAGCTGGGACTTTAAAATGTATATTGTTCTGTCTGATGGTTAAAGGAATAAAAAACCCATATTTCATTACAACTGTTTGGATTCAATCTGGATCCCTCTTGTTTAAACATTCAGGTAAGAAAGAACACTGGTTTTCTGGTGCAATGTCCCCATCAATCGATATTGCTACACTACATTTACTACAAAGTTAGTTGATCAGAGACTCTTATATGTACATTTCAGTCAAGGTGAGCATGTTGTCACAATTAAAGAAACTTACCATCAGTTGTAGGTGGCTCTTGTGATGTAACCACCACTGTTGTAGATACATCAGTAGTAGCTTCTGTCATAATAGAAGAATAGCAGTCATGTGAATTTGCGTTCTTAGAAAAGTGAAGGCAGACCTGCAGCTCCTGCAAGATCGATGCTTAAAAGAATATTGTAAGTGTTACTTGGTCGCTTGTTGAAGGATAGATGACAGGGAAGCAGGCTGATACAGTGTAAGTCTTTAATTGTATCTCAGATAACTTGTACATCAATCATCAATCCAATCACATAATTATAGATGTGATTCTCATATTTAGCACAAGTAACTCAGATAGAATGTTCAAGATTTACATTTCCTTCCTGGCTTCCTGGATCACTGCCCCTGTACCCAGGATGGCTTGATCACTTCCCCCCTGTACTAGGGATGATTGGACCAATTGCCCCTATACCAAGGACAACATGACTACTTCCCCCTGCACCAAAGATGACAGGATCACTTCCCTCTGTACCAGTGATGACCGGATCACTTCCCCCTGTACCAGGGACGACTGGATCACTTCCACCTCTAATAGCGATAACTGAACCACTTCCCCCTGTACCAAGGATGGCTTGATCACTTCCCCCTCTAACAAGGACAACTGAACTACTTCCCCCTGTACCAGGGACAACATGGCCACCTGCCCCCTCCCCCCCCCCCCTGTACCAGGGATGACTAGATCACTTCCCCCTGTACCGAGCACAACTGGATCATTTCCCCCTGTACTGAGGACAACTGGATCACTTCCCCCTGTACCAAGGACAACATAACCACTTCCCCCTGTACCAAGGATGACTCGATCACTTCCCCCTGTACCATAGACATGACTTGATCACTTTCACCTGTACCAAGGATAGCTTGATCACTTCCCCCTTGTAGCAAGGATGATTGGACCGATTGCCTCTCTACCAACGACAATATGACTACTTCCCCCTACACTAAAGATGACAGAATCACTTCCCCCTGTACCAGGGATGACTGGATCACTTCCTCCTCTAACAGCGACAACTTAACCATTTCCCCCTGTACCAAGGGTGGCTGGATCACTTCCCCCTCTAAAAAGGACAACTGAACCACTTCCCCCTGTACCAGGGACAACATGGTCACTTCCCCATGCCAGGGATGACTAGATCACTTCCCCCAGTACGAGGACGACTGGATCACTTCCCCCTGTACCAAGAACAACATAACCACTTCCCCCTGTACCAAGGACGACTGGATCACTTCCCCCTGTACCAAGAACAACATAACCACTTCCCCCTGTACCAAGGATGACTTGATCACTTCCCCCTGTACCAAGGACAACTTGATCACTTTCCCCTGTGTATGTATTTATCTTAATTGGTGGTTATAACTTCCAAAACCGTGAGTGTTTGATTTATTTTGAATGTGATAACTTATTGCTCTTCATATAATATAAGATTGATAATTAGGCCTAGTATTAAATGAGTCTGACTTACCAATCGTGCTAGTGGGTGCCTCCGTAGTTGTATCTGTAACAGAGCATTGAACACGACATATTTTTACTCCACCAAATTAGCGCATTATCTTATTCCTCAATCATAATATATTTGGGGATATCTTACGCGTCAACCACAGACTGGGACTCCCCTTTATCCACAGGGGATGCTTTGTAAGAAAAACACCATGCTTAATTTTCCCCCAGTGCCCAGGAGATGCTTTATAAGAAACCAACTACACTGGATTCTTGGCAAGCATCCCCTGGGGGACCAGGGGAGGCCCTGTCTTTGGATGAAGCATACGATATCCCTTGAAATCTTCTTCAAGCATAAGATAATGTGCTAATGATATTCAACTACTATATATCTAAAATTCCCATAATTATAATTTAATAACATTTTCTCTTTTAATCAATATTGTTGCCGTGAAAAACATGAACTAGTTATGTTAATAGATTGCCAGTGGTATAACTGACTATGAATAGTATCCATGAAAAAATAGATGCTTAAATGGAAAGGAAATCTAGATATTGTGAGAAATACGATAAGAAGACTAATGAGATACCCAAAATGTCCAATGGTAGTGTATACTAGCACTTACTTGTGCAATTCAATCTGGAGTAGATTACTGTTTCATTGTTAGCATCCTGAAGGAATTCTGTTACATTACACCATTCCAAAATACCGTCGGTATTTATAGCTAAGTTCACAATGATAGATCCACTCCTATAAAAGAGAGAGGCACTTATTAGTAAATAATGCAGGGTTTGATTGTGGCTGCACTGGGTCTATGTAGGCTATGGCATTGTGTTCAGCTAATAGGGGCCTATTGTTCAACGTATATTTAATATGCCAATGACTAATGATTTTGAAATAAAATTAAGCAGACAAATCCTTTACGGCCATCACTTTAATAGCTGTAAATAGAATAATGTTATTTACATAACAAGTTAATTCTAGGTTTACTGAATATGCAAACACCTGACTGGACTCAATTTAATGTCAACTCAACCCATTTTATATGTTTTTTTTGTGTGTGAATAATCCTGAATAAATGACTTACGAATAACTATAGTCGGAGCAGCAGAACCTATAGTAATCAGGATACACAGAACTCAGATGACCACAGACTTGCTGGAATAGGAAGAAATAACTATGGATAACACGTTTGAAAATCCACCATATATAACTCTAATGTGAGCCGGCAGTGCCATCCACTACTTTTGGACAAATCACTTTCTGGCTGCCTTGAATAATATTCCAATAGTAATTTTCCAAATGCAAAATTTCGGGCTCTTTGAAAATCACCACCACTTTAGGACTATAACATGAAGGTGAACACATAAAAACCCAACTTACCTGATCAACATGAGCTGACAATATTCCATATTCCCCGCTCTCTGAGTTTGCTAATGCAGTTGTATACTCTCTGTTTACCATTATGAATGACACATAATAGTGATTTTCTGGAAAAAATACATACAAGTTTATTAGTTAATGACAATAATTATTATAATCATACACATGCATGGAATTTAGTCTTACACTGCTAGTTACCACGTAGATTACTGGAATACTAATGAGTTTATCTATCATAATATTAAGACCGAAAGAATTATAAAATAGACTAAAATTATGCAACAACTTTTCAACAATCTAATACTTATGGTAACTTATTCTAGGTCATATTGCGCTATGCATTTACTTGCTTGTCAGTATAATTACCTCTATCAGTAGCATTACACTTAGCTGAAATGTAGAAAAAATAACATCAGGTCACATAAGATATGAAACAATAATATAATGATTAGGCTTATCGTTTATGCAATCTCATTTACATCACAATCATGGGTTTCAGTTAGTAACTCCTCCAAAACCCTTCCAATAGACCAATTAAGTGTAGATCATATTAATTTTACTCTTTGTAAAAAGCCCTTCTTAGGTATCCCCAATGAAAGAAGCAATCAAGACAGTTTAACGTAAAACCTCATGTCCAAGCTGCAGGTAGTACGCACGTCAGAGCCCTGGTGTGGCTTATAGGATCCGCCCACAGTCTAGGGGCGGCTTATATGGGAGTTATAGGCTTATACGTAAGGTTTTACGGTACACCAAAACAGAAGACAGGAAAACCCGACATATATCATTGTTTCAGCTGCTGAAATAAATTGTCAATGAAGCCATGAAGCTACCATACAGCTGACTATGCATAACCTGAGACCCTAAAATAAATGTATCCTACCTGTTGCATTGACTAGTGAATCAGTTGTAGTTAACATTTCTGAAAATATAGTGTGCATGTTCACTAGACACGAATACAGAAGTTTGATAACGATTCAAGGTACTAATGATATGAATTATTAAAGATCATTTAATTAAAATAATCGTGAAGAATTCACATTTAAGAGTACCATTCAGAATCATACACGAAAGGTAAAGTATGGCGATATTGTACGACGATATAGTGAGCTATATTGATTGAAATAACAATTTACCTTAAGCAACACAGCCTTTTACATAATAAAAAAATCATAGGAATCAAAACTCTCTTGATGCAACTGTATCTACCAATCTGGTAAAAACTAACACGGCTATCTTGACTAGAAAAACGTCATCGATTCTAAATAAATACAAGTTATAATAAAATATGTTATTGAGAGTTGAGTGCCCAAAACTAAGCAAAGTAAAGCATATCTTTTATATAAATCAAGTTTTAACATATATGAATAATACAAACCAGTCGTGGACCCTGCTGTGGCCTGTGCACTTGTGGACTGCATCCCAGTAGTCGTTGGTGCTACTGAAGTGGTTGGTGTGTCAGTAGTTGTCTCTGCTACTGAAGTGGTTGGTGTGTCAGTAGTTGTCTCTGCTACTGAAGTGGTTGGTGTGTCAGTAGTTGTCTCTGCTACTGAAGTGGTTGGTGTGTCAGTAGTTGTCTCTGCTACTGAAGTGGTTGGTGTGTCAGTAGTTGTCTCTGCTACTGAAGTGGTTGGTGTGTCAGTAGTTGTCTCTGCTACTGAAGTGGTTGGTGTGTCAGTTGTTGTCTCTGCTACTGAAGTGGTTGGTGTGTCAGTAGTTGTTGGTGCTACTGAAGTGGTTGGTGCCACTGTGGTGGTCGGTGTGCCAATGGTTGACTCTGCCACTGTGGTGGTCGGTGTTTCAGTGGTTGACTCTGCCACTGTGGTAGTCGGTGTGTCAGTAGTTGACTCTGCTAATGTTGTGGACTGTGCTACAGTGGTTGTGTCCAGACCTGCAGTTGTGGACTGTCCTGAAGTAGTTGTGTCTGGACTAACAGTTGTGGACTGTCCTGCAGTAGTTGTTGCGTCTATTGTTTAGAGATAAGACCCATCTTTTCCCAATTATTCTGGTCATGTTTGGTCAGTGATTAACGTCTCTAAACAGCCCGATAAAGAGGGCAAAAAGAATAAACGCAGAATCTACACAAGAAGTGAGAAAATGTTGTGTTTTTTTCATATTACAGGGTTGGGAATAAAGCAATAAAGAGATCAAGAGGTATTCTGGAAGAGATTATCACACCTATACCTGGAGACGGTGGGGCTGGTAGGCAAGAACCACAGATAAAGGATGCTCAGGTACAAAACTGTGTTGGTTGGGGAGTTGGGGGACAAAATAAATGTAAGAACAGTCTAGAAGGTCCATGTATGATACACCCTGTTAACATGGCCACACGAGGCCCACCTACGATTTTCTAAAACTTAAATGTCCTGTAGTACAAAGCAATGGGTTATAATTATACACTTCATCGATAGGAAGTATTCCCCTGAAGCATTTGACAGCTTGGGAAATTGTCAAGGACCCATTAACGCGACAACGATAGTGCATTCAACCTTTTATGAAATATAACTCACCTCCGGTAGTAGTTAGTACATCTGGGGTTGTAGATGTCTCAGCCGTTGTTGAACCTGATAAAATGAATTAAGTGCATTTAGGCTTAAGGGTTTTCTCAGTTCTATATTTAGCGTTTGTCTTCATCTGTTATTTGTGATCGACATGGCCATGTACTTATGAATAGATCAGTCAATCCAATGCAATTTGACAAGTCTTTGTTCTGCACACCCAAAAATCTAAACGTATGAATACAATCACATTTGTTCCCATTGGGATACAGAGAAGGTTGGTATTCTTGCATATAAGTTATTACAACATCTCCATTCCAAGATCAATATTAGAATTATAATTGTGATAACACAATGATAAGGATGATGAATAAGATCCCACCAAATTAATACAGGTGGGTTAAGTAAAATGAATCTAATCAAATTCAAAGCACAAACAATTCAAAGCACAAACAATGTTTACTCATATTTAGAGACTTTTGGCCTTGTACAGGGTCAAATGAGTTCCAGGATTCGGGAACTTCAGAACATGACAGGTTAGGCTCAATATTTCCCTCGGCCCACAAAATTCTAAATACCAACCCACACCCTAGTCAGCCTCTTTGTACTTGCTTGTTGGCCCTGTAGCCGGCTGGGCTAGAATATGGACCGTTATATGAAGTATAATATCATCAATGCAGCTAAGACAAGTGACCTGATTTCATGAGGTATGTGTCCATAGTTAAACCCTTATCCCTAGAAAACGTAATGCTCATCCTGAGGAAGACATAAGTATGGATATATCAAATATGTTGATTATGTTTGATTATACCACTGCCTCTACAATGGTCTTTAATCTTGATCGCTACATGGATGACCTATACTGCGAGTTCAACTTGGGCTTCATTGTCATTTAACCCAAGGTTTTCCCCATGGTACCTGCTGTTGTTGCAACAGTTGTGGTAGCTGCAGTCAATGTGTCAGTAGTTGTCTCTGCTATTGTTGTAGTCTCCGCCTTGGAAGTTGTTGGTACCACTGTTGTGGATTCTATTGCAGTAGTTGTATGTTCTACTGTTGTGCTTTGTGTGTCAGAAGTTGTGTCTGCTGTCACACCAAAGTTTTGACTGTTGGGCGTTGTTGTCAAGTCAACAGTAATTGAGGACATAGCAATAGTGGTCTGCCCAGCAACAGTCGATGTTTGTCTTGATGGTATGTCAGTAGTAGTCAATTCTCCTGTTGTGGGCTGAGTGGTTTCTGCTGCTGTTGTAGATTGTTCAATATTAGTTGTCGGTACTACTGTTGTTGACACTCCCGAAGGAGTTGTCTCTGCTGCTGTCGTGGTTGGTCTGTCAGTAGTACTGTCTGGTACAGTTGTTGTTGGTGTGTCAGTAGTTGTCTCTGCCACTGTTGTTGTCAGTGTCTCAGTGGTTGTCTCTGCTACTGTCGTTGTCAGTGTGTCAGTAGTTGTCTCTGCCACTGTCGTTGTCAGTGTGTCAGTGGTTGACTCTGCTACTGTCGTGGTTGGCATGTCAGTGGTTGACTCTGCTACTGTTGTGGTTGGTTTGTCAGTAGTTCCAGCTGCTACTGTTGTGGACAATGTGTCAGTAGTTGTCTTTCCTACTGTTGTAGTATGTTCCACTGTGGTTGTTGCGGGTACTGTAGTGGACTGTTCCATACTAGTTGTCTCTACTACTGCTGTAGTCTCTGCAACAGTAGTTGTTGGTTCTACTGTTGTAGTCTGTGCCAGAGTAGTTGTCTTTTCTGCTGTTGAAGTCTCTGCAATAGTAGTTGACGGTGTCACTGTTGTGGACTGAGTATCAGTAGTTGACTTTACTACCGTTGAGGACTGCTCTCCTGTAGTTGGTGCAACTGTTGTAGTCTGTGGCAAGGTAGTCATGTCTTCGGCTTTTGTGGTGTCTGCAATGCTGCTTGTTGCTGCTACTGTTGTGGTCTGTGCCTCCGTGGTTGTTGTTGCTACTGTTGTGGTCTGTGCGTCCGTGGTTGTTGGTGCTACTGTTGTGGTATGTGCCACATTGGTTGTTGGCGCTATTGTTGTGGTCTGTGCCTCAGTTGTTGCTGCCACTGTGGTGGTCTGTGCCTCACTGGTACTTGGTGCCACTGTTGTGGTCTGTTCCTCAGTGGTTGTTGGTGCTACTGTCGTGGTCCGTGCTTCAGTTGTTGTTGGTGCCACTGTCGTGGTCTCTGCCTCACTGGTACTTGGTGCCACTGTTGTGGACTGAGTATCAGTGGTTGTTGCTGCTACTGTTGTGGTCTGTGCCTCATTGGTTGTTGGTGCCTCTGTCATGGTCTGTGCCTCCGTGGTTGTTGGTGCCACTGTGGTAGTCTGTGCCTCAGTGGTTGTTGGTGCCACTGTGGTGGTCTGTGCCTCAGTGGTTGTTGGTGCCACTGTGGTGGTCTGTGCCTCCGTGGCTGTTGGTGCCACTGTCGTGGTCTGTGCCTCAGTGGTTGTAGGTGCCACTGTAGTGGTCTGTGCCTCAGTTGTTGTTAGTGCCTCTGTCATGGTCTCTGCCTCAGTGGTTGTTGGTGCCACTGTTGTGGACTGAGTATCAGTGGTTGTTGCTGCTACTGTTGTGGTCTGTGCCTCACTGGTTGTTGCTGCCACTGTGGTGGTCTGTGCCTCAGTGGTTGTAGGCGCCACTGTCGTGGTCTCTGCCTCACTGGTACTTGGTGCCACTGTTGTGAACTGAGTATCAGTGGTTGTTGCTGCTACTGTTGTGGTCTGTTCTACTGTGCTTGTCGGTGCTTCTGCTACTGTTGTTGTTGCTTCAGATGCAGTAGTCGATGCTACCATTGTTGTTGGTGCCCCACTAGTTGTCAGCACTGACGTTGTGGTATGTGCCTCACTAGTAGTCTCCTCTACTGATGTGGACTTTGCCACAGTACTTGTCTCTGGTACTGTTGTTGACTGTGTGTCAGTAGCTGTGTTAGTAACTGTTGAAGACGGTATGTCAGTTGTCGTTTCTGTCAATTGTTTAGATGAAATATAAGTCACTCAACGCAATATTCTGAAAGCTTAAATGTCATTGACTCTCCAGGGAGCATCTGGAAGGTATATTTCTTATTATTTTCTGATGTTTCAGCAATTTAAACAACCCACAAAGATGAACACTACGAATCACATAATGATGTTCGTACAAGAAACCTGTAAGAAAGGAAACTGTCTTGCTCATAGGTATGTTATTCATCCTAAACCTTTTGAATTGTATTAGTTACTTATCTATGGTATATATTAACCATTCACAATTTCACATGAGTAGGCTATGCACAATTTTGGAGCTACATTTGGATGTCCACTCCAATACCATATCATGTCCAGTATCATATGTCATGCTTAAAGTGTGTGCTGTTATAAAAACAATCTGTGTTTTCATGGCTAATAAAATGTGACCTCATCAGTTTCCTAGCTATTGAACTGGTGGAATGTGCTCTAGCACCTGTCTCTGCATTGACTCTTCCTGACTGTGCACACGTTGAGTGTGACTCCGCAATAGTAGCAACCTCCGAGACCGTCATAGAGGAGCAGTACTTCATTCTCACCTCGAGTTGTAGAGTATATCAATAGCTCCTATACACTATTCCGTACTTTGGTTTTTGGAATGTTCAGTTGTCATTATTTAGAGATTGGCTGCCTTACCTCAAAGCATTGCAATAGGCTAGAGATTATATCTTGAATATGTGGAGGACCTTTTGAGACAATTGTGATTGGGGGATAATACTGTGCATTACTTTAAAGTCATTAATTGGTGTATAGGATGGAGTGATCATCATTTGCAGAGGGACAATTAAGGATTCAGAGTCAGATGAATTGTATTTTCACCGTTAGGAAGGTGTGTCAGTTGTTGGCAATGGGCAAAGAATTTTGGGGAAAGGGAAGAGCATGGACCCAGATGGATGTAGGGTGTGAAGGGTTGGGGCCAAAATGATGATGTTAATACTGACCAATGCCATAGTTCAAAACAAATGGGACATTCTAAGCAGCTGTTAGATCACTTTATGAGAGGCACTTTAATTGATCATTCTTACCAGTAATTGAGGACATAGTTATAGTAGTCTGTCCAGCAACAGTTGAAGTTTCTCTTGATGGTATGTCAGTAGTAGTCAGTTCTCCTGTAGTGGACTGAGTTGCCTCTGCTACTGTTGTCGTTGGGGCCTCAGTGGTGGTTTCTGCTACTGTTGTCGTTGGGGCCTCAGTGGTGGTCTCCGTTACTGTTGTTGTTGGGGCCTCAGTGGTGGTTTCTGCTACAGTTGTCGTTGGGGCATCAGTGGTGGTCTCCGCTACTGTTGTTGTTGGGGCCTCAGTGGTTGTTTGTGCCACTGTTGTCGTTGGGGCATCAGTGGTTGCCTCTGTTACAGTTGTCCTTGGGGCCTCAGTGGTGGTCTCTGCTACTGTTGTCGTTGGGTCCTCAGTGCTTGCCTCTGTTACTGTTGTCATTGGGGCCTCAGTGGTGGTATCCGCTACAGTTGTCGTTGGGGCCTCAGTAGTGGTTTCTGCTACAGTTGTCGTCTGTGTGTCAGTAGTTGTCACTGGTATGGTTGTTGTCAGTGCATCAGTAGTTGTCGCTACTACGGATGTAGAGGGTGTGTCTGAAGTTGTGTCTGTCAATTGATTATATGAAGTTGTCAAAACAATAATATTCTGCACATTAAGATGTCACAAGGGACAAGGGAAGACGGAAAGTGTGTATTTCACATTGAGTGTGATGTTTATGCATCTGAAAGAGATATGTGTGTGAAGCATGCAAGGAATATTGGGCCAACAGGGGGGGACTTCCTCCTATAAAGATCATATATAACATTCACATTATGATATCTATCTGAAAGACTGGTAAGACGAAGATCCGGAAAACTGCCCTGGTTACAATCATATCATCAATTTCATCAATTTCATGTCTCTAATTTGGCATGGTATACACACTTTAAGATCAGCCCAAAGATGTCATATAGAAAACCTTAATCCTGTCCAGTACCATTCCATGTAACTCCCAAATTAAAATGTGCATCTCGGGTAAACAATCTGTGTTTTCATGGCTGATAGTATTTGACCTCTGAAGTTGCTTTTTTTTTAAATTCCCATTGTAAAGCAGTATTTGATACTGCAATGCCATTGTATAATGTCCCTCAGTAGCTGCCTCTGCTCTGGATATGCGATTCTGTACTTACATTTGTAGAATGCTTAGTTCCTAGACTGGGTGCTACACGCATATGAATTCATTGGAAAACAATTATAACTTGAATACCTTAGATAAATGGAGAACAATTGTGATTTGGCGACAATATGATGCATCAGTCTTACGGTATTCATATTGATAATAAACTGTTTCTGTCCTATATTAGGTAGTAGATAATCACAGCGTTGCTTGTTTGATCAAGGCTAGACATTAAGTTTCTCTGGGAGCCAAGACATATGAACTGTACCTTTCACGTTGTGAAGGCCTGTGCTTTACTATGTAGATTTAGGCAAATTATTATTGGAGGAAAAGAATAGAGACCCCTCTTGATAATGAAGACCAATTCGCAAGTTCAAAGCTGATGGGACATTCTAAGCAGCTGTACACTGTATATGAGAGTGACCTTTACCGATCATTCTTACCAGGAGATTGAGTTGTTGTACCTGCTGTCACACCCAGGTTTTGAATGTCTGCCGTTGTACTTTTGTCAACAGTTGTTGAGGATATGGCTATACTAGTCTGCCCAGCAACAGTAGTAGTGACTGCTATAGTTGTGGGTTGTACAACTGTTGTGGATTCTGCTCCGGTAGTTGTTTCTGCTACGACTGTGGTCTGTGCCATAGAAGATGTTGCTGCTAATGTTGTGGTTTGTGCCTCACTAGTTGTTGGTGCAAGTGTCGTGGTCTGTGCCTCACTAGTGGTGGGTGCCACTGTTGTGGTCTGTGTGTGTGCGGTAGTAAGTCCCACTGTTGTGGTCTGTGCCTCACTGGTTGTTGGTGCCACTGTTGTAGTGTGCCCCTCAGTGGTTGTTTGTGCCACTGTTGTGGTCTGTGCCTCACTGGTTGTTGGTGCCACTGTTGTGGTCTGTGCCTCACTGGTTGTTGGTGACACTGTTGTGGTCTGTTCCTCAGTGGATGTTGGTGCCACTGTTGTGGTCTGTCCCACAGTGGATGTTGGTGCCACTGTTGTGGTCTGTCCCTCAGTGGTTGTTGGTGCCACTGTTGTGGTCTGTGCCTCAGTGGTTGTTGGTGCCGCTGCCGTGGTCTGTCCCTCACTGGTTGTTGGTGACACTGTTGTGGTCTGTCCTTCACTGGTCGTTGGTGCCACTGTCGTGGTCTGTCTGTCAGTGGTTGTTGGCGCCACTGTTGTGGTCTGTGGTTCACTGGTTGTTGGTGCCACTGTTGTGGTCTGTCCCTCACTGGTTGTTGGTGCCACTGTTGTTGTTAGTGCTTCACTGGTTGTTGGTGCCACTGTTGTGGTCTGTCCCTCAGTGGTTGTTTGTGCCACTGTTGTGGTCTGTGCCTCACTGGTTGTTGTTGCCACTGTTGTGGTCTGTGCCTCACTGGTTGTTGGTGCCACTGTTGTGGTCTGTCCCACAGTGGTTGTTGGTGCCACTGTCGTGGTCTGTCTGTCAGTGGTTGTTGGTGCCACTGTTGTGGTCTGTGCCTCAGTGGTTGTTGGTGCCGCTGCCGTGGTCTGTCCCTCACTGGTTGTTGGTGACACTGTTGTGGTCTGTCCTTCACTGGTCGTTGGTGCCACTGTCGTGGTCTGTCTGTCAGTGGTTGTTGGCGCCACTGTCGTGGTCTGTGTCTCACTGGTTGTTGGTGCCACTGTTGTGGTCTGTGGTTCACTGGTTGTTGGTGCCACTGTTGTGGTCTGTCCCTCACTGGTTGTTGGTGCCACTGTTGTCGTTAGTGCTTCACTGGTTGTTGGTGCCACTGTTGTGGTCTGTCCCTCAGTGGTTGTTGGTACCACTGTTGTGGTCTGTCCCTCACTGGTTGTTCGTGCCACTGTAGTGGTCTGTCCCTCAGTGGTTGTTGGTGCCACTGTTGTTGTTAGTGCTTCACTGGTTGTTGGTGCCACTGTTGAGGTCTGTGCATGACTGGTTGTTGGTGGCACTGTCGTGGTCTGTGTCTCACTGGTTGTTGGTGCCACTGTCGTGGTCTGTCTGTCAGTGGTTGTTGGTGCCACTGTCGTGGTCTGTCTGTCAGAGGTTGTTGGTGCCACTGTTGTGGTCTGTGCGTCACTGGTTGTTGGTGCCACTGTTGTGGTTAGTGCTTCACTGGTTGTTGGTACCACTGTCGTGGTCTGTCCCTCTGTGGTTGTTGGTGCCACTGTCGTGGTCTGTCTGTCAGAGGTTGTTGGTGCCACTGTAGATGGTATGTCTGTAGTTGTTTCTGTCAATTGTTTAGATGGATTCATTCAAATCAATATTATGAACAATAATATACTATTTAAAAGGTGTTGATTTTTGTAGTATGGCCCAACATATGAATATGGGTATGGAAAGACATTTTTTCCTCTGTACCTAACTTGGAAAGGTAAGTACACTTTAGGAGAGGTATTAACATGCCATATCCAATGTTGCAATATGTCCAGTACTAGTACATGAAACTCCTAAACAGTCCTAAATAGTGATTGTTTTTCAATATTTACTTATTTTGTTACAGATGGTGCTACTCCCCTGGCAGGAGATACATGTTTTGTTTACAGATAGCCCTTGCACTCACACATATCATTTGCAATAAGTGTGACACCTTCAATATATAAAATTTCAAATCATTTCTCAATGCTGATCGAATAAATACAGATCTTAGCCATAATATATTATTTGTCAAATGCACCAGATTGCGCCACTTTTCTTAAAAAACTTTCCCAAACTTTCACCTTTTTAAAAATGTTTATAGATGTAAGATCTCTTAGTGGCACTAGTGACATGGGTTTTTCCTTAGCGTCATGTGACATGGGCGTATGTTAAAATCGATATACAATGGGGAAACTCACTATCAAGGGCCCCCATGGCGGGAACAAAAATGACAGATCAGTCTCTTACTAACTTGCTCAATCTCTCACTAACTGCCTTCGTCCGTTACTAACCTCCCTAGTCTGTCAGTAACTCCCCCAGTCTCTCACTCGTTCCGTTAATCCATTAGCTCACATAGCAGCTGGTGTATATCGCCTCTACACTTTGCTCATCTTCTTTACAGATATCCTTTGTCCAAAATATTAAACCATGCAAATCATCGCAATCATATTGAAATTAGCCTACACCAAAAAAATGAGGTGTTCTATGGATTTCACTTTGGAAAGGTGTGAGCGAGCGGAATTTTATTTTTCATTTTGCAAGAATTTTTGTTGTCTACTGAGTTGCCAAAGCTAAACTCTATATAGCTAAACACTTCTTGTTTTTAGATTGGCTGCCACATTATCACATAAAGGCATTGGAAAATGATATACCTTATTTGGAGAGCCATTTGAGACGATTGTGATGGGATGCTGTGCAACACTTTCAAGATCTAACATCAAACAACAACACTCTGTTCTAAAAAAGGGAGTAGTGAACATATCTAATAATGCCTTTCTGAGAGGACAGCCAATTTTGACATGTACATGTTTTCCCAGCGGCTGTTTGTACAGTATTTATGACAGTCAAGTCTATTAAACATTCTTACCAGGAGGTCCACTTGTGCCTGCTGTCACACCCAAGTTTTGACTGTCTGGCGTTGTAGTCAACTCTACAGTGATTGAGGACATTGCTCCTGTTGTCGTTTCTGTCAGAGTCATTGTCGGTGCCACTGTTGTAGACTGCACCACGGTAGTTGATGCGACTACTGTTGTGGTTGGTGTGCCAGAAGTTGTCTCTGCGACTGTTGTGGTTGGTGCATCAGTGGTTGTTGCTGCTACTGTTGTGGTCTGTGCATCAGTAGTTGTCTCTGCCACTGTCGTAGTTGGTGTGTCAGTGGTTGACTCTGCTACCGTTGATGTCGGTGTGTCAGTGGTTGACTCTGCTACTGTTGATGTTGGTGCGTCAGTAGTTGTCTCTGCTATTGAAGTGGTTTCTGTGTTAGTAGTTGTCGGTGCTACTGATGTTGTTGGTGTGTCAGTAGTTGTTGGTGCTACTGTCGTTGTTGGTATGTCAGTAGTTGTTGGTGCTACCGAAGTGGATGGTGTGTCAGTGGTTGTTGCTGCCACTGTTGTCGTTGGTTTGTCAGTAGAAGTGTCTGTTACTGTGGTTGACCCTGAACCTGTTGTAGATGGTGTGTCAGTGGTTGACTCTGCCACTGTTGTAGTTGGTGTTTCAGTGGTTGACCCTGCCACTGTTGTTGTCTGTGTGTCAGTGGTTG